>CM031081.1:19366626-19961245 GCA_018257905.1 Gillenia trifoliata | reverse complement strand
TTTTAAATATTTTCAATAAAAGTAATTTCAAATATATTTGCATTCATTATTTTAAATTCATTCATAATGCAACCTTAAATGCGAATTAATTTTATTAGACAAACTTTACGCTCAGTCAATTTCTTGAATTTCTAATTTATAAACTTTATACTGATATCGATTATTTCAATTTATTTTTGTGTATTTATCATTGGTGGATTATTATCATAACTGATTACCATCTTACCATGCACTCTGATCATTCTACTCAGTAAAACTGAAGTTAATTGGCCGGTTTAACCGCCTACTCAGTACATATATATATATATATATATATATATATATATATAAGATGGAGGAGAAAAAGCAAGTCTCTACTTATAGTCTTAAAACTGTTTTTGACAGAATTCAAAATAAAGCCAAAAAAGAACCAACTCTTGTAGATTTGCAGGCTGAGATCAGAGTTACAAAAGAGGAGCTGAAAAGCCTCAAGGTAAGGGTTCAAAAGCTAGAAGGTTAGCAAGATTTTAGTGTTGAACCAAGTGAGGTTGAATCTAAATTTCACTTTGATGATATGTTCTTTGAATTCAATAAGAGAAATAATGCTAATCCTCTTATAGAGGAACACTCCAAAATAGCGGCCCTTAAGTTTGTTAACAGCATTGATAAAGTTACAAATCAGAAATGGTTTGCTAACATTACCTTTGTTATTAACAAGACTTATAAATTTTCAATGGAAACATTGATCGATACAGGGACAGATTTGAATTGTATTAGAGAAGGGGTGATACCCACTAAATATTTCTCTAAGACAAAACAGGGTTTAAGAAGCGCACCAGCCAATGAGTATTTCGTATAAAGTTTCTGATGCAACAGTCATTCAAAACGAGGTATGCTTCGAAACTCCTTTTGTGATGGTAAAAGGGTTAAGTCATAATATTATTTTAGGAACACCTTTTATCAATATGTTATTTCCTTTTTCTGTTTCTAAAAAAGGAATAGAAACTAAAGTAGATGGTATTGATGTATTGTTCAAATTTTCTCATAAACCTCGAGAACAATATATTAATATCATTCAAAAGAAAATTTCTGATAAAAAAAAAATTTATGTTCTCTAAAAGAAGAAATCATTTTTCAACGGACTGAAGAACATCTTTTGAAAAAAGAAATTATTGACAAGATAGAGTTTGTGAGGAATGATTTTGAGAAACAGGTATGTGCGGAAATACCCAGTGCCTTTTGGAGTAGGAAGCAGCATATTGTTCAGCTTCCTTATGAGCCAGATTTCAAAGAAAGAAAAATCCCAACTAAGGTCAGACCAATTCAGATGAACAGCAGATTGATGGAAATCTGCAAGAAGGAAATTGCTGAACTTCTTGAAAAGAAGTTGATAAGAAAGAGCATGTCTCTGTGGAGTTGCTCGGCTTTCTATGTGGAAAATGCAACAGAACTCGAACGAGGAGTTCCGAGGTTAGTTATGAACTATAAACCCTTAAACAAAGCTCTTAGGTGGGTTTGGTATCCGATCTCTAATAAGAAAAATTTGTTAGATAGGGTAAGTGGTGCTGACACACCCCACCCTCGATACCCACGTGGATACCGAATGCGGGCGTGCTGGCCGACACTCGTAAGTGACGAAGCCATTAAATGCGTGACAACACTTAGTGGAAAAAAAAATTAAAATACTATTAAGTTTGCGGAAATCAATTTCAATATGCATATGGTTCAGAGCGTACTAATTTTGAAACAGCGGAAACCAAATAACAAAACAAGTTCCTAGAATCTCTATCCATAACAGGGATGGATATTATTATAGAAACTGAAAAGAAAAGATAAAATCCCTACATGGTCGGGATAGATGATCAGAACTGCCACGCAGATGCCTCGACTTCGCCGAATGCACTATCACTATGTCCTGAAGGGGGCGCAAAAACAAAAGTGTGAGTGGACAAAAATCAAAGTTTTCGCAAAACCTTTCTCTTTTCAATATATTAACCCCTTATTTGAAATCCAGTATAATCGTCGAAAACATACTATCATAGTATAGTTCAAAAGATACTTTATGAGTATAACTGAAACGCATAAAAGTATAATATTCGTAAATCACAATTAATAATTCCAATAATATATATAAGGGAAAGCCAACACAGGGTATATGCGCGATCACCCATGTACGGGTTGAGGAACAACCTCTCAATCACCGTACAAGCACTTTACGTTATCCATTAATTTGTACTCCTAGTACCACACACATGTAAGCACTTGCGCCGCAGCGCGTCACACCCGAGTCCTTACGTAGTGGGGCCTTTTCCCCATAAACAAAAATAAACGTAAGACAAGCTTGTACTAAGGTATTTACCGGACAATACCCCTGGAGTACAGTGCGTGTGACCCAAACATGTGAGACTTGTCCTACGGCCGTGAGACGGTACTACAACGTAGTGAAAGCATACCAAGTGTGTTTGAAAACATACATACATACTCATGTATCTAGATATAAGAAGCAAGATCCTTTTCATAACTCCCAAATATTTAATATTGAATAAATAAAAGCTTCCCTCAAAACCATATATCAAAAACCACTTAATATTTATGCAAAAGTAGAATCATAGTGTAAACCATTTCATACTGTATATTCAGACTTTGGTATAAAACCACAATCACCATTTAAATCCATTTCTCAATATATAACCATAAATAAAACAAATATGGTTGCATAAACAATTATCAACATGTATATATATTTATAAATAAATATATATATAAATAATCATGCTTCGAAAACCATTTAAAACCGTATAGAAATCAAATTCATAATCATTTTCAATCATAAAAACCATTTAATAAAGCAAAAGTCCACTCACAGGTGATCGGGAGTGAAATCTCCCTCGGTGTTGCCCTCCTCGAAGTGTGGCGCCGAAGAATTACCTATTTAATATTAGGGGAAAATATTAGAACTTCCCTAATATAAACTACAATAGGCCGTATAGAAAAATACCCCAAAAATAATACTATTTTAGCGAAAACGGGCTCGAAAAACGATTTCCGGAGCCCGAAAACCCTACAGCCGCCGTCCACCGCCGCCGGCGCCGCCGTGCGCCGCCGTACGCACCGCCACGCCCAGGGAAACGGTCAGACGCGCCGCCACGCGCTGGGAGGTGGCTTCACGCGCAGGCACGCGCAGGCACGCGCCGGCACGCGCTGGCACGTGTCGCCACGCGCTGGCACGTGTCTCCCACGCGTGGCACGCGCCTGTACGCACCTGCTGACGACATCCCACGTGCATGCTGACGTCAGCCACGCGCCTGCTGATGTCAGCACCATTAAAGTTAACGGAATATACCTTTCTGACGGAATATTCTGACGCCGTCAGGAATATTCCGTTACCGTTGATGGAATATTCCTCCTTCTTCCTCCTCTCGCCGGTCGCCAGAGCCGCCGCCGGCGCCGCTGCCTGGTTCGCCGGAATTTCTGGAAAATTTTCCGAAAATGTCCAAAACTTTAAAAATTCATATCTTCTTCGTTCTTTGGCCAAATTTGACGTGCCATATATCAAAATGAAGGTATTGACGAGTAGAATATTTTCATACCAATTTGAGGCCGGAAAAATGGCCGGAGATAGCCTGAAATTGGCCGGGAAGCTTCGGGAAACCCTAATTCCGTTCTCCTTCAAAACTGCAGCAAATTCGGCGTTCTTTATATCGATTTGAACCTACTCAATCCAATAAAACCAATGGCAATGGTTTCGAGGCTTACCTATGTCGGGATTGTACAGAAACTTGAATGGCAGTTCGTCGTTTTCGTTCCGGCATCGGTTTGGACGATTGGGCTCGATTTTGGAAATTCTAAAATCACATCCTCGTCTAGAATGACGAGACGATCGTGATGGTATGGATTTTGGGCAACGGTTCGACGGTTTTGTGATTCGTCCAAAGGTTAGGGTTTCGGTGAGTTTTGGAACTTTTTGGCTTAGAGAGAAAAGTGGGAGAGAAAGAGAATGAGAACGTGCAGACATAATGAGGGGGTTGGCTGCACAGCAGCCAGCCAGAAACCCTAATTTACTTACGGGGTGGAAATTACTAAAATGCCCCTACACTTTAAAGCTTCGTAAAACGTTCGTTTTAACTCCGAATTGAGTTTCGCTTGAGCCCACGCGTTCGTATCGACGAGTACATCATGAATATGTAAAGAAATAAATTTTTACAAGTTGTCCCGAAAAGTCAACAAAAGTCAACATTGACACTAGGGGTATTTTGGTAATTTCACATAAATTTTGGGACGGGTTGTAACAGGTGCTATAATTTTCTCTAAATTTGATATGAAATTTGGATATTGGCAAATCCAGATTGATGAAAAGGACAAGTATAAAACTGTTTTTAATGTTCCGTTCGGTCAGTATGAATGGAATGTTATGCCATTCAGATTGAAAAATGCTCCTTCTGAATTCCAGAATATTATGAATGAGATTTTTAATCCGTATACTGCTTTCACAATTGTGTATTTGATGACGTGTTGGTCTTTTCTAACTCCCTTGATCAACATTTTAAACATCTTTATATATTCTTGAAAGTAGTGAAAAATGCAGGTTTAGTTGTCTCTGCTAGGAAGATGAAACTCTTCCAAACCATGGTAAGGTTTCTTGGTCATAATATTTATAAAGGATTAATTGTTCCTATTGATCGGGCAATTATTTTTGTAGAGAAATTCCCGAATGAAATCTTGGAAAAGAAGCAGTTGCAGAGATTCTTAGGCAGTCTTAACTATGTGAAAGATTTATATCAAGACTTAGGTCGTGATAGCAAGCTTTTGTATTTAAGACTGAAAAAGAATTTGTCCCCTTGGACTGAGAGTCACACTGAAGCCGTTAAAAGATTAAAAAGAAAGGTTAAGGAATTGCCCTGCTTGGCACTTGCAAATCCTGAAGCCTTTAAAATTGTTGAGACAGACGCTTCAAACAAGGGATAAGGAGGGATCTTGAAGCAGAGAACACCTAATAATAAGGAAGTATTGGTTAGGTTTACTTCGGGGGTCTATAAACCAGCCCAAAAGAACTATTCTACTGTTAAAAAGGAGTTACTCTCGATCGTTCATGTAGTTACCAAATTGCACTACTCCATAAACAAAAATAAAACGAAAGACAAGCTTGCACTAAAGGTATTTTACCGGACAATACCTGATCACGGTGCGTATGACCCAAACATGTGAGACTTGTCCTACGACCGTGAGACGGTACTACAACATAGTGAAAGCATACCAAGTGTGTTTGAAAACATACATACATACTCCATGTGTCTAGATATTAGAGGCAAGATCCTTTTCATAACTCCCAAATATTTAATATTGCATAAATAAAAGCTTCCCTCAAACCATATATCAAAAACCACTTAATATTTATGCAAAAGTAGAATCATAGTGTAAACCATTTCATCTGTATATTGGACTTTGGTATAAAACCACAATCACCATTTAAATCCATTTCCCAATATATAACCATAAATAAAACAAATATGGTTGCATAAACAATTATCAACATGTATATATATTTATAAATAAATATATATATATAAATAATCATGCTTCGAAAACCATTTTAAAAAACCATATAGAAATCAAATTCATAATCATTTTCAATCATAAAAACCATTTAATAAAGCAAAGTCCACTCACGGGTGATCGGGAGTAGAGAAATCTCCCTCGGTATTGCCCTCCTCGAAGTGTGGCGCCGAAGAATTACCTATTTAATATTAGGGAAAATATTAGAACTTCCTAATATAAACTAAAATAGGCCCTATAGAAAAAATACCCCAAAAATAATACTATTTTAGCGAAAACGGGCTCGCTTGATTTTCGGGCAGAAAACCCTACGGCCGCCTTCCACCGTGCCAGGCGCCGCCGTGCGCCATTGCCACGCGCCGCCACGCGCCGGGGGGTGGCTACACGCGCCGACACGCGACGGCACGTGTCGCCACCGCGTTGGCACGTGTCTCCACACGTTTGACACGCGCCTGGCAGCCTCATCCCACGGCATGGCGCGTCGGCCAAGCGCACCTGCGACGTCGGGCGCCATTAAAGTTGAATATACCTTTACGACGAGAATATTAAAGCGCCGTCAAAAATATTCCGTTGCAGATTCAGCGGAATATTCCTCCTTCTTCCTCCTCTACTTGATGTAAAGGAGCACTGGCAAAGCGCCGCCGTCCTCCACTTGCTGGTTCGCAGATTTGCGAAAATTTTCAAAATGTCCAAAACTTTAAAAATTCATCATCTTCTTCGTTCTTTGGCCAAATTTGACGTGCCATATATCAAGGAAATGAAGGTATTGACAGAGAGTAGAATATTTTTTCCTACCAATTTGAGGCCGGAAAAATGGCCGGAGATAGCCTGAAATTGGCCGGGAAGCTTCCCCCGGAAACCCTAATTCCGTTCTCCTTCAAAAGCGCACCAAATTCGGCGTTCTTTATATCGATTTGAACCTACTCAATCCAATAAAACCAATGGCAATGGTTTGAGGCTTACCTATGTCGGGATTGTACAAGGCTTGAATGGCGGTTCGTGATTTTAGATTCAGGCATCGGTTTGGGCCCCGGTGGGCTCGAGTTTGCAAATTCTAAAATCACGGCGCAAATGCAAGAATGACGGGAGCCGATCGTGATGGTATGGATTTTGGGCAACGGTTAAGCCCCGGTTTTGATTCGTCCAAAGGTTAGGGTTTCGGTGAGTTTTGGAACTTTTTGGCTTAGAGAGAAAAGTGGGAGAGAAAGAGAATGAGAACGTGCGGGAACTGAGAATGAGGGTTGGCTGCACGGCGGCCCGGCCAGAAACCCCTGAATTTACTTACGAGGTGGAAATTACTAAATGCCCCTCGCTTTAAAGCTTAAATACGCGTTCATTTTAACTCGGAATTGAGTTTCTTAGCACGCGTTAAATATCGCAGTACATCATGAATATGTAAAAGTAATTTTTACAAGTTGTCGAAAAAGTCAACAAAGTCAACATTGACACTAGGGGTATTTTGGTAATTTCATAAATTTTGGGACGGGTTGTAACGGGTGCTATAATTTTCTCTAAATTTGATGAAATTTGGATATTGGCAAATCCAGTTGATGAAAGGACAAGTATAAAGCACTTTTAATGTTCCGTTAAGTCAGTATGAATGGAATGTTATGCCATTGATTGAAAAATGCTCTGAATTCGAATATTATGAATGAGATTTTTAATCAAGTATCTTGCTCTCACAATTGTGTATTTGTTAATGATGTTGGTCTTTAACTCTCTTGATCAACATTTTAAACATCTTTATATATTCTTGAAAGTAGTGAAAAATGCGGGTTTAGTTGTCCCCTTTAGGAAGATGACTCTTTCAAACCATGGTAAGGTTTCTTGGTCATAATATTTATAAAGGATTAATTGTTCCTATTGATCGGGCAATTATTTTTGTAGAGAAATTCCCAGATGAGAATCTTGGAAAAGAAGCGATGCGAGATTCTTAGGCGAGTCTTAGTTATGTGAAAGATTTCTATCAAGACTTGGGTCGTGATAGCAAGCTTTTGTATTTAAGGCTCGAAAAGGAGATTTGTCCCATGGTGAAGTCCTGCTGGCTTCGTTAAAAGATTAAAAGAAGGTTAAGGAATTGCCCTGCTTGGCACTTGCAAATCCACAGAAGCCTTCACAATTGTTGAAGACAGAGACGCTTCCAAACAAGGGATAAGGAGGAGGGATCTTGAAACGAGAGAACACCCTAATAATAAGGAACTATTGGTTAGGTTTACTTCGGGGGTCTATAAACCAGCCCAAAAAAGAACTATTCCTCTTTGTTAAAAAGGAGTTACTCTCGATCGTTCATGTAGTTACCAAATTAAGAAGCGACCTTTTTAGCAGAAGTTCTGTCAGAGTAGGCTGCAAATCGGCAAAAAAGATATTTCTTTGAAAGATGTTAAGAATCTTGCTTTTAAGCAAATCTTTGCTAGATGGCAAGGCATCTTATCATCATTTGATTTTGATAATGAGTATATTAAGGTAGATTCAAATTCTTTTTGATTTCTTAACACGAGAATTTTTACATGGGGAGGAAATAGAGGTGGCAGTGGTCCACTTACACCGAAAATTAGAATCAAAGAACCATCCTCTTACAGTGCAAACAATCCTGTGGGGTCCCTAATCCTCTTTCAAGGCACTTAACCCTATGATATAGGAAGCAAAAGGCGATTCTTGAAAATCCCTTCCAATGGACACGGAGATTCTGTCCAAGTGATTAGGTCACGTGTGTGGAGCCTAAGCGTGTGGTGATAGGTATGAAAGATCATCTCGGGCCCGGTCAAATATGCATTTTAGTATGAATGTCTCTTAGTTGACCAACTCAATAGACATCGTCCATAGATACGGGAGTGATAATAAGCATATGATTGCTTTCTCAAGTGATAGTTTTAAGTAATCTCTATTGATGAATGGGGAGAGAAAGCCTAGACAAAATATTTTTTTCTATCAAGTCTTGATTTTAGGCCCGAGGATATAACTTACGGGATTATGTGGAAGCACGGAAAAGATGTGCTTTGCTTCCAAAATATAAGTTTTCTCACACCTAGTTTATCCCGATTTAAACTAACGATTACGAAAGAACTTCAAAAATTTAGTTAAATTGGTTCATTTAAAGAAGACCAATTTGAAGAATACCTTCCGAAGGTGATGAATTCTTTTGAAGAAATATTTTATAAACATAATGTCTATTATCACATTAAAGGATTTATTTTTATGTGGTTCGTGATTTTATGGAACTCACCAGATCTGAGAATGGTCATACGGTTTTAACGACAATGAGGAAGCTTGCTTAACATTTATTCTCCATGCAGTGAAATGTTCATGTAAGATGGTGGGATAATTTATTTCTACTCATCGGAACCGAGAAAAGTTCTTTTACTGCGGACATTGTTCTAGAATGTAATCCTCATTCTATTCTTGCTTCTACTCCTTGCTCGGTTCAATAAACCCTCATTCAAACCACAGCATCAACCGGTTCGTAAATCTGAAGAAGAGCTAAAAAGAAAAGTTTTAGAGCTCTTCGTCTAGGATAAAGATCTTACGACATGCTTTCATCGAGTCTCCACCCTCCATGACCTTGGATGATGACTACCTCAATAATGTTGATGGCTGACTTTGAGTATCTTTCCCCCAATTAAAAAGTGAAATCACGTACGATAAAGACATTGTAATTCAAAGTTATTATTTTGACTGCTCTATAGCCATTTTCTTTTCTTTTACTGTCGTTTTGCATCTACTTCATTTTTCTTTATTGGCCTTTTATTTGTTTGTTTTAAGTAAAACATGCGTAGTTCGTTGAAGTTTGGCCGGCTGTCCCATAAAGTGAAGATACCGCCCATCATGGATAAGTTGCCTTTGTTGACTCCTCGCCTCTCGCTAAAATGCATTTGCCTATATAAGGAGGCCTCTTCTAATTGTTGAACAATCCGAAAATCATTCAGTTTTTAATTCTTGTAAATCAAGTGTGCTTTGAAGTTTGAGTGTGCTTTCTTTTGAGTGAGAAGACTCTCATTTGTAATCCCCTCCTTGGAGAAATTATTAATGTGAGTTGATGTTATTCGGTTTTAATTGCTTTGTTAGTTGTTGATGTGCTTCAATTTCCATTTATTTTATCTTTGCATTGTTAGGTTTATGTTTATAATTCTATCACGACCAGCAAATGCGCCTCCAATCAAGCATGTCTGAAAGTCGATTAGTAGTTTTACTCTGCGATATTATCATTCATACTCTTGTATTTTATTTGGTATCATATATATATATATATATATATACAACATATGTATTTACTCTGTAAATATTGTAACCAGAAATCAAATGCTAAGCTGGAAAAATTGCTTTGATCTTTCTTTGTAGGAAACAACCAAACCGTTAGATTTGATGATTACGGAAAAGATATGGAGGTATTTCCGAGTGTTCATCAATTGACTTTGGAAGTAAGCCAAAACATCATCAATATAGACAATGGGAAAATGAATATGTGATTGAATATTTCATTCATGATGTTACGGAACTCACTTGGTGCGTTCTTGGGCCCAAAAGGCATTACGTTCCACTCGTAGTGGCCAAAAAGGAGTGACAAATGCAATTTTGTAATTTATCATCCTCATGAATACGAATTTGCCAAAAAATCCATATTTCATATCAAATTTACTAAAAATTCTTGCTTGGCTTAATCATTTGATTAAATCCGTTTATTTGGGGTGGATACCTAATCCATTCCAGACCTCGTTGAGAGGTTTGTAGTTGATGACTAATCTTGGAACCCCCTCTTTCCTAGTTCGGCGCTCTTACGAACATAAAAGGCTGGACAAGACCAAGATGACTTATTATGTCTAAGTTCATTAATAAGAAAATCATGGATTTCTTGTTTTGAGAATTCCATTATCTCGTGACTCATTTGGATGGGTCTAGCCTTAGTAGGGATCTGTGTTCACTAAACTCCTTAACGTAAGGTAATCATTCCATGTTGTTTCCTATGCCAGCCCAGTGGAATGTCCAGACAAATATCTTTGACTAGTTTTCTTGAAAAGCACTGATATCTTTCATCAAGTAATGGCGGGAAAAGTTGTTCTTCAATTCTTTTGTAATTGATTTCTTCCTTAAGTAATTTCTTTGTGACTTTTGATTAATCAAATTGTTTTGAAATACTATCATTTGCAAAAAGCTTAAGTTTTTTGAAATACTTGTCCCGAAATCAGAAGCTTGACTTTGACCTAGCATGCGTGTTGTAATGCAATTGCCAAGTGTATTTTAAAAAGGATAAAATATTTGCAATAAAGGGTAATCCAAAATAGCTGGATTTGAAATGTTTTTTATTAAAACAAGTGGGGTTTAATGCGGTGCGTCGACAAACGTGTGCCTTTAGTATCTCATACTTTAGCGCATGGGTGGTGATTGGTGCACTAAGAACCTCGTTTGACTATGAAAATGTGTTAGTGGGGATCAAGCCTTCTTGAATGCAATTCAAATCGGCCTCTTGAATCAATCAAAAGCGATTGTTTCAAGTAAAATCCTCAATAACTATTTTCACTTCAGAATACCATTTCTGGATTCTAATCTTACTAAGTAAACCTAAGATTAACTCTTTGGCTGACTCTTGTGACTTAGTTTCAGAATCTGAACTTGACGAAGTGTCTTGTTCATTATCTGGGTTAACTGGTTTCTTACCTCTAAGGGTCTGTGTCTGTAAGTGACTAAGGTGTGACCTAATTTCTAAATTTTCCGACTTTAGTAAACCTATTTCTTCTTTGATTTTATTGACTTCTCTCTGAAGGTCTCTAACTGTGACTTCCTTCTTAGGTTTACTAAACCATTCTAGGGTTTTACTAAGACAAATTTTTGGATTTGTCTGTGACTGACTCGTACTGGGTTCTTCTTGGGTAACTAGTTTCTTAAGTTTCCTAAGGTAGAACTGTTTTAACTCTAGGTCATCAATTTTACTGATTAATTCTATAAGAAGATCTTCCTTTTCTTCTTGATTACTAAGTACTGATATGGTTTTACAACATGCATCAGTACATCCTATCTCAACTCTTGGTGAAGACGAAGCTGTAGAAGGTTGACTATGTGCTGAACTATAATCTGAATTTTCTTCAAATTGACTGGGATCAATGTCTCTTAGATCTAAGACTTGAATCAGTTGCCTTTTCTCTTCCTCAGAGATCTTCAACTGATTTACTGTTTTCTTGACTCAACACTTGTTGGCATAGTGCCCAAATTTACCACACTTATAACATATACCTTTTTGGTCAGTGTTCCTTGACTGGGTTTGACTCGATGAGCCTTGTTTCCATTTGCTGGGCTTGGGCTTCTCATAAAACCTGTTGGACTCAAACTTGTTAGATTCAAAATTTCTATTTTTGAACCTATACTTACTGCGTTTGTGACTAGGATACTTACCTGAGTATCTGTAGTCTGTAACTTTCTTTTTACTGGATGGGGCTATAGGTGGCAACCCATACTGTTCACAAAAATTACCTAACTCGTACTTTGCTACTAACTTATCTCGGTTGACTTGTTTGGTAGTTTTCATATCAATACACATTTTCAATCCTTCCTTCTGGATAATATTGATAATATTTCCATAAGTAAGACTTGAATATGGTATGATACCATCATCATTGACTAATACTTGTCTAATTTTATGTGCAAAAGGATTTGGCAAACCATTTATGAATTTTTCTTTCCAAAATGGTTGGTTACTGTCTTCTCATAACATAACTCTAGACATGAATACATCTTTGTACCAACGAAAATCACTGAGCGTAGGGCAATGCAAATTACTGAGTTGGTCATGTATTCTGGAAGTAACATGACTAGGTGTACCAATAAAATGTTCAATAATTGTAAAAAATAAAGTATTTACCGCATCAGGGATACCTCTCCCGATGTTTTCATCGAAAATAGGAATGCCTTCTTCATCCTTCTTCACTGCATTTATTATTTCTGACTTGGATGCTTCTGTGAGATGTTTCTCCCACCAAGGATGAAGCATACCTGTGAAACCTGTAACTAACAGATCAATGACCTGAGTTTGACTGAGATTATGGTTAGTAATATAACTATTAGCAACCAAAGACATGTGTTGTAACTTGTTTAATAACTCTTGTTCACTTAATCCATCAATATTCTATTCATACAATTTATCAGCCGAAACTGGAAATTGACTATGAAAATTTCCTTCCTTAAACTGAATATCCGAAGGTGTTGGCCTCGGATACCAATTCTTGGTCAGAGATTTTGGATTAACTTTCTTATTGGTGATTCGTTTTAACTCAAGACCATGAAACATATCTTCGATCTTTTGAATCGACTGAGTTACTAAATCATGTTGCAATACATTGACTGATTTCTCAGCTTTTAACTCCTGCAACATTTGATCTATTTTTTGACTGGTAGAAACAACCTGCAAAACAGAAGTTGATGTTATAGCTTCTGGGAAGCTGACCAATGGTTTTTCCTCGACTGCTCACCTAGAGGGTGCTAAGTTATCTATCTTAACTTCTATTTTGTCTAATTGTTTGCCTATCGTGTGCAGGCTTGTGTTTGTGTAATTGTTTTGTTCAATAACTGGTTTTAGTCCACTGTCTTCCTTCGAAAGTTTGAATGGAGATGCAGTATCTGTGTATTGGACGTTGTAATAACTATTGCTTCTGGAGGTGGATGACTGGATGAGACTACTGTCTTATCCTGTTTTACCCATTTCTCTTTCGTGATTACTTCGAGTTTTTTGCTAGATTCGTAATATTCCTCAACATAGTCGAAGAAGAATACTGCAAATCTGTGTAACTCCATGAACTGTTTCTAGTTCTTGTAAATGTCTTCCTTTTGGTCGACATTGTATTTACTCCTGAAGGATTCCCTTCTAGGAATGTTGACTTCAGCTACTATATCTTTGTTCAAACTCTTCCAATTGATTTTGAAAGGTTTGTTCAAGACTAATAATTGTGGATTGACTTGTGTTGCTTCAAAGTCTAAAGCTGTAGGAGACGTTTCTTCTCCTGTGTCTTGTGTTTGATATTGTGGATGTGTAACCTGTGAATGTGCTTTGACTGAATTGATCTTCAAAGTGATTAAGTCATCAATCAAATCTTGATCACGATCTAGCTTAGAAGCTGATGTAGTTCCTGAGAAGGAATTTCTTTCCCTGTCAAGAAACCTATTTGACTGTGATAATTGGAGGGTTAAAGCTAATCTTAACTGTACTGTCAAAGTACTGTTCTATGTTGTCTAAGTTTACTAGACTGTTCTGAGGGTTTACTGGTTGACTCTCATTAATCAAACACCAATCTGCCGGTAGATTGAAATCTGACCACTTAATGGTTCTAGGGATCTTAATGTTGGCGTTTTCTTGATTTGTTTGAATCTAGAGTGTTTGGTCTCTAGGACTTTTTACTAAGGCTTGGAAATTCATGTTTGTGCCTGTGACTTTGTATTAAATTCTATAAACTAATGCTAGAGGTTGGACTCCTTCTAGGACTTGATATCCTGAGGTTTTGATGTTTAAAGTGACTTTAACATATGTGGGCTTGAAAGGCTAACTGTAAGGTCCGGGAAACAATCGAAATGGATTGGCCCGTTGTATAAACTTGACTCAATCATCCCGAGAACACTATCACTAAAGTTAGTGAATCGTGCATTTCTTAGACACAACAATATTGAGGTGTTGAGACCTCTTCTTGCAAATGGTTTGACTGTGATCTGTACTAATCCAATGTGGATGTAGTTGTGACCGTCCTTTTTGTGTGACTTAACTTTTTCAGATGTAAATAACTAACAACTCTCGTGTTCTTTACTCAAGGCATAAGTCTTTTCTACCGTTCTAACATGATGTTCACTTCTAAAAGAAGCTACTAACCATTTTTTCTTGTAAATTGACTTACTGGATACCTTAGGGATATTCTAGTCACTAAATGACTCTTCTGTACTGAAATCTAGTTTTTGTTCCTCATTGACTATGTCGAGGATCCTACTCATGTTGTTACTAGAGCTAGTGCTGGCAGTCGAATTAGATCTAAATAATCTACTCATTAAATATACATATATATTGTGGTGAATTGATGATTATGTGAGACAAAGAAAGAAAACAAAGAAAATTAGGATTTTTTTTTTCACCCAAAAATTGTGCAAGCAACTGCCTGAAGCCGTCTACGCTGCACCGCCGAGCTACTGAAGTAGCGCTCCCATTCAAACCCTAGGTCCAAACGACGCCGTTTACGTCGTCCGTATCTTCAGACCTGGTCGCCATCTAGGCTTTGCCCTACAGCCGAACCCTGACTATTGTTTCACCATTTTTCTAGTGAAACCACCCATCCCCGACAGCCTATAGTCGTCCTCAATGCAAATCCAGTCATCTTTGACGATATATTTTGAGATTCCAGTCAAATCTCATTGGATTTTTACGAGATTCAATTAGAATATCCTAGGTTTTGGATCTCCGTCCAAACCCACGCTCGCCGCTGTCTTTCGAGACGATGCTGGCCTTCGAGCACCCCGAGCTGCACCTACAAATGCATCCTTGCCACCCATCGCGACCCCGACATTGAGAAACCTTTCTCCGTCATGTTTTCTAAGGTTCCAGTTAAACCCAAGGCTCGCCCCAACCCCCTTGGCCTAAGATCATCACCGGCAGCAGCGGCGTAGCTGGTTTATCCGATGACACCCCCACCCAGCCTCATTGGGTTGATCTTGACCCACTCGCGCTCAGCCCGCACCAACCCCAGCCCAATTTTGGGCTTGAGCCCTCCCTGCTTATTATTTTTTTCAACCCTAGTATTCGGCTTGGTCTTCTAACCAAAATAATCATCCTAGTTTAGGCTTTGGGCTCTCTGCCTGATTCCCCATGTTGGCCTGCAACCCAGCAGCAACCCAATTTTTTTTGGGCCCACAAATCCAAATCTAGTCAACCCCAATTTTTGGGCCGTGACCTACCTCACACCATGGGCCTCACAAACCTACGTTCATCTACATATTGTGTTATATATTGTATTTGCTTACAAGTACCCATGAACCTAAAGTTCATAAATTCAAGACATTTCGAAAAAGTGCCATAGAAACATGAAGGTTTTTTAAAACAATACATTCATGAAACTCGACGTTTTACATGTTAATTTAAACCAAAACATGTCTAATAGAACTTGAATGTTCTACTCCTTGTCTATGGACAGTTTTTTCATAGTACTAACCACAATCTTGTTCTCTCCGTTACAGCGACATGTCGAACTTGAACAAACTCGACTTTACCTCTCTGGAAGTATCTGAAAGACACTACCTGAATTGGGTCCAAGATATGAAGCTGCACCTCACTGCAAAGAGTCTTAGGGCCACTATTAAAGCTGAAACGGATAACCCGATTGACAAAAGCTGACAAAATCACCGCCATAATCTTCATAGGAAGGCATATGCACAACGCACTACAGATTGAGTATCTCGCTGAAGAGGATGCAAGAGTTTTATGCCTCGCTCTCGAAGACCACTTTGATCATCAAAGAGATATCTTCTTACTTGCAGCAAGACACAGCTGCAGCATTTACGTTTCCAAGACTTCAAGTATGTGAATGAATACAGTTCTAAAGTTTTTCGAATTCGATCACTTCTCAAATTCTGCAAAGAAGACTTGACAAAACAGGATCTCATCGAGAAGACCTATTCAACTTGTCATGCCACCAATATTGTCCTGCTACAACAATATAGAGCACAGAAATTTACAAAGTTCTCAGATTTGATCTTTGTCTTACTACTTGCTAAAAAGCAAAACCAGTTGTTGATGAAGAATCATCAAGCTAGACACAAACCGAGACCAAAACCGACGCAATAAGTATGGTAGGCATGGCAAGGGCTCCAATCCCAAGCCGCTGGCCCAAGGCCTACAAAGTAGAGGCCTAACCAAGAGAGGAAATCAAGTCCCGAAGCGCGACAATCCAGCTCTCAAAGCCTCAAACTTCAAGAATAAATGCAAAACACCCACTACAAAAGAAGCAGACATGACCCACCTCGCCCTCGAAACCCACGTGGACACCGAGTTTGGGGCGTGTTGGCCGACACTTGTAAGTGACGAAGCCATAATAATCATGACAACACTTGTTTAAAATAAACTCAATAGTAATTAAGTTCAACATGCACAAGGTTCAGAGCGTTTAAGAATAAGCAACGGAAAGTTTAAAATCGATCTCTCAAAATCTTATCCACAACACGGATGGATATTATTAAGAAATTGAAAGAAAGATAAATCCCTACATTGTCAGGAAGAGTTCAGAGCTACTAGTCAAAAAATGCCTGTCTTGATGCATCGCTACTAGAGTCTGAAGAGCAAAAGCGGGGGAGAAATATTATTATTATTGAGATGAAAATAAAGTTTTCTAAACCCTTTTCTCTTTTCAACATATTAACCCCTACGTTTGAAAATCGGTATAGGTATAAACTTCATTACAACCATATGGTATGTCAAAGGAAACATACTTTATATATATAGAAAATTAAAGCTCAAGTATAAACGTAATGAACCATTTGTATTTTAAAAGTCATACTACAATATAGTTTATTAAGTATAATAAAAAGAAAACCAACACGGGGTATATGAGCAATCACCCATGTGCGTGTTGAGGAACCTACGTCTGACCCTGGTACAATCCTTTCACGTCACCCGATCCATTTTTACTCTAGTACCACACACATGTAAGCACTTGCGCTATTGGCGCATACGAGTCCTTACGTTGTGGGGCCTTCCCCCAATAATAAGCATAAAGCATCAGACAGCTTCACTAAGGTATTTCTTAGGACAATACCCCAGAGTTTATAGTGCGTGTGACCCCGAGCATGTGAGACTTGTCTTACGGGCGTGAGGCTGTTACTACAATGTAGTGAAAGCATACCAAGTGTGTTTGAAAACATACATATATACATCACGTGTCGCCACTTGCGCACGTGTCTCACTTGTGCAGCCCCACACCACGCTTTGATAGCGTCATCCACGCGCATCTTGGCCGTGATTCGACCCGCGTGCTGCTTGGCTTGTCGGCCTTCAGATTAGTAGCAGCGTCGAGTCAAACTTAACTTGAGAATATGCTTTTCGACGGAGCCATAGCGGCACCGTGAATATTCTGTTACACATTGACCCGGAATATTCCACTTCACCCCCGACCTCTGCAGCCGGTGGCCAAGACCGCCGCGGGCTCCACTCCACTGCTGGTTCGCAATTTTACGGAAAAATACCGATTTAATCCCGAGCCACTTGAAAATTCATAACTCACTTCATTCCTTGGCCAAATTCACGTGCCATATATCAAATTGAAGGTATTGAAGAGTAGAATATTTTCATACCAATTTGGGGCTGAAAAAACTGGCCGGAGATGGCCTGAAATTGGCCGGAAAGCTTGGGAAACCCTAATTTTGGTTCTCCTTCAAAACTACACCCAAATTCCATGTTCTTTATGTCGATTTGAACCTCCTCCAACGTAATAAAACCAATGGAAATGGTTTTGAGGCTTACCTAAGTCGGGATTGTACACGCGAGAAACTTGAGTGGCGGAGTTTGCCAGTACACCCAGTTAGGCGTCGGTTTGGCCAATTGGGTTCGAGGCGGGAATTACAGAAATCACAATCTTGTCCCGGAATGACGGGGAGACGATCATAATGTTATAACGGTTTGTCGCATTAGGTTGCGATGGTTTTATGATTTGTCAAAAATCTAGGGTTTGTGTATGGTTTGTGAGTTTTCTTGAGAAAGGGGTTTTTGCAAAGAATTGAAATGGCTCTTGAGCAGCTAGGGCAACCCGACAACCCTAATTAACAGCCCAGGTGAAAATGAAAATTACTAAAAATGCCACTGCAACTTTAAAGTTAGAGTAAAACATTACGTTTTAACTCCCGAAATTGAGTTCAAGCTTTGGTCCACGTTCATAATAAGGCCAGTACCATTTGAATATGTAAAAGAAATAATTTTCACATTGTCGTCACGAAAGTCAACAAAAGTCAACATTTGTCACCAGGGTATTTTGGTAATTTTCATAAATTTGGGACATGTTGTAGGTTGTAGTACCGTCTCCGGCCGTAGGACAAGTCTCACATGTTTTGGGGTCACACGCCCAGCTGTACTCCGGGGGTGTTGTCCGGTAGAAAATATCTTGGTACAGCTTTATTACGTTTATGTTTTATTATTGGGAAGGCCACAGCAACGTGAGACTCGGGTGTGACGCCGGCGATAACGCAGATTAGCATGTAGGTGGTGCTGGGGAGTTTAATGGATTGATAACGCAAAGTGTACGAGTTGGGATGAGGTTCCTCAGCAGGTACATGGGTGATTACACATATACCACATGTTTGGTTTTTTCTTTACATTATACATATTGGCCTATATTGCGGTATTACTTTTGGGGTACCAACGAGTTCATTACGGTTTATACTTTTTGAGATCTAGTTTTAGGTTATATTTATAAAGTATGTTTTGAAACGGATACTATGGTAGTATGAATTTATACCTACTCTTTTCCAAGCGGGGGCGGTTAATATATTTGACAGAGAAAAGGGTTTAGAAAACTTTATTTTTCGTCCACTCACACTTTCCCGTTTTGCGCCCCCTTAGGGACTTGAAAGCCAGCGATTAATGTCGGAGTGACGTCGAGACATTTCGGCGCAACTAGAACTCTTCCCAAACAATGTAGGGATTTATCTTTCTTTTTCGGTTTCTTGTAATATCCAGCATCAAGTGTTGTGGATAAGAGGAAGTATTTTTAAGAGATTGATTTTGAACTTTTAATCCATTGCTTACTCTTAAACGCTCGAAGACCTTGTGCATGTTGAACTTTTAATACTAAATACAGGTTTAGAATTAAATTAAATTGTTGTCATGTTTTATTATGGCTTCATCACTTACAAGTGTTGGCCCGGCACGCCCCAAAGTCGGTGTCCACGTGGATTTCGAGGGCGAGGGATATTTACAAGATCCAAGCGGATCCTCCTAAATTTTTCAGCTCATTCGAGAAGGACATTTTGTGGACTTATTCAACCATCTTATGACCGTTTGATCCTTTCTCGTGAGGTTGATGCTTCGACACATTGGTGACATGTTGCCTTATGTCCACATGCAACGCTACATTCTTTAAACTCCACACCACAAATTATCAGAAGCTTGGGGCTCACCACCACCGGATATCAATTAAAGTCGATTAAATTTGGATGAGAATTTGAAGAATTTACATTGAAAACTTTCGATGATTATTACATGTCAATTGGGATTCGGTCATCCTTGTACCCCATGTTCACACCCAAATAGCTAACGCAAGGCGTTCATTAAGAGCATCGCCGAGTCGCTCGAACCTTGGTCATGCGCACCAAGCTTCAATATCTACTTTGGGTGCATGCAATGCGTGCAGCATGTTGGTCCGTCGAGACATGTGCGCCCGGCCAGGCCGCATTATTACGCTCCTGTGATTGAGTTACTAGATATGAGCAGACATGTAGCATTTGCTGGTCTTTGGTTGTATGTAGTGCAGTGTGCCCGATGTGCCGCCCTACGTACAAAAATAAGGGTCCTGTTGGTGGGGGAGTCCATAGCCGAGACATGCGATCTCTTGCTTTTCATGTTTTTAAACGCCGCAAAATATTAGGTAAGCGTAACCACTACTATGTCTCATTTAGATACTACTGCTTGCCCACGGTATGGCGAGAGTGCAATATATTTTAGATACACGGGCGTTGCTGGCATAATCGGATAGCTTGCGATATAGGGAAGTGACGAGGGGTCATATAACGATTTATAAGCATACTTACAGACAAGTACCCTAATGGACGTCAAAAATCGTCCTTGAAGGATTGGTGCTACAGTGTGGCTGATAACCATAGGAGTAGGTATGCCTCAGCACTAGGCCGACCCAGTACAACGCACTTGGTAATCATTTGCTCACTGCCACGAAGTGTGGAGACCCCACGAAATGGTTCAAACAACCCCGTAAGCATTCATGTACAGTGAATCCTACCATTGCTAACTCTTTCATTCCAACGCATAAGGTTATTCTAGATTATGGAAGCATCTTTGAAGAGACGAATCCACGCCAGAATCGTGAGATTTCTATCCAATGTACTTTGGAATAAGAATGAGATGATAGTCGACAATGCATTTGAATATGCGAGTAGCTACGATATCATGATGAGTGATGACATTGAACTACATTCCATTAATGAATGTCGATGTAGAACTATTGGTCAAATTAGAAACAAAATTCGGGTTGAGCGATTCATTTTGCAAAATGTAAGTCGTTGAAGTAGGTGGTTCCTACACCTTTAAATGTGAAGCTCGTTGGCTACAAGTGGATTTTCATAAGAGAGCGTAACGAGGAAGGTAAATAGTATGATATAAGGGCACGCCTTGTGGAGGAAAGCTTCCACTGGGATTGATTACGAGGAAACTTATTCCCTTGTAATGGACACTCCCATACGTTATCTTTACCTTATCAGAGTTTGCGAGTAGTTTAAAAGCGAATATGCATCTTATGGACGTGGTAACCATGTATCTCTATGGGGATCTTGATACGGAAAGCTACATGAAAGTTCTGAAGGACTTACATTGACAACATCAAATAGTTTTAGACCCACACAGGCACCTCCTTTATTAGATTGAGGCATTCTGCTTCTACTTGGGATTGAATCGATCAGGGTGGATGTGGTATAATGTCCAGTGAAGTATTTGATTAGTCGGGGATATGTGAATAACAAACTATGCCTTTGCGTATTTATCCAAAGTCACATCTTGGATTTATAGTTGTTTATGTTGATGACATAAATCTCATTGGGATTCTGAAGAGCTTGACGTCGCGCATACGAAGTCGAGATTTGAGATGAAAGATCTTGGGAAAACTTGATATTGCCTAGGCCTAGAGCTCAAGCATTGTCTAGATGGTATTACGGTCCTGTCGAATTGCAGAAGATGTTGTGATCGTTTTAGGGATAAGCGAAGCTTGCGAATTACACTTTTTATGGTCTCTTACGGAACGTAGATGCGAAACAAGACATTTTTCGTCCTAAACGATGAGGAAGAGGTTTGGAGCACAGAAGTTCCATATCTAAGTGCAATTGAGGCGGCTTTGTTATACTTAGCTCGGTCATTAGGCCCAGGACATCTCCTTATTTGTTAATCTTTTGGCAACATATAGCATGAACCGACACGCCGACATTGGAATGGTGTTAAAGACATCATTCGTTACCTCAAAGGGTACTTCGAATTTGGGCTTATTCTATCCCTATCATATCGGAATATATCATAACCCGATGTTTTGCCTTGTTAGTTATGCTAACGCATATTATTTATCGGCCAGCACAAGGAACGTTCTCAAACGAGTATGTCTTTACCTTTAGAGACACCACAATATCTTGGAGATTGACTAAACGGACATTAGTTGCTACTCTTCGAACCATCTTGAAATTCTTGCCCTTCCTACAAAGCCACACGTGAGTGTTTCTGGTTGAGAGTATTTTTGTTGTTGAGCATATTCGAAGCAATTGGGGCTTTCTTTTGAGAGCGGTTTATGAAGACAATAATGAATGTATTGACCGGATCGAGAAAGGATACATCAAAGAATACAACACCAAGCATATTGCATCAAAGTTCTTTTTCTCATCGGCGGCAAGAGCATCAAGATTGAAGTTAAGCAATTTCGTTCCCAAGACAACCTTGTCGACCTATTCACCAAGTCATTGTCGAAGTCTACTTTCCAAAAGTTTTTTTAAGCAATTGGTATGCGTAAATTGTACGATTTATGTTGGTAGTTCTTAGGGAGTATCACGAAGTATACTCATTTGACTTTAATGCACTATTTTTTTCCTACGATCAAGATCATTTTATCCCATTGGATTTTGTTGCTGACGAGGCACCATCACAGGTTGGTTATACCACTTTGTGTGCGTGCTCTTTGAGTCCTGCAGACGTTTTGTTTTGACTTATTGCATTAACTCACTTTTCTCCTTAGACTATGGGGTTTTGTCCTGCCTTGGGTTTTACCATAGTCAGGTTTTGTGAGATTTACTCCTATATGCAATTTCTCTACGTGAGACTAGCGTGTTCTCTATCATTGCCTACAAGACGACTTCATCAACTATCTCTAAATCATCTATGAAGATATGATGTGACATATACTTAAGTATTTACACATTCAAAGGGGAGTGTTACAATTAATATTGACATAGTGTGATTGTGTAAATCCTAAGTAGATATGGTTTAGGATTCCTATGTAATCTAGTGATTCTTTTCTATTAGACTTTGTATTATTTGGAAAGTAAGTTTCTCTCTCCTTGTGGTTTAGTATAAATAAAGGCACTGGCACAAGAGAAACATATTACAATTTACTTGAGCCCTCTTTCTCTCTATTGTGGCTGCACCTCTCTCTCCTTTCAGTAAAATAGGCCACAATATAAATATAATAGAATCGATACTTACAAGGGACGAATTATCTTTAGTGGTTAGAGTCATTTTCTTGAGAGAATAGCTATAATAAACATATTTTGACATTTGGTTTACAAAATGAAATTTTTTAACAACAACATAACGATGATATAATGACGACATAATAAACAATGATCATTTCTGCAACAAAACTAATTGCCCTTTTTCTTTAACCACTGCGTACTGGGATCAACCTCTTTTTGCTTCTTGTAATGTAAATTAGTGTAGAATATCCCTGGATCTTGTTCTTTAATGTATCTGGTAATAAACTAAACTTAGCAAAATAGAAGATAAGAAAACACACAAGATTTATACTGGTTCGGCAGATTTTGCCTACGTCCAGTTGTGATTTCTCTTGGTAGTGAAACTACAGCTTCTTTGAATAAATAATCAAGCATACAGTATTTTTGCAAAACCCTAGAACTAATCCCTCTTCTCTCTTGGTTGTCTCTGTTTTCTCTCTTGATTTTTCACCTCTTGACGCACCCTATTTATAGATATAAGGTGTGGCTTACATGCCTATTTTCTTGATTAAGATTTCTATCCTTTTTGGGATAGGAATATACACTTTTATTCCTAATTCTTTTCCTTCTAAGATTCCTAATCTAAATTGTACAAGAAAACTCAATTCTTTCCTAATCCTTGTAGGACAAGAATTGGTGCACCTTAGCTTTCCTATACAAATAGGACACTAGCATTAACGAGACAAATCCTAACCAGGATTACTAGTTAGTTAATGCTAAGCCATTAGTTAGACATGCTTATGCTTTTCTTATTCTACTAACATTGGTGGATTCCTTTTATGTGAACAAGAAAGAGAGTAAAGGAAAGGAATTTGTTTCCCACATTCGGTCAAATAAGGCTGTCTAGAAGCATTTTGTGGTCCTCCTTCCGTCGCATGTGCGTGCAAATTGGAATGGAATAAATATACATGTAAATGTGGAAAAAATCTTGAGTGGTACGTACCATTTAATGGTACGGTTATTGAATGATCCAGATTAATCTGTGGTGAATCCCAAATGAATTTTAAACAATTCAACAGTATGGTAAAACAAATTTGACTCCTAAATGTGCTTGAGTCTAACTTTTATACTAAATGATTGTTCGGTAAAACAAGAACCTCTTTTTGGCCAAGGTTCTTTCAATATCTGAATGTCAATGTTTTGAGTGAACAATTAAGTTATGCAAACTGCATAGAAGTGAAGATTGAATGAATAAAAATACGAGTTGAAAACAAATGAGATTAAACTTAATGAAATTGCCAGAGAAACGCAAATTAAATTAAGAGCTTACAAGCGCATAAAATTACAGTTTGAAATATCGCACGAGATTGCACAATATAGCGTGAGATCTAGCTTTGCGGATGGTATTTTGCGACATAGAGTAAAAATATCACAGTATGCTTTAAATATCGTGAAATATGTACGAGATGTTCTACAAAACACGAGACATCATGATAAATTATCATATCTCTGGGGTTTGTTTTTTTGAGTTTTTCCAGCAGCCTCCTTCAAGTTTCAGGCCTCCTCCTCCATCACCCACTGATTTTGACAACCTTTCAGCCGAACCAAATAACTTCCCAATTTTGTTTGAGTTTTGTGATGATGTTTGTTTGTTTTCCTTTATAATTCGTACCAAATGGGTTTTGTGAAAAAACTGTGTGCTGATGCTTTGATAGCATTTGAATATAAGATCATCATTATGTTTTAGAATATTTGGAAATTTATTTAAGTTTATGGTGTTGTTGAACTTTAATTATATGTTTTTAGTTCTATATTAT
This sequence comes from Gillenia trifoliata, assembly GCA_018257905.1. Classification (NCBI taxonomy): domain Eukaryota; kingdom Viridiplantae; phylum Streptophyta; class Magnoliopsida; order Rosales; family Rosaceae; genus Gillenia; species Gillenia trifoliata. Next base: position 19,936,520 of record CM031081.1, on the reverse strand, counting down.
GCATCAATGTGAAATTGTTGTTGAATTATGTACGTTTTAGTGAAAGTATACATATATATTTTATTCATTATTATTATATGTTATGCAAGTCGAATAGCTTACACGTTATCGCTATATAACACGAGATTACGTAACGGTAACTCCAACGCGACGCTATTTCCAATTTTGATAAAAACATAGGTGTTTCAACTTAAATGAGATTAAACTTAATGAAATTGCAAGAAACACGAATTAAACTTAATGACAAGTTGTGTGTTTTGTGCTACTTCAAAAACCTTCCTCTCGTTTGCCTTTCTTAGTATTGGGATTTGATATTATCTTGATTCATGATTTGATTTTGATTTCATACCTATTTTAGGTTGATCTAAGCTAACATTTGCCTCATTCTTTTTCTAAATTTTATCAACTGCAAGTCAGTTCATGATTTCCTTCCATGTTAACTACTACGTAATTTAGTTCAATTTTGACTGAATATATCAACTGAATTTGCAGAAGGACCATCCAGACCCAAGATTTTAGCACTGGGTTAACCTTTGTGCTATTGAACAGAGAAACTTTTTTCTTTTGTATCATTTTATAGAGAAAGCTAGGATTCTCACTGCAATGTTGTCTATCCTATTGTAACCCAAACTCTAATACATCAAATTCTGTATATGTATTTACCCCATGACACATTGGTGCATGATTTTATTCACTCATGGCATTGTTTACTAATCCATAATTAGAATTTTGATTATAAGAGAAGTATCCGAATAATTTTTGTTTTTATAGTCCCATTATAAATTAGGAAAGGAAACAAAAATTTGAAGTTTTCCCATTATAAATAAGGAAAAAAACAGAAAATTGAAGTTTTCCCATCATAAATATAAATAAGGAAATAAAACAGAAAATTGAAGTTTTCCAATTATAAATTAGGGAAGAAAACAAAAAAAATGAAGCTTTCCCATTATAAATCAAGAAAGAAAACAGAAAATTTAAGTTGATTAAGTAAATGTGAACACAAGAATATACCACTCTAGTGTTGCAATTATTAATTAATAAAATTTTCATACTCTAAGAATTCATACTTTCAAAAAGTCTAGAATCTCTGATGTGTCTACGAAACCGTACTATATATAGTGTTGGGAGACAGAGTTGATGGTATAAGGCAATTGAAAAAACACTCAAGATGGAAAAGGCATGGCGACATTGGCGAGGAAGTTGTTTGTGCTTGTTTTGTTGCTCATCATCCTTCCAACTTCTGGTAATTACTCTCACTCTCTCCCTCTCACACACACAATAAACACACACGTACAATTATATATCTACGTAGGAGGTTAATATTGTTTTTATAACATTAGAGGAAATCGAACTCTAAACTTCTTTTTGTCCAAAAACATTACTGCACCACGTGTCCCTATTAGTTGATCCCAAGGGCTTGATTTTAACAATACAATTACTTGGATGATGAATTAATTAAAATTTTATGCTTAGCTTAATACATCATCATATGTATTAATCAATCTTTAATATATCATGTTGTATTTTTCACATGCAGATGAGACAGTGAAGAATACCGAAGCTACTGAACAATAAGAAGTCAAGAATACAGAAGCTATTGAACAATACATAGAACACCTATTGGCCAATGTTTCAAGCGCGGCACCTGTTTCAAGAAATGCATATTTGAGGGTTTCAAGAAATGCGATGTCTTCCGCTGCACTTCTTGAAACAGGTGCCGTGCTTGAAGCATAGGCCAACAGGTGTTGTGCAAAACCCCCCAGCTTCATGAATTATAGCTTTATGAGAGTACATGCAGTTTATAGTCAATAAGGAATTTGGTTTTTTTTTTATAGTACATGTACATGCAGCTTCATGAATTATAGCCTTATGAGAGTACATGCAGCTTCATGAATTATAGCTTTATGAGAGTACATGTACTTTTGATATAATTTATTTGTTTTCATATTTTGTTGGAATTTAGTATTCTTCTCTCATTTTGTTTTCTTGTTTTGGTTTTTTGTTTGGTATTTATTTTGTCTGTTTGATTTTTCTTCTGCTTAGAGTGACACCTATTTTTTCTTCCTATTTTGTCAGTGGTAGACATGGCGGTTAGAATATCGTTTAGCAGTTGCATGAATTTTGAACGAGATTAGATGATGGTTCTGCGTCATTAGAGGTTTGCCAGGTCCATTTTAAAACACTACTCTCACGTGACCCTTAAGGGTAAATATAGCAGATAAGTTTGCCTTGTTTGTTTTCGACTTTTTCCTTATGAGTTTTATTTTGTTTTGTCTCTTGATACCTTATTCAGGCAACGTGTTTTTTTAGGACGCAATTTTTGTTCCTGAAAGTCACATTTGGATTTTAGATAGCTTTTTTTACTATCATATGTACTCTCTATTGGTGTTTTTAAAATACCTTTTTCCAACAACAACAACAAAAAATGCTTTGTAAGGGTTATGATGGCGGCAAATGCGACTTCTTCCGCTGCATTCGCTACATGCATTGTGCTCCCTAAAATAAATTAAACAAAATAAATAAATAAAAAGAAAACTTATCATGCAAATTGCAAGGCACTACTACAATTTGTGTGGTAGTTAAGCAAGTTTATAATGATTAAATAAAGGAGCTAGTGATCTCTGGTTGAGGTACATTATATGTATGCCATGAAATAAGATGCCTGATATTTTCGTATCGTGAATATTAATGAAATCTTATTGTGGCCTATTTTATTGAAGGGTGCGGCAAAGAGAAAAAGTAGGGAGAAAGAGAGAAGGGCTTGAAGAATTATAGTACATATTCCTCATGCCTAGTGCCTTTATTTATAGTGAAACAAGTACAGTTATAATAGGAATGTAACTTTAGGAGATTCAGAATATCTCAATCCATATCTACCTAGGATTTACACAATCACATTTATCACATGTTAATATTATTCACAACACTCCACCTTGAGTGTGCAAATACTCAAGTAGATATCGCATCAGATCTTCAATATGATGTAGAGATAGTTGATGAAGTCGTCTAGTAGGCAAGATAGAGAACACTCGAGTCTCATATAGGGAACTTGCATATAAAAAAAGTAAAAAATCTCACAAAACCTGGCTATGGTAAAACCCAAGGCGGGACAAAACCCATAGTCTAAGGAGAAAAGTGAGTTAATGCAATGTCGATACTTAACATCTTCAAGACGCAAGTAGTAAGAAAACACACAACGGTATGACTAGCCCAGAATGGGTGCCTCGTTAAAACCTAGTCAGGCAACAAAAACCCAATGGGAAAAATGATCATGATCGTAGGGAAAAACAGTGCATTAAGGTCAAATGAGTATACTTCAGGATACTCCTCCTGAGTTCGACGAAACTCCCCCTGAGAACTACAAGCGTTGCAAATGAGAAAATTTGCGCATACCAAATCCTTGAACAAGCTTCTTCTATTACAACCCGTCCCAAAATTTCATGTAAAATTACCAAAATACCCCTAGCGAACAAATGTTGACTTTTGTTGACTTTTTTGAAACAACATGTGGAAATTATTTTCTTTACATATTAAAGTAGGACTCGTCGATACAAACACGTGGACGCAAGTGTAACTCAATTTGGAGTTAAAATGAGTATGTATTTTAATTAGGGTTTAGTGGGTTTTGACCTAGCTGCTTTGCAGCTGTCTATCCATCCCACCACTCTCTCTCCCTGACCTCACTCTCTTTCTCCCTCCCACTCTTTCATACAAAACACATAAACCCTAGAATTTGGAACTATCACAAAATTGTCGAAACACAACCCAAGACCATATATAGCCGTTACGATCGTCTCATCGTTCTCAACAAGACTGTGATTTTAGAATCCTCAAACTCGAACCAAATCGGCCAAACCGATACCGGAACAAAAATGAAAAACTGTCCATCGAGTTTCCTTACAATCCCAGCCTAGGTAAGTCTCGAAACAATTTCCATTGGTCTTATCACGTTGAGTAGATTCGATTTCATATAAGAACGTAAATTTTGGTGCAATTTTGGAGTAGATCGGATTTAGGGTTTGTCCGAGACTTTCCGACCAATTTCAGGCCATCTCCAACCATTTTTCTGGCCCCAAATTGGTATGAAAATATTCTACTCTTAAATACCTTTAATTTGATTTATGGATCAACGAATTTGGTTGAAAACCGAAGAAGTTATGAATTTTTGAAGTTTTGAACCAATTCCGGCCAATTTTTCCAGAATCCGGCGAACCAGACAGCGGCCAGCGGCAGCTCCGGCGATTAGCAAAAGGTTGAAGGCGACGGAATATTCCGTGACGGTAACAGAATATTCTTGACAGCGTCAGCATATTCCGTTAGTCTCAGGTATATTCCATCAACTTTAACTGACGTCGTTAAGTGTAACGGTTCTATTAGGGTTCCGTTAACTTTAACGGGACGTCGTTAAAGTTAACGGCGTCGTTAAGATTTCCGTTAAAGTTAACGGCACGCCGTTAACTTTAACGGCGCGTGACAGCAGCGTGGGGGCGCATGGCAAGCTTCTCTCAACGCGTCCGACCGTTTTCCAGCGCGCACGGCAACGCCGGCGGCGATGCACGGCGGCGGGAAGGTTTTCGGGCCTCGGAAATCATTTTTCGAGTCCGTTTTCGCTAAAATAATATTGTTTTTAGATTCTTTTTAATAAAGGTAGATATTATGTCTTGTTGGAATGATTTTAATATTTTTCCCTACTAATACATAGGTCATCCTACGTCTAGGCGCTTCGAGGAATGCGACATCGAGGAGGATTATACTCCTGAGTACTTGTGAGTGGACTTTTGTTTTAATAAATGGTTTTTATGCTTTGAAATATTTATGGTATTGATATTTACATGATTTTTAAATGAGTTTGAAGCATGAATATATATATATATATATATATATATATATATATATATTATGAAATAGTATTGGAACATGGTCTTGGTTATGCATAAAGGTATTGATATTTGATTTTAATGAGTATACCTATTTATGCAACGTTTGAGTAATTGTGAAATTATGAGGTTTAAGTTATTCTTTATTTATACACATGATGTATATATGTATGTTTTCAAACACACTTGGTATGCTTTCACTACGTTGTAGTACCGTCTCACGGCCGTACGACAAGTCTCACATGTTTGGGTCACACGCACTGTACTACAAGGGTATTGTCCGGTAAATACCTTAGTGCAAGCTTGTCTTACGTTTATGTTTATTATTGGGGGAAGGCCTCACAACGTAAGGACTAGGGTGTGACGCGCTGATAGCGCAAGTGCTTACATGTTTGTGGTACTAGGAGTACAAATGGATTGGTAACGTAAAGTGCTTGTACGGGTTGGATGAGGTTCCTCAACACGTACATGGGTGATTGCACATATACCATGTGTTGGTTTTCTTTATTATACTTATTGAACTATATTGCAGTATGACTTTTTGAGTTACAAATGGTTCTTTACGGTTTATACTTTGAGATCTAATTTTCAATTTTATATAAAGTATGATTTGACATATACTATGGTAGTATGAGTTATACCTATACTGATTTTCAAACAAGGGGTTATTATGTTGAAAAGAGAAAAAGGTTTAGAAAACTTTATTTTTCGTCCACTCACACGTTCTGTTTTACGCCCCCTTCAGGACTTAGTAGCGGTGCATCAGGTGACGTCGAGACATTTTACTGGCAGCTCTAAACTCTTCCCAACAATGTAGGGATTTATCCTTCTTTCAGTTTCTTAATAATATCCATCCGTGTTGTGGATAAGATTTTAAGAGATTGATTTGAACTTTTAATCCTTTGCTTACTCTTAAACACTCTGAACCTTGTGCATGTTGAACTTAATTACTATTGAGTTTATTTTAAATAAGTGTTGTCATGATTATTATGGCTTCGTCACTTACAAGTGTCGGCCAGCACGCCCCAATCTCGGTGTTCACGTGAATTTCGAGGGCGGGGTGTGTCATCTTAGGCAGTGACTTCGTGAAGAGGTCGGCAAGGTTGTCTTCGGATCGGATCTGCTTGACTTCAATCTTCTGATGCTCATGCTGATGTGATGTAGACGCAATATGATTAGTGTTGACTTCTTGGATGTATCATGTTATGGTCTGGTCGATACATGCAGCACTGTCTTCATAGACTGTCGTTAGGACTCAACGAAAGATGAAGAGTTACAGGTGCTTCGAATATGCTCCCATATACACGGGTGGCTTCGTGTATGGGGATAAGCTCGAAGACATTGCAACTAAGGTCTATTTAGTTGACCTCCAGGATATTGCGGTGTTCTTAACGGTAAAGACATAATCCGTTTAGAAACGTGCCTTGTGTGGAACAGACGAATAGTCTGTGTCAGCGTATCCCACAAGGTAGGCATCATTCTGATAACTAGGGGTTGTGGTTAATTCTGAGATGCGTAGAGATAGAATAAGCCCAAATCCGTAGTAACAGAAAAACGTCTTTAACACCTATTTGGTGGTAGCGTGTAGGCGCAGTGTTGTATATTACCAACAGATCAACAACGAAAGAGATGTCATGCCTAATGCAATGAGTTAAGTACAATAAAGCGCTAATTGAACTTAGATATGGAACTTTAGGTTCCACAACCTTTTCAAGGATCTCATTTGCATCTAGCGTATAAACGGTCATAGGTGTACTCAAAGGCAATACCTTCTAGGTGTAGTTCGACTAGTGGACCAAAATACCATCTAAACTTTGCTCGGAACTTTAGGTCGAGACAGAAATGAGTTTTTCCAAGATCTCTCATCTCAAATTCTAACTTCAGGCGCGATGTAGTTTTCTCAAGCTCTTTCAGAGTCTAAGTGAGATTTATGTCATTGACATAGACTGCAACTCTAGCAAATTCGGTTTTGTACACGCAGGGGCATAGATTATTCACATATCCCTAACTAATCAAATATTCACTTAGACGGGTATACCACATCCGCTCAGATTGTTCCAATCCGTAAAGTGAACGCCTCAATTCAATAGAGAGGGTGTTTTGTGGTCTAGAACTATTTGATCCAGTCAATGTAAGTCCTTCGGGAACTTTCATGTATATTTCTGTATCAAGACCCCTATAGATACGTTACAACCACGTACATAAGCTGCATATTCAGTTTTTCAGAAAACTACCAAACTGATAAGGTAGCAGAACGTTATGACGCCCATTACAGGGGAAATAAGTTTACTCGTAATCAATCCCAGGGCGTTGAGAGAAACCTTGCACCACAAGGCGTGCCTCGTATCGCACTATTTCATTCTTCTCATTACGCTTCCATACGAAAACCCACTTGTAGCAATGGGCTTCACATGTGGAGGTGTAAGAACTACAGGCCTAAACACTTTACGTTTCGCAAGTGAATCAAGTTCGACCTGGATTGCTTGTTTCCAGTTTGACCAATCAGTTCTACGTCGACATTCATCAACGGAACGCAGTTCGATATCGTCACTTTTTACTATTTCGGGTAGCTACCATATATGTGAATATCATCGATGATAATCTCATTCCAATTCCATAACTCACCGATGCATGCATAATGGGCCAAGACTACAAGTCTCGGGATAATCCAAATTAATTTCATGAGGTGGAATGGTTGACATAGCGAACGAGGAAAGGATTCATTTGTGCCATGTTTCTCCACTTCTAGGGAGGTGAATCCTTCGAACCGAGTGATTTGTCACACTTCAGGCCGAGAACAGATTGATTGGCTAGCCACCGGCGTACCGAACCGTCCAACAGAGGCGGCCAACCGTTCTTCAGAGGTGGCACACCCTTCGGGGATGTTGACTCAACTTCCGTTAGGTACGTCTATCCTTGTAGCCATGTTTGCAGCTAGTATATGTGATCTCGTCACTTTAGCTAGATCAGAGAAAGCGTCTGGAGCAACACTCTGGAATCCAAAATACAGGGATCGAGATGAGACATAATGGGGACATCCATAATAATTCGCGCCGTTCTTCAGGAACATTGATGTTTTTATCTCCCCTTAACGGCAGGAAGACTGTCTCATCGAAGTGACAATCCGCAAACTGGCAGTAATGAGATCGCGTGCAAAGGCTCTAAAGAGTTAATTCGAAGGAGAATCAAAATTGACAAAGATTCACATCCTTCCTTGATGACCCATATTGGTACATTGTGGTGGCATAAGGTGCATACCCAAAACGCACAAATATGAAACATTAGGTTCGTACACAGTAACCAACAGTAATGCTAAAAAGTATCGGGTAGCAATGGGACTCACGCGGACCAATCATGGATGCATACAAAATTGCAAAGCCCTAGGCAGAAACCGAAAGCTTGGTGCATTCACCAAGGTCCGGGTGATCAATTGATAATGCGCTTTATGATCGCTTCTGCGAGGCTGTTTAGGGGTTGAACATGGGGAATTCAACGTTCAATTTCAAACCCAAAAGACATGCAATACTTATCGAAAACTATTCGATATAAACTCTCTAGCATTATCCAGTCTTTTAGATTTTATGGGATAAGGTGGTGAGTAAGAATTGGCCAGGAGTTTAGCAACAATGTGTGTGGACAAACATGTGACCATTGTGTCGATATATCAACCAAAAACTATATTTACATGGTACGCATTTTTGGTTGGATGAGTCCACATTATTCCCTTTGATCCACTGTGAAAAGAGGGTTACGTAGTAGCTTTGCTAGAGATGATATAAAAATCCAATTTCCCAACGAGCAGGCTTGGCAAAGTGTGCTTGTAGGCACAAAATCCTTACTCCAGGTAAGGTGATGTGTTGTGTAACACGTTGCATCGTGTTTCGACCTGAATGTCCCAAACAGTCGTGTCAAAGCAAGTGAACTGCTCGAATCACTCGGCTCCAAGCCGGCCTATATGTGGCATGTCCTAGTTGGGAGGTAGCCCATTGGCCCCAAAACATAGCTTCAAGCTTCATATTTTAGAGGTGATGCAAATATACTTCACTCTATTTTCTACAATGGTTTTCATGATCATTGTTCTCTTGAATATCCTTATGACGTTCTTCCGGAACGGAGAATATAAGGCCCTGTAATGGTAATTCAGTACCATTAATACAACGAGGAGCAGTGCCAATGCCCTTAATCAGGTTAGGTAGACCTGAATTCGTTGCTAGAAGGGTGATTTAGGTATGAAGTTAGTGTGTATAGTAGCACATTCATCCAGACAACTAACTTCCCCACATTTATACCTTATCACATATTAATTGAATTCGGTCACATGTATAAGAAACATGAACATGATTCAATTAACTCATATTCGAGGACAATATACATAATAATATCCATAACTAAAACAAACACCAAACTTGAATCCGAGAACATAGAAAATTGTTCACAAAGTAAACCAAATTGGATAGGGGGTTCGGCCAACATGGCATTCCATGTCAAAATTCTGCTTTTCCATGTGTTAGGTGAAGCAAAATTAGTCTCACATATTGACTATGGGAATGGTACGCCTCAACAATATTGGTACGGGCACAAATAAGTGTATAACAAATGATCTATTCCATCAAAAAGTAGATTTTGCACGGTTGAGGTTCGGGAATACTATCCCTTATTTTTAAAGTTTTGGGTCTTAGGTGCCAAGGGATCACGTGTTTAGTCGTGATGCCACCCCCATGTTGACCATGATTCTACCATTATTCAGTACTCTCCAGCCGAAGAAAGATAAGTAGATTCGGTAGGCGTCTGTCAAAGCAAAGCTTTGTATTCGGTACACCTCTACCAAGACATAGCGTGACCTTCGATACATCTGTGCCGAAGCAGAGCATGCCATTCGGTATACTCCAGCAGAAGTTGGGTCTATACCGTTCGGTACCTCCCAGCCGAATCACTAGGGTGTCTCTTTCACTGTTGTGTTTTTCAATGAGCAATGTGGTAGTAATCAAATCTGAGAACTTAGTGAACCTCCGCTCTCTACAGTGCTTCTTCAGGAGCATGGAAGGACGAGAAAATCTTCTCCAGTCAAAATTCAATCGGATTCTATATACTTCAGAATTGTACCTATTCACGGATGGGGTTTAATCATGTCTTGCGTCAGGTAAGATATGTCTTACTTCAGGCAAGGTATGTCTTGCTTCAGGCAAGGTATGTCTTGCTTCAGGCAAGGTATGTCTTGCTTTGGGCAAGATCATCTTTTCATTATTGAAACGGTTCGTAGAGCGAGTCAAAGATCCATGGAATCTTCGTCATTAAGGTACTTCCATTTACAATGCTTCAGGCATAAGTCTTCGGATGAAGATCATGACGGAGGCTTATTTAGCTCTATCCACGTCATTGTTGGCTTCAATGTTTCTCAACTTCTCGATAGTCAAGTGGAGCTTCACAACTTGTGCCCACATAAAGTAGTTTCTGCCAAAAACTTCCATGTTAGTGAAGCCGAACTTGTTACAGTTCAAAAATCCACTAGATGGAGGGAACAAGATTGTGGTTGGTGCTTATGGGAAATAATGACACACCCCACCCTCGATACCCACGTGGATACCGAGTTTGGGCGTGCTGGCCGACACTCGTAAGTGACGAAGCCATTAAATGCATGACAACACCTAGTGGAAACGAAATTAAATTACCATAAAGTTGAGGAATTCAATGTCAATATGCATATGGTTCAGAGCGTACTAATTTTGAAACAGCGGAAACCAAATAATAAAATAAGTTCCTAGAATCTCTATCCATAACAGGGATGGATATTATTATAGAAACTGAAAGTAAAAGATAAATCCCTACATGGTCGGGATGGATGATCAGAGCTGCCACGCAAAAGCCTCGACTTCGCCAGATGCACTATCACTATGTCCTGAAGGGGGCGCAAAAACAAAAGTGTGAGTGGACAAAAATAAAGTTTTCGCAAAACCTTTCTCTTTTCAATATACTAACCCCCTGTTTGAAATCCAGTATAATCGTAGAAACATACTATCATAATATAGTTCAAAAGGTACTTCATGAGTATAACTGAAACACTTAAAAGTATAATATTCGTAAATCACAATTCGTAATTCCAATAAAATATATAAGGGAAAACCAACACAGGGTATATGCGCGATCACCCATGTACGGGTTGAGGAACAGCCTCTCAATCACCGTACAAGCACTTTACGTTATCCATTAATTTGTACTCCTAGTACCACACACATGTAAGCACTTGCGCCGCAGCGCGTCACACCCGAGTCTTTACGTAGTGGGGCCTTTTCCCCATAAACAAAAATAAACGTAAGACAAGCTTGCACTAAGGTATTTACCGGACAATACCCCTGGAGTACAGTGCGTGTGACCCAAACATGTGAGACTTGTCCTACGGCCATGAGACGGTACCACAACGTAGTGAAAGCATACCAAGTGTGTTTGAAAACATACATACATACTCATGTGATTATGTATAAGAACAATATCCCTTTCATAATTCCCAAATATCTAATATTGCATAAATAAAATCTTCCCTCAAAACCATATATCAAAATACCATTTAATATTTATGCAAAAGTGATATCATAGTGTAAACCATTTCAAAATGTATAAAAATACTTTGGTATAAAACCACAATCACCATTTAAATTCATAACCCAATATATAACCATAAATAAAACAAATATGGTTGCATAAACAATTATCAACATGTATATATATTTATAAATAAATATATATATATAAATAATCATGCTTCGAAAAACCATTTAAAACCATATAGAAATCAAATTCATAATCATTTTCAATCATAAAAACCATTTAATAAAGCAAAAGTCCACTCACTGGTATTCGGGAGTGAAAACTCCCCCGGTGTTGCCCTCCTCGGTGTGCGGAGTCGAAGAATTACCTATTTAATATTAGGGAACAAATTAGAACTTCCCTAAAATAAATTAAAAATAGGCCTTAAAGAAAAATCCGCCAAAAATATTATTATTTTAGCGAAAACGGGCTCGAAAAATGATTTCCGGGCCCCAAAAACCCTACCGCCGCCGTCCACCGCCGCCGGCGCCGCCGCACGCGCCGCCACGCGCCAGGAGGTGGCCTCACTCCCCGGCCACGCGCTGGCACGTGTCCCCCACACGCTTGCACGCGCCTGCTGACGTGTCCCCCACGCGCCTGCTGACGTCAGCACCGTTAAAGTTAACGGAATATACCTTTTTGGACGGAATATGCTGACGCCGTCAGGAATATTCCATTACCGTTAACGGAATATTCCTCTGCCTTCTTCCTTGCGCCGGTTGCCGGAGCCGCTGCCTGGTTCGCCGGAATTCTGGAAAAAATTTCCGAAAATGTCCAAAACTTTAAAAATTCATATCTTCTTCGTTCTTTGGCCAAAATCAACATGCCATATATCAAAATGAAGGTATTGATGAGTAGAATATTGTCATACCAATTTGAGGCCGGAAAAATGGCCGGAGATAGCCTGAAATTGGCCGGGAAGCTTCGGGAAACCCTAATTCCGTTCTCCTTCAAAACTACACCAAATTGGACGTTCTTTATATCAATTTGAACCTACTCAATCCAATAAAACCAATGGTAATGGTTTCGAGGCTTACCTATGTCAGGATTGTACAGAAACTTGAATGGCAGTTCGTCGTTTTCGTTCCGGCGTCGGTTTGGACGATCGAGTTCGAGTTTGGAGATTCTAAAATCACAGCCTCGTCCAGAATGACGAGGCGATCAAGATGGTATGGATTTTGGGCAAAGGTTCGACGGTTTTGTGATTCGTCCAAAGGTTAGGGCTTTTCGGTTCGTTTTTGGCCAAGAGAGAAAATGGGAGAGAAAGAGAGGAAGAGGGAAAGGACGTGCAGAAAATAATGGGGAGGGTTGGCTGCTGTGCAGTCAGCCAAAAACCCTAATTCCCACACACGGAGTGAAAAATTACTAAAATGCCCCTACACTTTAAAACTTCGTAAAATGTTCGTTTTAACTCCGAATTGAGTTCCGCTTGCGTCCACGCGTTCGTATCGATGAGTACATCAAGAATATGTAAAGAAATAAATTTTTACAAGTCGTCCCAAAAAGTCAACAAAAGTCAACATTGACACTAGGGGTATTTTGGTAATTTCACATAAATTTTGGGACGGGTTGTAACAAATAAATTCTCCATAATCATAAAAGTTAGAACATTCGAGTTCTAAGACATAGTTTGGTTTAGTGGATCAATCATGGAGAACTTCGGGTCTCTACATGAGTGGTGAGTTTGAGGAAACATAAAAATGTTTCTATGGCACTTTTTCTAAACTACGAGTTCGAATTAAAAACATGAACTTCAAGTTCATAAGCACCTGCAAACAAGCGCAACACATAGAACAATAGTAATATATATAACACAAACAGGTAGATGATCATAGGTCTACGGGGCCCATAGGGTGTGAAAGTCACGGCCCAAATAATTTGGGTGGACTAAATTTAGAGCTGCAGGCCCAAACAAGAAGAGAAAACTATGCTGCATGCCATCAATAGGGTGTGAGCTGCAGGCCCTTAAAGCCCAAAAATTAATAAAATAAATAAATGGGCTGGGAAAGTGAAGGAAAAAAAAAAGGCAGGCTCAATAGAGGCCTGGTTGGAAGCGGGTCAAGACAAAAAGGGAAGCCCAATGGCCTCTGGTGTAAGCCCAATAGGGGGCTCGGCTCGGCTCGGCTCGGCTTAGCTGCAGGCCAGCTCAGCTTGGCTTCAGGGCGGCGCTGCGTGGCTCCAGGCCGGCACGGTTTGGCTCAGCTGCAGATAGGCGCGGCTCGGCTCAACTTCAAGCCAATGCGGCTCCAGCTTGGCTCGGCTCGGCTTTAGGGTTTTTTCCTTCTTTTTTTCAAAAATACGAAAAAACCAGGAAAAAAAAACCCCTAATTTTTCCTTTGTTCACACAATCATCAATTCACTTAATATATAGCAGATATATTAAATTTAATGCGAACACAATATTTGCAGAAGATTATAATTCGTTAACGTAGAAAATTGGGTTCATGCATCATGGTGAAGGTTCATGCAATCAATGCTGAAAAAATATCGACATTGAGACCGTATTTTAGAAGTACTTGGATTGCTGATGATGATGGTGGAACAATATGTTTGCAGAATTGCCTTCAACTTCGGATTTCCATCTTCAATGCGTTCAATCTCGTTCAATATACAATAAAAAGTAGAAAATTGAATCAATAACAAGTACATTAATTCAATAAAATAAAAAGTAAATCAAAGTAAGAATTATTGAAAATAATACTCCCCATGATTGAAGATGGTCAAAACTCTAGTATAATTCTCTTTAGCACAGCGAAAAGAGCATGTTGATAACGTGTTGTGGCCTATTTTATTGAAGGGTGCGGCAAAGAGAAAAAGTAGAGAGAAGGACTTGAGGAATTGTAGTACATATTCCTCATGCTTAGTGCCTTCATTTATAGTGAAACAAGTACAATCATAATAGGAATGTAACTTTAGAAGATTCAGAATATCTCAATCCATATCTATCTAGAATTTACACAATCACATTTATCACATGTTAATATTATTCACAACAAATCTATCTTTATAGTGAATTTTTTTTTATTATATATACACACACTTTAGATTTTTAATATTTACTTTAGATTTTTGTGTTAGAATATGAGTATGATTGTGAGTGAAAGAAATCGGTTATAGTGTTTCAAATTGGTATGGAAAGGTCTTGTTGAAGAGTTTAAAGTTGTCGTAATCAGTTTGGGATTGAAACTTTAATTAAATCCTGATACTTAGCACTCATAGTTGGTTTGGAATTGTGTGTCAGTTTCCTACACTAATTTTAATAGGAAAATCAGAAGGATTGTTTCAATACAAATAGTGGCATTTGCTCTCACAAAACATACACTCAATATCAAACTAAGACATATTGTTAGTTTGAGTATTTTGGTTTTGCATGAGAGGAGAAGATACACTATTTAGAGGTCTACTTTGGCTTTTTCTTCTACTGCTTCTACGAGTTAGTTTGTTATTGTGTTCATCGAATTGTGATTTTAATACTTGTATAAATTTATGGTTCATGAGCTTTTTCTCTTAACTTATGTTTTTTATAAATTTAATCTTATATGTGGTATCAGAGCCAAAGATTTTTGCTCTTGAATTCAAATTGAAAGTATTAAAATTAAAACAGCAAAAGACGTGATGGTAAATTAGCAGGGATCAAGCTTAGTTTGTGAGAAAATCTGTAGGGTTTGAAATGGGTTTGTTGTATGCATATCATGTTTGCCGCAATACAGTTTTGTAATTATTGCATGTTGCTGCCACACGAATGATGGCTACAGGTTGAATTCAATTTGATAGAATTGATCTATTAAGTTTGTACGGCTATTAATTTTTCTTCTGTGCGTTTGATTCCATGATGATGAATTTTTATATTATCAATCAAAGATTCATCAGGTGATTATGGAATATGAGTTCATGAGTTATTGTTGTTGCCAATTACCCGTGGCTTTATGTGGGTCTGATCGGTTTGAATTAGTAAATGTGATTATAAAGATGTGCATATAAAATATGCCTAGTACGGACAAAGTATAAGTATGATAAAAGAAAGATGAAATCTTGGTTTTGAGGTTTCTTGGTTTGAAGACATTAATAAGTTGTCTCTTTGTCTAAGAGATATTAATGTGCATAATTTGTCTCTTTTTTTTAGGATTTTGCGTCCATGGGATACTGCTAGATAACAATATGGATGATTTTGGTTCGACGGGTCTATAACAATGGCGATTTACTTCGATGAATGGAAGGTCCACGGGAATCTGGAGTGATGGCAATCCGCATTGATGGTTCTTGAGCATTGATGGATAATTTGTTCGTTGATTTGGGGTCGAGGAATCTCAGTCGGATCGACGAATATGGGTCTAGTGATGCATTCAGTTTACTCAGTTCACTGTTTCATGCATGATTAATTATTCACTTATATGCATGATTATAGTGTGATGAGTTAAAAGCATGGTGAATTAGAGATTTTGCTATTTCAAATATGCTTGTTTATTTATATAAATTGTGAATGCATAATTAGAAACCCAACAACTCAAAATCCCTATAGATACTAACTTATGATTCATGTCAAATTGAATTCTTTTAATTGGTCACTAGAAAGGTATAATGATCAGTTTTTGTATTTGGCTATTTGGAATTGAGACATTGCTTATTATCAAGAACATGTATATATGAATAATTGGGTTTGAATTACACATTAATAATGTTAGTTTGATATTGTCTCCACCTATATAAAAGCCAAATATATAAAAAAATGATATTATTTAAGTTTTTTATTTTGACTCAAGAAATTTTGCGTCTCCTTTTCTTTGGTGTATGCCTTTTATGTGAACAAGAAAGAGAGTAAAGGTGTTTGGGAATTTGTTTCCCACTTTAGGCCGGATGAGGCTGTCTAGAAGGATTTTGGTCCTTCTCCGGTCGGATGCACAATCGTGTTAGTTCAAAAGAAATGAATATAGATGTAAATGCGCTTGAATCTAACTTCTTTTTTAATACATTCAATATTATGTATATTAAAGGATGGGAAAGTGAGTTAATCCTCACAATTGACTAACCAAAATAATTTAGTTTGAATTCGTTTTTGGCAAAAATCGAACATAAAATCTCTCACTTACAAGTGAAGAAAAATACCATTAGGCATTAGATCATAATACTAAATGGCGAGTCTAGCTTCTATATTAAGTGATTTTTCGGAAAAATAAGACCCTCCTTTCGGCCAAGGTTCTTTCATTACCTTAGAGTCAATGTTTTGAGTGAACAATTAAGTTATGTAAAGTGGGTTGAAGTGAAGATTGAAGAAGAAGTTGGACGAGCCCGATAATCCACTTTCTTTTTTTTTTGAGCAACAACCTAATAATTCACTAAGCCTGCATCAGTGCGCTAGACATGGTAATAGGATGCTCTGAGTCGATGGCTGGGCTTGAAAATCTATTTTTTGGTTTACAGCCGGCCGTACTCAGCAACAATTATGTAATGTGTTGCTCCCTGCTGGAAAATTTTTAGAATTGTATAAGCACAAGATTCTCTCAACGGTGCAACAAGGCTTGGACACCAGCACGTGGGATAAATAACTAATAGTATATGAACAGTATGATCTTTAATAGTTTCTCATTTCTTTTTTACTTTAAAATGAATTTTTTTATACAGTAATATAAACTATGTGCGAATAAATTAGTTCAAACTCGTCATCTATGAGATTCAAACTTAAGGTCTCCCGTAGTACTAAATGACTACTTTAAATCACCAATAAAAAAAATAAGAATCTAACTCTTATTAAGACAAATGCTTCATCATTGGAGTTGGAAGTCTTACCGTGAACTTAACGCAAAGTTCTGGCTCATCATAAAAAGCAATTAAAGTTTAAAGAGTGCAAGAAGTAAAAAAAGGAATGTGAAAATTACTACCCCTCGGAGTTGGTCTAATGATATTTTTCTCTTCGATGTTGAAATTTGACCCTACAATCTCTACTCTACTCAAATTATAGTTGTTTTAGCTAACGAATCAACCACATGTGTTGTCACATATATATGAGCAAATGAGATAATCTAATTAATATACAATAATCATGCCTATATATATAGTTAAAAATCTTAATCACCTTCAAGGCTGTTGTGTCTGTCCTATAATTCTCCGTTAGTTTCCATTCTCTATGATTATCTGATGGGCCTGCAGACAGAGAGAGAGAGAGATAAATAATGCAAATTATATATGCATGTTGCTTGCTAGAACCTAGAAGCTCATCACATTTCACTTCACATTATCTGTCCCTTGCGTGGACAGCTAAAACGGTAGAGTCCACCAAAAATTCCATATCATAAACACCCATATTTAAGAAACTTCTATCAATAATTAGCTTAGCATTCTCATTCAAGAGAAATCCTCAAAAATAAAACATCCTTCATCATTTGGGAAATTGTTTCATAATGAGTATTTGTATGTTACATATAACCCGCGTTTTTTCTCTTATCACAACATACGTGAATCCCACTATAAAACGATAGATTTCCATGTACCTGGGTGTTGTAAACGAAGGTTACATATATAACCCCCACATATACAACAAATTTATCGCATGACACATTCGATAAAACGTATGGCCAATGAGTTGGCCAACAATGCTAAGTATCTTGCTTAGCCAGTAGGTTATCCAAATCGATTCGCCCTCAGAAATCTTATATGGAATTAAAATTTCCAGATAACCAAAATTTTGTTCACTTCTTCCTTAATTTTTCTATTGAGGGCAACTTGAATGTCCATGATTGCTCCATTTACCTAAAATAGTGGTCTGAAATAAGGTCCATTTTTCTTAGCCAAATTTCTGTGGTTGTTGCACAAGTGATGTTTCGCCATACATTTTTATTTAGTGGAAACTAGCTGTGACGATAAAACTTGACCAGGCAGTATTTCTATTTCAGATTTAGAGTCACGTAACGATCCTTGTCCAATAATACATTACAATGTGCAAATTTTTCTCCACATGATATTATTGAATCGAAATGTCACATAACGGTAAATCCGTTTCATATAAGTTGTTCTCCTAGGCAAATGGCTAGGCAAATGAGATTTGATACACCACATAGGCGAACCCTCCTCCAAAGAACTAGGCAACTGACTAGGTAAAAATACCCAGTGGGGGTTCATGAGATTACTTTGCCTTGCTGAAAGTGATAAGGCAATTTATGGCCGTACTAGTATTTTATTAAAGAAAAAACAATTATTTGACACACTTTGGACTCCACTATATAATATTCTATTAAAATAAAGAGTAATAAATATATAAGAAAAAAATTTAGTGGTACGTATCATTCAATGGTCCGGTTATTGAATAGTCTTAGATTAATTTTCGGTAAACCTCAAATAAATCTTAAATTATTCAACAGTAGTACGAACCATAATAACCTTATTAATTTTGTCTTATCCTTTCAAGAACTAGACATCTTAAATAGACAAATAAACTAGACAAAATGCCACATCAGTCATCAAAGTATAACAGCTCCGTTATGAAATTGTTTTTAATAACAATTGTTGCCAACCTTTCGTTATTTTTAATCTGTTCGGTTGACTTTGTTAAGAACAATAAAACTTGACACAGTAATTTCCAAGCAAAATACATGTCAATTTGATTGAGACTTCCTATAAACATGTCAATCATCCAACAATTTTCAGCTACAAGCCAAATTAAATGTTTTAATCATTTGGCAGTAAGTTCATTTGCAACGTTGGGGAAGCCGTTCATCTTGTGCAAGATAGGCAACAATAAATTATGAACGTATAAATATAAAAATTAAAAATATAAATAAATAAAACCCTTGTGCAAGGACCCAGCTATACATGGATTTCACCGTCGAATTATGCCGTATGAAAAATATGGTCGAATATATACTAATAGTGTGAGCAAAACGCGTTTCCACAAAAAGAGTTTCTTCTTATACATTAAGAAAGAAATAAGGATAATAAATAAGAACCCATGGGATTTGGGTTTTGTTTAAACGAGGAGTTTGTAAGAGTACTTATAAAATGATCCAACTTTAATTTTTTAAGAATTTGTGAAATTTCTTGTTTGGCTAATGTATATAGAGTGTTCGAGTTATAAATTAGAGGTAATATTTGGCAAATTTGTGATAGTGCTAGTGTTCGCAGCCTATTTGTAGGATGTAGACAGGGAGCATACGCGTTGGTTAACCGCTGGATTTCACCTTTCTGCTTGGTTTGGTTTATGCAGGCTTCACTTCTATTCCTTTGGAGGAATATTTATGAGGCCTTTGGTGTTGGTGTATTCGTCAGGCGTGCCACTATTGGCTTCTGCCAATAGAATGATGTATTTGTTAGATTCAGTTGAATTATGTTAGATACTTGCACCACAAGTAATATAACTTCCTTTCACAGGATTGTGACTTTATTAGATAAGTTCTCGGTTAGGTTCTTTTTATTGCCTTGCTTGTTAAGGACTTTTAATATCTCTCGATGTTGATACCAGAGATTGCTAAGATGGGGTTTGTTATAAAATGGTTATAACAAAGCGCGCCACTCTTGTGCATACATAAGAAAAGTAAAGACTGTAATTAAAGACAGAATGTAAAGACAGGAATTGAAGTGCCTGAAAGTAAATACAGAAAGTAAGAACTGATATTGAAAGACTTTATGTATATAAAAGTACAACAATATTACATGTAATGGTCATTTTAGATTGACAAAACACCCATCAGATTGGATATTGATCCATCGGGATGGTCTGTAAGCTGCTTCCTTGTAAAGAGAAATAATCAAAGACACTTTGGCCTAAGATTGGTAATCAATACTATCAAATGGGGTTGATTTGATGGCAAAGCTTAATTCACTACTCCTCAGAGGAGTTGGGTAGTATGATCCTAGGATTCTAGTCTTTGATTCTCAAAGTCACAAACTACACAGGTAGTGTGAATGAGACGACAACAGATAGACATAAAATCTTTATCTGAGAGGGCTTGAGGGATTTCCTCAGAGGTTGTTTGAAAGGTTGGCTTTCCTTAGAGCATGTATGTTCTGGTTTTTGGTTGTTTGAGTGTCCTCATCTTTGAATCATTCCTTCGTTTATATAGACCCGTGGGAGTCTATATCATAGCTGTCAAATCCCTCTGCAACCGTCTTTGAAGACTCTGTGAGTTAAGGCTTAATTAGGAAGGCACAGATAATATCCCTGATCAGCCTACTCCCACTGAGAGAGTTCTTTATTCATATCCTCCTTCCCTCCAAAATGTCTAGTGCTTTGCATTTAATGTTGTCAGTGGAGAGAGAGATACAGGCTTTCTTCTTTTGTTCACTGGTCTGGGTTGGGCCCTTACTCTTCTAGGCCCAACCCATTACCAAAACTAAGTTCTGACCCAGTGGATATTTTTTAGTGTAAACAGCTAGTGGTTGTGGTGTGGTTGTGATGATGGTTAGTGACGGTTCATCATGAGGATGTTACTTGTTATCAAAATCGTTGATTGGTTTAACATGTATTAATGACCAAACAATCTCCAAATTGAATGATTTTTTGTAGGAGTTGGGCAAAAAATTAGAGTAAGATATGATTCATGGTTGCCTATCTTGCTGAATTTCTAATATTTTCAACGTCAATTATCCAGTATTTAATTATTTTTAATAGCACTAGAAAATGAAAAAGTGATTTTCACACATCCTTTTTTTACCTTCTCATACACTTCTCTTTATTTATGGTCATTGGATCGAATAAATCAAATGGAATCAACGGCCATGATTAAATAAGGGTGGGTAAGAGACTAAAAGAGGTGTATGAAAATCACTTCCCTAGAAAATATTTGAAATTTTTTTGACATTAAACGCATAAAACATATTGAGCTAGTTTCCAACTAAATTTCACATTGGCTTTATTAGAAGTTTAATTTTTCTTTTTACACAAGAAGTTGTTGATCTCATAACATGAAAAAAGTTAAAGTTCCATCATAAAATCTATTAACAATATGAAAAATATGACGCAACCCTTTATAAGTCCTGCAAGGTTCTCATTTTTTCGATGTGAGACTCTTTTAAAAGTTTGATTTTTCATTCAATTTGTCTACATATATACCTACCTAATAGTGGCAAACTAGCACAATCATGTGGCCTTTGTAGATATGGTAGAGAATTTGAGGTATAAGAGTAATAGTCTGGTCTAAAGTCGGATTAATTGGTGTGCATCTTACTTATGGTTTGTGATTTGATCAAGCTTTTCCACCACAAAAGAAATGTATAAATATAGTTGATTTTTGTAATCCATACAGTTTTATGAGAATACACCGTGTATATTAAGAACCAAAGAATACACCTTGTATATTGATAGGGAAAGAAATGTCGTCGCACTTGCTATAACAAGAAATTAAATAACAAAATATTTTCTTTGAATTTACTGATTGACCGTTTCTAAATAAATTCCGAAATTTATTATATAAATGATGGGAATGATAGAAACAAAATACGACGGCTTACTTTTATTATATCCTCTCTTTGTTATTTTCTGTTGGACAGAGACAAAGTAAGCTTTCTGTTGCGTAATATTAATCCTCAGTAGTCTCTGTACATATAAAATATCCTTTTACTGCATGTTTTATTTCCCAGCAGGTTAAGAACTTGGTCTCTCTCTCCAGTCTTTGTTCTCACAATGGAAAAGCTTTCTGTAATTCTTGCTGTCTCTCTTCTCCTCTTTGTACCACTTTTTCATGGAGGAACTGCAACAACAGCAGCTGCTGCAGGAACCATAGATGGATCAGAGGAGTGGGGCTATGTTGAAGTCAGACCCAGTAAGCAATTCAATCACACACACACACACACACATATAT
The DNA here is from genome assembly GCA_018257905.1 of Gillenia trifoliata. Lineage (NCBI taxonomy): Eukaryota > Viridiplantae > Streptophyta > Magnoliopsida > Rosales > Rosaceae > Gillenia > Gillenia trifoliata. The sequence continues at coordinate 19,914,274 of CM031081.1, read as the reverse complement.
ATATTCTTTCTATATTGAAGCAGAAATGTTAATGTTCATAGAATTTTGTTCACCTTTTTGTTTTGGTATTGTTCTTACACAGAAGCCCACATGTTCTGGTGGCTCTACAGAAGTCCCAACAGAGTTGAGGATCCCTCCAAGCCATGGCCAACCATTCTCTGGCTTCAAGGTGGACCTGTGAGTATTACCAAACTGCATCAAATCAAATAATATGAACAACCCAGATTTTTTATTTTACATTGTTTTCATTGATTATTTTTCCAAAATAATAGGGAGCTTCAGGAGTTGGGATCGGGAATTTTGAAGAGGTTGGGCCATTGGACACGAATTTGAACCCGAGAAACTCAACCTGGTTGCAAAAAGCAGATCTTTTATTTGTTGTAAGTTCAGCCAAAACTTCAAAGTTTCAAACTATGTTTTCCTTTTTTGGGTTTTATTAGTTTATAAAAATTAAAATTTCTTTTGATTTTTTGGGATAATTCAGGACAACCCAGTTGGGACTGGATATAGTTTTGTGGAGGAACCAACTCTGTTTGTGAAAAATGATTTGGAGGCAGCTGCTGATTTGACCACATTGCTGGTGGAGGTATTCAACAGAAATGAGAGCCTCCAAAAGAGTCCTCTGTTCATTGTGGCAGAGTCATATGGAGGCAAATTTGCAGTCACTCTTGGACTCTCAGCTCTCAAAGCCATTCAACAAGGAAAGCTAAAACTTAGACTTGGAGGTAATTAAAATTAGATTAACCAATTTTTAATTAATGGTCTAATAAAAAATACCAACATCTTAAAATGTGTAATTTTTTCTGATTTTTTTGGTTTTGTTTGTAGGAGTGGCATTGGGAGACAGTTGGATCTCCCCGGAAGATTTTGTGGTAAGTTACCATAATCCAAACTGCTTTTGACCCAATAACTTACTTTCTGCATTATGCATACTTTCACTGTTGAACTTTCAATTTTTCATTTCTGTGTTTTTTTTTATATCATTAATAATTTGTATCGAACTCTATTTCATGAGAGTCGAAGCTGAGAGCTCTATGGAAACTGGAAGAAATAAAAGTGGACAGTACCGTTTTATTTTTGTTTGATTACATTGGTTGTTATTATTAATAATTACATTTTGTGCACATTGTAGCTTTCATGGGGTCCTCTGCTCAAAGACGTGTCAAGGATCGATGACAATGGATTGCAGAAATCAAACAATGTGGCTCAGAGAATTAAGCAGGAGATTCAGGATGGTCAATTTGCGGATGCAACCAATTCATGGAGTGAACTTGAGCAAATCATCAGCTCTAGCAGCAATGCTGTGGTAATTTTTTATTTTATTTCTATTTAATTTTCAGATTAATTTAGTAATTTATTGTAACTAGAATTCAATTAAAACTCACATTTTATGATTTTTAATTGGATTTGTGGCATTTGCAGGACTTTTATAATTTTCTGTTGGATTCAGGAAGGGATCCAGTTTCATCCTTGGCAACAATTCAACATAACAAAGAAATTCAAGTAAAGAAATATTCAAGATATTTGAGTTCTTTAAGGTCTTCAGTAGGTGGTGATAATGGTGATCTTGATTCTTTGTTAAACGGTGTCATTAAAAAGAAGCTAAAGATAATTCCAGATAATGTGACGTGAGTATACACCCTTTTTCGCTCTGTTTTGTTTTAAATGCGTTTCTAGTGATTCGTCATGTAATACCTGTCGTTTATTTACATTATTCTATAGAATAATTTTTTTACAGTGTCAATAGTGTTTGAGTTTTTATTGTTTAGAAAACACTTAGTAAATATGCTGTAATCCGCCAATGATGCATATTTTTTGGGTTTGCAGATGGGGAGGACAGTCTGACGATGTCTTCTCAGCAATGACAGGTGATTTTATGAATCCAAGGATTAAGGAGGTAACAATTATTCTAATCTAAAATAGCAAAACTATTATATAACCTTAATGTATATTAGTGTAAAATATCGTTTATATTACAAAAATAACCGTAATCTATACATTTTCATTATATTATGAAATAATTGTGTACGCTTCGGTTAGGAAAGCTTAGGAGGGGGTGAAATTAGGAGTTAAGTCGTGAAAACTAACATAGTGTTACCAGAAATATTACATTAAGTGGTGCATATAGAATTTCGTTGGATTATTTTTGAAGTGGTATGTAATACACTCATTTTGAATGTGTTTTGATTGAATTTTTTTAGGGGAAAACCATATGGCCTGTTGTGAAATTTTTATTATCACATTATTTTGCTGACATAAGAGTGCATTTGTTAGAAAGTCGGTTTCTCTTGCAACTATAAAGTGACTTCTGCTCAAACATGGACCTTAAATAAATTAAAATATTTTGTCTTGAAGGCATCGAATGGAGAAGTCAAAGTTTTTCTTCCAATTATCTTTTTTTATTAGATACCTTCTGCCTAATACTCAGTATCTTATCTGCAAGCAAATCGAATTTGTCATTGCCCTACGATATTTCTTATTTGTCTTTGAAAAAATCTAATTTTGTGTCACCTTTTTATTTTTCTTTAATTTCCCTTTTCTCTTCACACTCCTCTTTTTTCTTTTGGCTTGAACAGGTTGATGAACTCCTTGCTAAAGGGGTCAATGTCACAATATACAATGGGCAAGTAAGTTTTCTCCAATATCCTTTTCAACAATCCTTTCATTTTAAACAGAAATAGCCAATACTTTTATTTTATTTATAAAAATTAGCAATAGCCAATAGAAAACTGATGGATCATTAAGAAAAATGTTAACTTCAGTAACTGTACATTCCTCAATATTAATTTTTTGGCTATTACTTAATACTAAGTTTGGTGTTAATTTCTTTACTTATTAAATCTTAGACCTTCTAAATACTGGGAAAAAAAACAATCACCAGCTATTTAAAGTTTATTTATAATTAAGAATTGGGTGTGCAAACTAGCTAGGTTTGACATGATTTGGTTGGTAAATGTTGTAGGTTGATCTCATATGTGCAACCAAGGGGACTGAAGCATGGGTTGCAAAGCTCAAGTAAAAATCTCTCTCTCTCTCTCTCTCTCTCTCTCTCTCATGTGGGGGTGGTGATTTTTTCCCATTTTTTGTCAGGTGGGAAGGACTCCCAAATTTCTTGAACAAGAGTAGAAGCCCTCTTTATTGTGGCAAAGAAGAATTTACGCGAGGGTTCACCAGGTCGTACAAAAACCTGCACTTTTATTGGATTCTTGGAGCAGGACATTTTGTAAGTCAAAATTTCCTCCACCAGCAGCAGCACATAACAATAACAATTTCTTTTTTCTGCCCTCTCATTGTCATGTCGTGTCATCCTCTACCTGTTATGACCATGATAAAGTCAATTTAGGAAAACGAAAGAAAATATACAAAGAAATTAAACATCACTATTTTTGGGAGGGTAGTACTGTGCTTTTACACTGTCCTATCCTATGGATTCACCCATGCATTTTCACATTCAAGTGTAAATAATTCGATCATATTCACAAAATTACACTTATATACAAAATAAATAAATAAAAAATGTCCAAACATCAACTTAATTAAGATTTGAATTCCCAAGCAAAAAATTGAGATTTGATTTCTCGATCTATTTTAAAGATGGGATGCGTATATATATGCCAATACATTATTGGTATATTTAAAATGTAATTTTAATGCCATAGTTAAGATGTCATCTTCGTTATCATGTCATGGTTTTGGATAAAGTTGAGTGTAAAAATATTTTAAAACTTTTGCTTAAAGCAATAATATTCTCTCTAATGAAAGCTTATTAGGTGTACCAATGTGGCAACTCATTTGCATTAAGCATTTGAGTGTAACCCCTAGCTATATGCTGGTCTACCAATTATGATTAGTCTGTCTCAAATCTTAATTATAGGAGAGTGATTTCTACACACTTTTTTTTTTACTTTCTGCACACGATTTCTTAATTCAAATCTTAGTTCAGACCTTCAATTCTCTTTCGATTATATCAATCTAATGACCAGGAAAACGAGGAGTGTGCATAAGTTGAAAAACAGTGTGCATAAATTGTTTCCCTCATTATAAAAATATTCTAAGATTCACTTAAAATTTGTAAAATGTTGAAAGTAAAAGATTGCATATAGATACTTGCATTATTATGTTAAATACCATATATAGAAAACTAATGAAAAACTCCTAACCAAACAAAATATTAATTATAAACACTTAATAACAATTTATTAATAATAAGAACAACAAATAAACAACAACAACAACAAAAAAAGAGGTGGTGGCATTTTCGTAAATAAGTTAATCTTTGGTGGCACTGAGTGTTTATATACAATTAGGTCAACTGTTTATACACAGGTTGTGCATAAACAGTCGGTGCCATCAAAGTTAAACTTCAACTTATTTACAAAAATGTCACCACTTTTTTTTTAACTCCAACCTAATTACAGTATCGCCACTAAACTTCAACTTATTTACAAAAATACCACTACCTCTTTTTTTGTCATTATTATTAATAAATTATTATTAAATATTTATAAAAAAAAAATTTTAATCTCAAAAGCTTTTCATTAAACCTCACTACTATATATACAAAGCACTTTTTACGATTTCACCGTGGGATGATGGAGACAGAACGTGTTAAATGCAACTCTCTTGAAACAAAGCCCAACAAACTGGCCATAGTTTGGATCAACCACACACATGCAATATTGACAAGCCAAAAGAAAGATAATAGTGCCAAAAAAGCAAACATAAATGACCCCATTAGTTTCTAGATAAAAGAAAATGACCCAATCAATACCCAGTGAGATTTTAGGATGAAATACAAAGACGAGCAATGTTAGCAGAAAATACATGTATATAACTGGCATGCAAAAATGAAAACCGTCATTTTCGTTGTCTTATTTAAATCATTTCATTGCAAGAATTTCAAAACAAAAGGGATGGTGTTGGCTTTCAGTTGTTTATTTGATCTTACCATTAATACATATTATATACCACAAACTATACAACAATAATTAAAATTATCGTCTACGCATGTGTGACTGATTGTAATATGATTTACGGTTAAACAAAAGTATAGAACATTGATAGGTAGGGGTCATCAACGGGCCGGGCCGGGCCAGCCTGGCCCAAATTTAATGGGCTTGGGTTGGGCCGAGCTGGGCTTAAATAAGGTAATAGAAATATATGGGCTGGGCCGGGCCAGGCTTTTTCAAAATTTTTAAGGCCCAGGCCCAGCCAACGGGCTAGGCTTTTATGGGCCAAATGGGTTGGGCTACATGGGCCGGACTAAAATGACCTTATTAAGAAAAAGAGTTCGAGCCAAGTGACTTATGACTTCTTATTTTGAGTATATTTATGTAAATTGGGATCTAAAATTGGCTTTTAAGTTGGACCTATGCGGGCTGGGCCGAGCCTGGCCTTCTTGGGCTCAAATGGGCGGGGCATATGGGCCGGGCCGGGCCTCAAACACCCTTGCCCAAGCCTAGCCCTCTATATTATGGGCCGGGCCGGCCTGGGCCTGGTGGTGGGCCGGGGTGGGCTTTTTCCTCAATGGGCTAGGCGAGCCCTCGGGCCCCCATGGGCCACGGGCCAAATGAAAACCCCTACTGATAGGTATTGTTCTAAGTCACGCTTTGGTATTAGAGAGGGAGATGTGACATGCACCTCCCTTTCATTCCATTGCATGCATATGACGTGATGATTATTTGATACATATCAATTAATAGGAAAAATCTTGAGTGGTACATACTATTCAATGGTACGACTATTGAATGGTTCAGATTAATTTGCAGTGGGCCCCAAATGAATTTTAGTCATTTAACAGTACGTACTATTGAATGGTACGTACCACTGAAGTTGGACCCCAATTAATAGTAGGAATTACTATATATTACTATTGACAGTCCATGAAATCAGAGAAGTCTGACTGGTCAGTATATATATTGCACCACTCGTGTGGAAGACAAAGCTGACAAAGTCTGACCAACTCAGAAACCTTTTCCATTCTAAATATTTAGAAAAATACATTCAAATATTACAATAAATTATATATAAACAATAATTTGATGTTTAAGTTCTATTTTTTATTTTAAAATATGAAACTAGTTTCGTTTTTATATATTTACTGATTTTAATGATATTTTACTTAATTTACAGGTACCTGTGGATCAGCCATGCATTGCATTAAACATGGTGGCTGACATCACACAATCACCTGCCTCTGCTTCTTCTACGTAGAAAAAGAAAAAAATAATAATATCAATGACAGACAGACACTGTACAAGAAAGACTGTAGGCGTGTACTACAATAAGCAAACAAAGATAAAAGGCTTGATGGGGAAAGGACTGAGTAGTCAAGAAGCAAACCAATAACCATGTGGGACACAAACATGCAATGAGGGGAAAAAGCTGCAGACTCTGCAGGGGTAGATATTTTTACTTTTCGTACGTAGGAGGCTGCTGCAATTTTTATTTTTTATTTTCATTCTTCAATTGGCATATGGTCCAACATTTCTCTGATTAGTTTGGTGTTTTTTTTAAACTAAGATTAGTTGTTTGATTACAAACAGAAATGTCCATTTTTCTTTTTTTATACGACAGTTTTCTACTTATCTAATTTATAAGGAGTGTGTTTCGAACTTGGATAAAAGAAAACATGCACGCTGCATTAGTTAATTGGCCTAAGTTACTTATGCATAAACATCCATTTTTCCATTTAGCTATTAATTGCATCCAACCCTTATAATGTTGGGGTTTAAATTGGTTTTGGTTACGACAAACTATTTGCTCCAGGCTTTTTCTTTGCCTCTTAGTGCCACAAGGAGACTTGAGAGAAAGAGGATTTGCAAGTGTACCACTATTGAATGCTTCTAACAGACAGAGTATGTGTAGTGAAGATCATATGATAGTCAGATGTGAAGACTGTTGGCTACAAAATAATTTGACCGTTGAATGGTGTAAGCATGGCATAAGAATGAGTACTATTGTCAATCCCGTGTTAGTGTGTGTGTGTGTGTTGCGCTTTTCTTAACTTTGAAACCAAATGATTATGCTATGAGCAGTACACTAGCTCAGTTAAGTTGTTTTCTATGCCTCGAAAGTTGATGACTTCACACTCTTATAGATTGTTTTCTTTAAAATTATAGATATGAAAATGAATACAAACTAGTTTTAGTCATTCCAATTTTTATATCAAGAGTACTGTTCTTAAATACAAGTGTAAAGGCCAAAAAATTAATAAACGAACTAGTAAAACTTAAGAAAGTACACTTGAAATTAGGAAGGAAACAAGAAATAAAGTAAGATCAAGCACTGAGAGGCAGGAAAATGCTTTATCGGTCCGTCGATGCAGGATCGGTCCAGACTATGGAAACAAGTATCCTCGACGATGAAGTTCAGTCGGGAAAATCAACTGAAAATCATACTAGCAGCACAACTAAAACTAAAGGGCATCGGTCTAATGTTGGCTTTGGGAAGCTTTGATAGCATAGACTGTTGGTTGATTATGATTGAATAATCACTTCTGGATTTGCTGAATTGAGTTGATGGCTGGCTTTTATAGTAAAATGAAGCTTTTGTGTACTTTCTGGCATGCTGAGAATGAGGGCAATTCAGACCTTTTATCCTGACAATCTCTGAGTTGGTTGCTGCAAATTCGCTCGTCATGGCAAACGAGTGATCGTACCAGAACACGTCGCTCATAGCCTTGTCGGTTGACGTCGACCTCGATGTATTGGAGAGGCACCGATATTCCTGGAGAAGTTAAGCTCCTTAGGATCAAGCAACTGGTGTATTGTGTTTAGGTTTTGTTTGACAGATAAAACCCAATTTGCAAGCCTATATCAAGCTGATTTTTACTCTTCCCCTGGGATCCCAGATGAGGGAACCCTAGGAGAGCCGCCCACTCCAACTACCGTCCATGTACGATCCATATTAGATCTGACCAACTGCCATCCTACCTCTTTTACTTTCTTGACAGTCCATCTTTGCCTCAATAAAGTCTTTCAATGGCATGTTTCGGTCCTCTTCCCCGTTACTTAGAAAAAGCGAGCTACCAGTTCAGGTACAAGATACTATCATTATCGCCTAAACAATTAGACATCCAACCCATAATCGCAACGACCCAATTACAAGAGCAGAGTTCTACCAACTGAGCTATATCCCCCCGAGCCAAGTGGAGCATGCATGAAGGAGTCAAATGCTTCTTCTATTTTTTTTCCTTGGCACAATTGGGCCATCCTGGACTTAAACCAGAGACCTCGCCAGTGAAGTAAATCATCCCACATGCGGTCCAACTACCACATTTTTAGATTAGACAACAATTAAAAAGTCAACAAAACCATTTAATTTGACCTAAAAAAAACCATTTAATAAAAAAAACATTACAATTCAAAATAATTACATAATTGCCACTTAATCCTACTACCTTTTCTGGTGACCGACCGACGAGATTTCCTACGATGGTGACCGACCGATGAGATTTCCTGCGCTAGCGACATGCCAACGAGATTTTTTGGCAATAGCGAGATTTTCTAGTGACCAGTCACTTCATTCTCATATAATTAAAAATATTTTCAAAAAAGTCTTTTATGAGGTTTGAATCCTTCAAACCTCATGGTGAAAAGCAACAACTTGTACCACTACACCACACAACCATTTGTAATATAATTTACCTTTATTAAATACATATCAAAAACACACATGATGCATTTTGTTTGTTGAATATTGTATATTATATACAAGGTCACTGTCCAACAGTGACTTCCAAAAACTCATGCAAGTGTAAAAATTATCTATTTTTATTTCATATACATGTGAAAAATCAAGGGCTAATGATTAATAAGGACAGTTCAAACACTCAATGAACAAGAAAACACCACTAGTTAAATAGCTCTGCTACCAGAACCATTGCGTAGTATCGATTTGCCAACCCTAAGGACAGTTTCTATCTTTGGTTGTAACCCTTTACAAGGAAGCAGCTTTTCTTCCAATCTGATGACTTCATATCCAATCCGATAGAAGTTTTATTGATTGTATCAAGTTCATATATGTATGTAATTTGTTTGTTTCACAATATAAGGCAATTTCAATATCAGTCTTACTGTCTTTATTTACAGTTTTTATTGCTTTTATTACTTACTGTCTTTATTTACAGTTTTTATTGCTTTTATTACTTACTGTCTTTATTTACAATTTTTATTGCTTTGATTACTTACAGTCTTTAATTTCTCTGTAAATGACTGAAGTGAAGTGTTTGATCATAACCGGTTTATAATCAAACCCCATCTTAGTAGTTTCATGTATAACATCAATCAGGAAACGATTAAGAGTCCTTAGCATGCAAGGCATTAAAAAAGAACCTAACAAGAGTCATTCAATGGCGCAATCCTTTAAAGGAAATCAATTAACTTGTGGTGCAAGTATTTCATTTACAACTAACATATTCTAAATAAACTTAACTTTCTATTGGCATGAGCCAATAGTGGCACGTCTAATCATGTAACAAACACCAAAAGATTCACAAAGAGCCTTCAAAGGCTAAAGAGTGAAACATGTTAATCAACGAGAAGCAGACCCTTGCTATCTTGGCAAGCCAACCTGTGTTCCTAACAAAACTAAAACGAACAAGACAGACGAAGAAAAAAGAAGAGGCAACAACACCTGGGTTGAGGCGAGATGATTGTTGAAGCAAGAGGAAATTCGCGAAACCCAAGACCAGAAGATTGTTGAGAGCGAGCGTGTTTTGTTTCTTACCCTGACTAATTATACCAATGTTTTGGGATGGATAATTTAGCAGGCGTGAGTTGGACTAAAGAGGTAGGGCCAAATAATTAGTCCGAGTACTATTTAGTACATAAGTGCACCAGATAACCAAGACCGTATCATTAATCATATTCGGTCCTTATACGAGCTGCAAAACAAGACTTTATCCCACTTAATATTTAATCTTAATTTATCTTTTTATTTATGACCCAAACATGAAAAAAAATAATTATTTATAGTTCATTATCCAGCAAAAAAAAGAATCCAATAGTAGTTTATACTATATTTGCAATTGTAGTTGTTATTAAAATTGTCCTTTTCTATTTTATTTTCTTTTAAGAGAGATGTAGCCCACAAATCCGTGTCTCCCAAATTGTGCAGTTGACGACAAGAGGGAGTAAATCACATGGCTTCGCTGTGCTCCAACCCTTTAAAAACGATTACAAGTGTTTCCAAGTTTTAGGATATGTGGACATAAAATCTACTTGGGTTGTAAATAAAAATATTGTAGGGTAATGAAACTTAATTCTATTCTTGTTCTATCTACTAGGTGTTCTCTTTCTCTGTTTACTTATCCTAACATTGTTATCACTTAAGGCTTTGATAACTATTTTGTTATTGGTTTTTGAATTTTAGTTTTTGTGCTGGTGACGAGGGAAAATATGTGGAGGAAAAAAAGGAAAGACACAAAATGAAAACTGAAAAACAAAAAAATTAGTAACTATTTTAAGCTGTTTTCACTTTTAAGATTTTGTTTTAGTTCATTCTTCCTCATTTCTTTCTCTTTCCCATCACCTTTCATCATTTGTCCCTTCCCCATATACTTTCCTTGTATCTTAAACACAAAAAGTGAAAATAAAAAATCAAAGACAAAACAGTTATAGAAAGGGTCTTGATATTACTAATACAATAAAAAGATCATTTGAGGCAACATTTTCCTTAGATTTTTTATGAGGGACTATAGGTTGACCTAGAGCATCTCTAAGAGAAACTCTAAATTTTTGTTAAATTAGCAAGTGAATAAAATTAAAAAACTATTTTGGATACTCAATTTAACTTTTCATCTCCAACAACACTTGATTTGAACAAGGTTTGAATATTTGATTATTAACAATTTAAACCCAACCCACTCATTTTCTAAAACAACCTTCTTTCTCTTCCTTTTCTCCTTTCTCAAAGTTTCACCCTTGAGTTTTATTATCTTTTTAATATTTAGTTGATGAACAGTTGCTCTATAAATTTAAAGAGTGACTGTTCATTTTGCTATACTAGAGACTCTTTTATAGAGTATGTTGGAGATATGTTTTTAAGATTTGGCTCTTTAAAATAGAGTTTTTGTTGTTTTACAGCATCTCTTGGAGATGCTCTTATAAATATCCAGCTTAAACATTATATTTAGGGGAAGGATTGGCAAGTTCCAAGGGATTGAGACCAAATTAATAAGAAATGAATCACAAAAAGTTGATAGAAGGGATTAAGAAATGCACTTCACAATCAAAAATGCACTTCACAATCATTACAAAGGTATGTATGAGGGTTTTGCAAATGACACCTTCCAAGTAAGGATTTGCAAACCTGACACACCCCGACCCTAATATCCACTGGGATACCGGAAATAGAGGCATGTTGACCAACACCTCGGAGGGGTGACATGAGTCATGACATGCAAAAGACGTAAGAATTTGATGAATGAGTTAAAACAAAAGTCTGAAATTGAAAAACCAGGAAAAGAGTGCGCAGAGTGGTAAGATGTTTCAGTTCACCAAGTTGTCTCTTGCCTGCCCATGGATTAATGGGCACTAAATACTTTTTGAGATATCTCCTCTAAATCACTGGTATGGTTATCCCGTTCCATGGCGGCGCGTGTGGGCGCGTGCAAGCACATGAACTACTTTTTCAACACTTTAAACTCTCGAAACGAGCAAACAAAGTGGATTTCAAGTCTTTTTCTCAGTGAACTTAGGAATTTGACTTGTTTAATGAGTAGTTTAGTGGTTTCTCTTATACGTGAGGCCTATCCCGAGGGGTTTCGAGGACAGGTTAGACACGGTGGCTACGACCCAACGACTTATCAGTGAGTGGGCTTATTTGTTTTAAAATATAGTATAGTATGTTTTTTCCTTAATTGTGCTTTATGAAATGTTCGTATGTCATGTCTTGTTTCTTACAAAGTAGAAATGATTTTATTACACGCACTTACCTTGTTTTATGAGTTTTGGAAAGTAATATTGGCATAATCATATATTTATTACTATTGCTTATCATGTATGCATGCACGGTGTTAGTACTGTTTGGGCCAGGACTAGCATCACGTGTAAGTTCACATTGCACTGACACACTCACTTTGGATCCATTGTAGGTGCTAGCCTGTTCTAATTGTTTTTACATCTAGAACTCGTTGTGATGCTTTTAGTCCCAACTTCACGTGCATGTAGTATTAAAGCGTAATTATAACACCCAGCTTGTTCATGTGACCACTTTATGCATGAACTCGTGTGCTTGTATTTATTTGATAAGCAAACTTATTTTACTTTTGCTCAACTATTATTTTGTGCGCCTGTATCCTTTGGAGCATTATTTACAACGCCTTGTGATTATTTTATTAGTTTATTACAAACGTGTTTTTGAAAATTATTACGGGTTTTACAGCGAGTGTTACTACTTTTGAAAAGCAGAAAAGGTTTCAGAAGACTTTTACTTTTTCGGCCCATTCACATTTTATGTTTTTGCTCCCTTCCAAGACTTAGGGGACTGAGCTTGGCAGACGAGCACTGTTGGCACTAGTTGACTTTTACTTCCGACAATGTAGGAAGTTATCTCCTTTATTTTGTATAAATATTCATCCTTCTTGATGGAAATATTACCTTCTTTTACTGCATTCTTTACTATGTTCTGACACTGCATGCATGTGTTAAAGGTTCAACCCCACTCTGTGTACTATTTTCCTAGTTTTTCAATTTCAGACTTTTGTTTTAACTCATTCATCCAATTCTTACGTCTTTTGCATGTCATGACTTACATCACCCGAAGGGTGTCGTCAGCATGCCTCGATTTCCGGTATCCTCGTGGGTATTCAGGTCGAAATGTGTCAGAATCTCTCTCAAATGCTTTTGTAATGGTCCTAGAGGGCTTTTGTAATCTCTCGTATCTAATATTTTGTGATCGATTACTTTCCCTTAAGGTTTCAAGGTCCCTAGTTTCACCCTACCCTTTGGTGAGGGGATGACCATTCAGGAGTGCAAATAACAATTTCCTTCTTGTTAATCATCGTTCTATAGAAATGTATACTTATTTTTCTCATACTATCCTTATATGCATCTTAACCATTTCATCATAGTAATATGTTCTAATCGATAAAAGGCTCTGGATGCATATGGTGTTTTTTTTTTTAAATAGGGAAACAATTGTTTTGTATTGTTGACGGTAATCTCCACATTTGTGGTAATCTTCTTTAGTTATCGGTAATCTTTGTTTCTGTTAGTTAACGGTAATCTTCGTTTTCTTGTGTCTGCATCTGAAACCATGGCTTCTACTTATGCACTCGTTGAACTCACTCATAATCAAATCGTTCAGCATTAACCCATATACAAAAATTTAAACGAATAGCGAATCTACATCACCAATTCAGAAGCATCCGCTCAAGCAAGGTGACCGAAAATTGCGCGGATGATTTACTAGTTTGATGTTATCTCATGATTCCAATTGTATCTTTTTCTCTTGATATATCATTATTTCAAGACTCATGTAATCCAAAAATACATTTAATCGTCCCTATTAGGGATGACCATATATTACAAACTGAGACACAAGACGATATACAACCGGGGTCAACATTTACAGTGCACATAACGATGAAAAATCAAAACGAAATGAAATATATATAGCTCATTAGAAAAAATGAAGTGAAGAGAGAGAGAGACAAGCAATACGTGAGCTTCCATATGATTAAAACACCTACCACGCTTATCCGAAGTTGCATGCTCATTCAATCTTTTCTAGCACCTCCAATCTGGTTTTTCTCTTCCAACTTTTCATAGTGGCAACAAGGTTGATCAACCCAACAATTTGATTTTTTGTGTATTCCTGCAGAGGAAAAGGTAAGTTCATATTCATGATGTAAGAAAATCAGTGTCCAAAATCTAACCACACGAAGTCCGCAGTGATGAAATCTCTTACCGGGTGAGCACGTGCCCAGTGCACATATTCAGTTTCTGGAAGATAGTATGCCTGATCAAGAGTAGAAAGAGAGTGAAAGTTAGTTTCAAAACCCCACTTCAACCAAATTGTTCTAGTCGCTTACCAATATAACAGAATTCCCAAGATCTTGTTTTCATAAGATCTTGCTTACCTTAATGAAGGCTTCAACTATTTGTAAATGGGGCTTCACGTTCATGGCGACAAAATGCTGCAGGCCATTGATCAAAACCTGAAACCAACAAAGGAGTCCTGAAATTTATTAAGCTGCAAAGGAGAGCAACGCTAAAGGAATGTTGAAATGCATATCTTGTTCAATTTGAGAGAGAACCTGTAGATCCAATGACATGAGAGCCCGACCTTCATCTGTACACCTCTTGACACGGGAGAGACCTTCTATGAGAGTTTGGGCAACAATTTCAAGTCCGTATTCTAAGAGGAGGTCTTGAACCTTCATGTACAGATACATTGCAATTTAATCAAGCACATTTTTATTTTTAAAATACATGCCCACTTTAGATCCCACTTAAAGGCTCTTAGCACAAACAAGTGGTGATTCACTATGCAATTCAGATACCAATTTCATATTTGGCAGTTGTGTCATGTCAAAAGCGCATACCATTATACACAATATAAGATCAATTTATCACTGCAGTCTGATATACACAACGTAAAACCAAATAATTAATAATCTTTCATCACCATTGAAAAGCGGAACTTTTAGATAGAGCAGAATGGCATAACAAAATAACCACACAATAACAATCCATACCCAACGCCTAATAACTTATTTTCTTTTATCACCAGGAAAAAATGGAACTTCAGATAGAACAGAATGGCATAACAGAATAACCACACAATAACAATCCATAGTAAGTTGAGGTTCCACCATAAAACCATAAAACCATAAAATTAGAGCAGAATGGCCTAACAGAATAACCACACAATAACAATCCATAGTAAGTTGAGGTTCCACCATAAAACCAATTGATTTTATGGTGGAACCTCAACTTTCTTCATGGTATCAGAGCAGGTTGGTCCACGTGTGAAGCCCAACGGCCACACGTGCTCCACGTCACCCAATTTGTGCTGCCCATGTGTTAGGCTTGAAAATTCGCCACACGTGAGGGGGCGTGTGAGAATGTGAGGACAAAATCCCACATCGGTGAGGGACCAAACCATGCAAGGGCTTACAAGGAGTTAGGCTACTCCCCACATTGCCAATTGGTTTTATAGTGGAACCTCAACTTTCTTCAAACCCAAAGAATTCACAATTTCCAGAAGCAAACCAATCATCAAGTCATCTCATTAAATCACTCAAACCATATCCCTCACCCCTCTCCCACCCACCAAGAATAATAGGCACAACACAATACAATGCAGGTATTTACATACATCCTCGTACATGAGAGCAATCCTATTAACCATCCAAACACATTCCTCAGCCCTCCCCCCAACCCCAACACAATAAACTACAGGTATTAACACATATCATTGAGCAGAAGAGTCATCCCAAAAATCCAAACCCATTCCTCAAGCAACCCCCTTCCTCCCCGCCAGAGCCCCCACCAAAAACAAAGCAAAGAGAAAAACAATCATAGGTATAGTCACAAACATGATAGAGCAGAATGGCACAAAATAAACTTATACAACAGCTGTAAAATTTGGTCACAACCATATTGAGAGAGGAGCAACTTCATTTTATTGTGATAGTTCCTAGAAAAACTGCCAGTTATTACCTCCTTGCGAATTCCCCCATGAGCAAGCCTTGTTTTATAGTGCTTGAATTCTCCCAATAACAAATCAACATACCTATTAAAGCAACAGCTCATGTCAGAAAACTAGACACTGGTCATACGGTACTAGAGAGAAAATTGGGGTGAAAGCCATTTCAGCAAGAATTTTTCACAAATTTCTGTTTCTTGCACATACAAAGACAAGGTCAACATGGTCAAGGATTGACTTGCAAAGAGGAAACATGCATTAGACCTAAAAATAGAGCCTAAAACAAGTTATGCTCAAGGAAGAAATTTCTGAGACTTGAGGATTTGTGGCAACTGATATATTTAAGAAAGCACCCAAAAGAAAACATTTTATTATAATATCATGATAAAAAAAAAAGCTAAAACCTTCAGAAACATAAAGACAAGACATTGAAGAGCCATAAGCATAATTGAAGTTTGGTTCTCATCCAAGAACCAAAGAACAACCACAAAGTATGTTTTTGTAAACATATCACTCCTAATTCATCATACACATAAAGATTCCATGTGTAAAAAACTAGCTGGCCCCAAGAAGGCATTTTACAAAATCTGAAAGATCATCGTCAACGGCATGGTACAAGATCATAAAAATGAAATCGGAAACTTTCAAATAAACAAACAATAAATATCAAGAAACTAACCCATTATGCTCTAGTCCAAGCTCTTTTACTTCCCATTTTGCATTGGCTATCCGATCCACATAACTGCAAATAATGGTTGTCCATGAGAGATTTGAGAGTAAATAACATAGATAATATGAGCAATAAATGTATTGCCAATTGCTGATCAAAAGATACCAACTTGAATTATCTTTTTTTCAGTTTTTGTTTCCATGACAGTAATTAGAATGAGAATTTTATCCTCAATGATGAAATGACAAGGTAGTAACCAAGAGGAAAGGGGAACTTTTTTTAAATAAAAAGATGTTTAATTTATCGGCGGAAAGAAACACCTATTAGTAGAATAAACCCAACCAGGCCATGAACTCTCTGGTCTTACCCATTAATATGGAGCAGTTGTCTTGCAGTTGTCCTATGAATGTGCTCTACAAGATCTGGTACAGCATCAACCTAATAAAGATATATAGAACTTCAAATCTGAATTATGGGCATTCATGAAGAAAATTAATGATTTGTCAAAAAATTTGACTCCTATAGATGAATAACAAATAAAGAAATCAAAGAAGTCGTATTAAAAAAATTGTGAGAAACATACAAGAACTTAATTGCTTGAATGAAAACTAAGTGCTTTTTTTATATTATAATTATATAAGCCTATCTAGTATCTAGCAGTATCAATAAGTTTCCACTAGCAGTATCTAGCAGTATACATACATTTTTCTTTTTCTACTTTGGTTTCATGTTTTAATGTAAAATGCAAATTAGGAAGTATCTAAGAAGTATCACTTTCCAATATAAATACAATTATACAACCCCCTCATAGTATCATCCATGTCACACAGATATTTATTTATGAGATGCAATTGTAACAAGAATCATTTTATACTAATAAAACATGTTCCTAGTCAATTATCGCTGAATCGTCAACTATTGAAAGTTAAACTAAGATCATTTTAACACTTCACCAAGCTAGCATGAAATCTTTTGAAAACTCCAGCAGACAATAACAAAGAAACCTACCAGATGTGCATAGAAGTCTTCAACTACAGCAGCATTATTCTGTAGTAGCATTGTCTGGAGATGAGCTTTAGATCTATGCAATATTCGAGCAACAAGGGAGATAGTGTCAGCACCTGCGCATCTTTCCTGCAACATAATGGTCGTGCAACTTAAAGCAGATTTACATTGCATATGGCTTAGTTCCAACTAAAACCAAGAAAGTACAGAACATCTGGTAACTTCCATGCCATCATGGAATAGCATAATATGAAATGTAACTAAGAAATTGCATTAAATTTATGAAGTTATACTGCAATATGACAAAGATTGAAACTAGTGTACAGCATCATCGTCTCTTAACATTTAAAAAGAAATTAAAAGGATGACTGAAACATGTTGTATTGGTGTAGCACGCCAACCATATATGCTCTGCAGACCATGATAAACTGCCACTATGAATAAATGCACAAGTACAGCACATAAAACTTTCTAACTTATAGGGCATGTAATAAATGCACAAAGCACATAAAACTCAAAAAAGTTGGAATGAAAAGTTATTATTTTCCATCTAAAAGATGATCTACGAGGACCATATGATATTTAATTAATACCTTGAGACCAAAGGATGTTCCTGGTGTGTTACTGGGAGGACTCATAGGCGTGATGTCTGTAAATGACGAATTTAGAGATGTGGATGAAGATGACGGGGCCTTTATCCACTGGTCACAGTCTTGTTGTATTCTGGACAAGGCTGTCTTCAGCCGATCTGTGTAGAACAATATGATAAGGTTTTCAAGTGTGCGTCAGAATGAGAAAGTATCCGTAATCAGTAGATGATCAGATAAAGAACGCATAATAGTTTGAAGCAATGAAAAAGAAAGCACTCACAATTAATCAGATCAGGTGACCCTTTTCCACCTGAATTGCTGTTTTGCTGAGCAAATGTTTCAAACATAAAATGAAAAAATACCTCAAACAACTGGCATATTCCCTGCAACAATATACTGAATCAGGAAAATAGACTCATCACAGGGTTTTATTAATAAGCATAAAGAACAGACACAGAAGAGAGAAAAAGGTACATAAAGAGTATAAGATACCTTGAAGAACTCAACGTTGACTATTTCTAATTTCTGCATAAGCCTGGCATATTTATCCATAGACCTAAAATGTAAAAGAACATACAGATCAACTGATCATGCATCCATTGCAAAATACATAATTCAGGCTTTTATATCTGAAAGTGCAAAAGACTCTCCAGTAAATAAAGAGCAGTTCACCTTAGAAGACAAATAGATGATCCAGTTTGGGCTATGATTTCTCCATCATTACAATGTAAAGATTGATTTCTTGAAAGTCTAGGTTTTGAAATTCGACTTGGGAGTTGACTATCCTCATCAATAAAGTCTGCAAGAAGATCTTCATTTTCTTCTTCCGAAACAGAATTAGCACCATTAGAATGACTTGAATCACTGTTTCGTGGAGAGACCTTATCACCAAGCCTTTCACTAAAATTACCATCAAATTCACCAGTTGTACCATTCCATTTAAGTCCTTCTTTGGATGTATGTGCCAGCTTTAACAAAAAGGGGTTTCCATTTCTAAGCCAATTAGAGAATCCACTCTTCTTGGCACCGGTGTCAACAACTCTTGTAGACTTATCAGAATGTAGAACCCTGGCATTAGACTTAACCTCAGACGGAACAATTATAGGTGCTCCATCACCAGCAAGCCCGGGAAATGTAATTTCTTGTACTGTCTCTGGTGGCATTATCAACCAAATTTCTCTTTCCAACACCATTTTAAGCGCCTGAAAAAAAAAACTAAGTATCAACTATCTATATAAGTGTATCTGGACAGTGTTGTGCATAGTAAAAGTTTAAATCTACTACGACATAATTTCAAAAAATAAACTAATGAGAAAGTGTAAAATAAGTGTTGGGAGGCAAAACTGTTCAAACAAAATGTTTCTAACACATTTGAATTGAAACATACAACAGGGGAACACATGCGACTTGACAACCATGGTGGCACACCAGTTATGTGCATGCCACCTAAGTAGGGTTTTATCTTGCATGTGATATTACAAGTTTGGACAAGTAAAAGCAAATGCACTAAAAGACTATTTATGTGTGTAACATCAGGCAGGTGAGCAATGTCTGGTAGTCCAAAACTCTTATTGGTCACAAGTTCATAACAATCCATAATTACTTAATCAGTAACCAATCAGTTTTATATATAATTAGAAAGAAAAGAAATAAACAAACATAATATCAATCATCAATGGCATAGCCCTATTTGGAGGACAAAACCTGTGAAGTTAACTTACATATATATTCTGCCGATGAAAAGCTACATAATAATTTTCACATACTGCCTTCAACTTCTGCCTGAAGTCAGCTGCTTCAAATCCGCAAAATGCTTCCCCAGCCAAGATGAAGACACCCAGATCTTCATAGTTTTTCAAGAATTGGTGTATGCTAGCAGAAGAAACAGAAGCCGAAGAAAGCAAGACCGATACACGAGTAGTTGTGAGTTGCCAGAGATTTTTGCGTCCCCTCTGAAGGGTTTGTGAAACAAATGCTGTGGCATCTTTCCGCAGTTGATACCATGGGGATCCACTTGTTGATGTTGTACTGTCATCCTTACTTGCCTCATCAACTAAATTTTGATAACTAGTGGAAGTTGTGTTTCCTGTAGATTCAACCAAAGAGCAGGTAGTTGTAGATTCGTCTATGTATGCTGAACCAGGCACTATATCTACAGATTCGACGAGAGAGCCATTAACTTTTTGGGAAGAACAAGGAGGTGAAATTTGCTGAACCCCTCCTGGAGTTGGAGAGATGTCACTTTCCTTCTGTGTCATGCTTGGAGTTTTACCGGCTGAATCCTAAAACAAAGACATAAAGATTTCTCTCATATCCAGAAAAACAAAATGATTCTGTTTATGTAGGAACCATATTTCTGCAAAATACCTACAGTCATAAAGTATGTGACCACTATGGCTGTAATACAGTTAAACAGAATCCAAAGAAAACTAGTAACAGACCAAAACAGGTTAATTTAATGTATAATATTGATACATCAATACATTTGAGTGCATAAAAATATTGCAATACAATTTTCAATTGTTATGACAAAGCAAACAGTAAATGATTTAGAGACAACACTGTATAGCAAAAAACTTTCGGAAGGACAGGTTAAGTTGTAAACAACGGGAAACTTGACCAGCCAATAGTAATAAGCAGTAACATAGAGGAACTATCAACTAACATTATTTAAAATTTGGAAGAAGTGCATGTAATCAAAATAAATAAATACATTACCAATTATATACTGATAAATAATACGACCAAGTAAAAGCGTGAATCGAAGTTTACCTTATTATCCAGCTGAAAGCACATGATTTCATGATATGAACACATCAACTTGAAAAGGATAGCTAGTGTGTTTAACAAACACTGCCTAAACTTTGGTTCAGGTATCTGAAGGCATAGATCGCTGTAGGTAAGTCTGGAATCACAAAAGAATGCATTAGCAAGAATACAAGATATATAGTTCTGTTACATTATGATACTAGCACTGGTAGATGTAGAAAACGTACCGACTATTTTGCATGTGAAATCCCTGATCCTGCAAAGATAAATTAATCATCTAAGTATAGAAGTTGTCTCACAATACAGCTATAAAGTGAACACCATAGACCTTATCATCTCTTTTCTTTTTAACAAGAAACAAAATTTTGATCAAGAAAACGAAAGAGTTACTCTCTTTAATCCAAACAAAACAGCTATAAACAAACTGCACAAACAAAAAAATTGAAAGAATAAGGTTCCCAGAAAAGATAAACCTAAGGACTATCTAAAATGTCTTGACGCAGACACCAGGAAGAATGCCAAAAGTATTCTTCCCCAAAAGAAGACCCACCTAGTTCTTATGTTCAAAAATTCTTTTGTTTCTTTCCATCCAAACAATCCTAACAACCACCAAAACTGCAAAGTGCCACAGAGTACTCACCTTCTAATTTGCACTATCTCCCAAAAACCCCTCCACCAAAAAGGAATAACAATCCCCAGCCCAAGCACCCACTATTCCAAGCACTTGCATCTACCTTGCACAAGTTAGAAGGGGAAAGGGCAATGCTGAAAGAATAAGCATCTTTATATGGGGGGATGAGCAGGTACTTGGTCTTCTTATTTGGAACACATTCTTCCAACACAGGTAGAATTTTGCATCAGACTAGGCCCAAGCCTCTGTTGTAGTTAAAGCTCTTTCTGATCTTCCCAATACCCAGCCTCTAATGAAGCCATTACTTTGGTCTGAGGTTTAATAAATTAGGGTCATTAGGTCTACCAACTTTTTGAGTCATCCGCCCAAGTAGCTTTCTTGAGCTGGCCTGATTTTCCTCTAATATGCTCCCACAACCAACAGTCTCGTGATCCAGTCCCTCTCCCAACAATTCTAATTCTTGGGCCCTGTAGGCATACTAACATTTTCCTCATCCCAGTATTACCCTTTCCTGTACTAGGCCCCCTAGGTTTCTTCCCATCCTTCTACCCCTTTCCTAATCTTCATTTTTTTTATTCTGTAGGATACTAGAATATGGTGCACTCATCCTTTTCTTGCTCCCAAGTGTGCCCTTCCCCATTCTTCAACTTTTACCTTGTGTTTAGACTCTTAGAGGACTCAACTTTCGTGCTACCCTCTACTTGCCCAAGTGTACCCATTCGGCCCCTTTACTCATCCTCTACCTTCTGATGATAGGATTGAATTTTCGTGCAATCCACAATTCACCCAAGACTGACCTTTGACTGTGATTATGAGTTTCCCAGTTGTACAAAGGGAAACCTGGGATGAATCCAGAATCCCTTCTGAATCATAGTCTTGCCTCAAATAACATCAACTCAAAAAACTTCTGTTGTCCATAACCGAAACAGAAACATTTCTAAATGATCCAGCCACCCTAACATGATACGTTGTTTTGTACCCACTTTTTGTAAGCTCATCGTCAGAGCTTTCCACAGAGATCTTACATAGCCACCTATTACTGCAGTGTCCCTAGAGAAGTACAATGCTGCCTTCTCTGAAACTACTTAATTTGTATACACGTTATTTTAAGGGTGCTGCTATTGGCACTCCAAAATTTCTATATATAAAAACAAAAATACACATATGAGGAGTGCAAAATGACTATTTTGGAGTACCAATAACATCTCCCTATTTTAATTGCTCTACCCCTAGACTCCTCTAAAATCCTATTGATTAACTTACTACAGTACAAAATTTCTCCACATTATTGGTTTTGTGGGGTTGGGGTAGTTTCAAGAAATAAATCGCAACTAAATGGAGATATCTTTATTTTCTGTGTTACCCTAACACTTGTGCATGAACTATTCTACTTCTAAATCATAATTATATCAGCATACCTCTTGCACAATATTCTTCAATATAGAGTGGGTTTCTGATAGAACTTCCTGCATAAAGAAACTTTGTATCTTCTCAGCAAGGCCAGAGATATCCCCAATTAGTGCATAAGCATCGACCACCTGTTCAGCATTTAATAGTGTATCAAGTCCAAATAAACATCGCAAGAAAACTGAGAGTAATACAATTGATCCCTCAACTTAAAGATTGATGCTGCTGCAACTTAAACTTTTCTGTACATGCTCTCACTAAAGTGGTTGCAGCATTGATACGTGGATCAATATTAACCAGAAAGCTCTAATAGTGAATTGAGTAAAATACCACTCATTTAAGGATGCTATTCCTTGTAGCTCTGTAATGCCATTCAGTTCATTAAAGATTTGACCTTTCTTCTGGATGTTTAAATTTGGTGCTTGTTTTAATTTTATTTTTCTGTTTAGTGTCTTCCATATATCCCTAGTTGCTTTTTCTATTTTCAATCAAATTTTACTTGCCAAAAACAGAATCCAACCAACAGCCCCAGTTTTATATCAATCAAATACAGAAAACGTATCTAACATTTATTAGAACTTTCAAAAATAGGAATAAGACAATATCAAACTAACAGAAGTTTAAGAATGCAGGTAAAATTAGTTCAGCACAAGGCACAAGCAATGCAATTACTAAGGAGCAACCAAATTATGTAGAAGATACCTATTAGTAATCAACATAAAAATAATTCACAAGAACAGATATTAACTCAAGAATCAGACATAAGATCACTTCAATAGATGATTGGATCAGACAAGTTGTTTCTCAATTCACATGCCAAATGGAACAAAGCAAGGGAAACTCGGACTGACTGGAGCAGAACATAGAGAGAGAATAAAAAATACTACTTTCACTTACTAGTTGATTCGTCCCTCTTGTATGCATAATATGGTACTGATATTCCTAAATAATATGAATAAAGCACATATCTTTACAGAAATTTGAACCATGGTATTTCTGTATCCATGATGTATCACCTCATCATTGTGTAAAGGATAATGACCACTTAAAAGGATATCAAGCTATTTGAAATATATGTAATATAAGAACAACTGCATGTAACGACACTCAAGTAAAAATTTACAAAATCTTCATGCAGCATTTGAGCAAAATTAATGATCCAGTTCTCGGGAAAAAAACGAAAGAAAAGCACCGACAGTTATATAGCCCTCCTCATTGAACTCCTGGCACACTCCTAGCAACAAGGAATCCAGCTTTTGAAGAGTTTTTCCCAGCCAAACCTGCACCCATGTTATGAAAAAAGAAAATGTAAGCATGATAAAGTTTGTTGGTTTACCCGTATTACCCAAAACTTACGCAGTGGGATGTGAGGCAAAAACTCATGATTATTCTATATTCTGAAATGCCCCTCCCATGTGGGTCTCTATCCACCACTACAGCCCAACATGTGAAACTCAACTTATATTGGGAGGCTCAGCAAGGGGCTTGTAGTTGGTTAAGACTCGAGAGCATCCACCCCTGCACCCGAGGTGTCGAGTTCGATTCCCCCCTCTCCCAATATCACTTATATCAGAAAAGACTCGTATTGGGAGGTGGGAAGGTTCCAATTGGAAGGACTTGAACTGAGGATCTCCTGCTCTAGTAACATGATACAATTTGTTGGTTGACCACCCTACTCCCATAGCTTATTAGGATGTGGGCCGACAGTTTTTTTTAATTTTAATAAATAAAGTATAGTTTAGTAGCCTCTCAATGGGGAAATATGTAAACCGTAAACTAAAGACTTTTTTTAATCCATGGTCAAAAATATTGAGGCACAGAGACATATGAAATATCAGTGAATCTGTTAATAAAAAATGCTTCTTAATAGTAACTTAATACTTGCCTCTACACCACGGCTCATCTCCTGTACTGCAGAAAGTTCTGAAAAACTATCTAACAGCTGTAAATATTCAGACAGGACTTGAAAGGCCTGTAAATGTAAATGAGAATTTAACCAAATAATTAAAAAGATTATAATGCAACATGAAACGAAAACTGGAGAGTATAGTATAAACTGCAGGAGAACAGATATATGCACCCACCTTGCAGTAATTTCCTTCCTCAACCAGAGACTCAAGCTCTGCTTGCATTTTCAGTGCATGACCAAGCTCAGTTAAAACAGGAAGCATGTCCTGAATTTCATAAAAATAAGAAACCGTAGATGTAGGGTTATGCTTATGCAACGAGAACTATAGAAGTGACTATAATGGGATCCCTAGAAACCGGGGAAAAAAAGTCTAATAAAGATTATTACTGCTAACCATGCACAAAGTAACGAACATACCAGAAGAGCTTGTTTCTTTTTGGAATTGGAATTTACGATGAGATCCCTAGAAACCTCATTCCTTGATGAGTTCAGATGCCGCCTTCCATTCTGCAAATACAATTACAAAAACTGTAAAGAAAAGCCAGATCAAACATATAAAACCGCATTCTGGATGGCACGTCCTGCAAGGGCTTACCATGCAGATGACATTTGCAACTTTCAAGTCTTTCTCCAATTCCCTGACCAAATGCATCCCCTTCACTGGCCAAAAGTAAGTGTCAATATCTCATTTGAAACTGAAATATATTGTAAATCAAACTTCAGCAATGAACTATTGTTGAGCCAGAACACTAGAGAGAGAGAGAGAGAGAATAGCGTTGAATAAACAATTACTCAACTACTCTGCCACCCTGGAAACAAATGATATTTCAATTTGCAATTTGCTGATACAATAGCAATATGATGATATAAACACATAATATTCCAAAGAGTGCATTTTTGCTCACCACCCCCGCCCCCCCCAAAAAAAAAAAAAGTGGGGGTGATGCTCACCACCTCATTGGTTACAGTTAGATTAGTTTGGTGTAATTGACATAAGACACGAATCTTGAAATTTAAACTAATCTAATGGCAACCAATGGGGTGGTGAGCATCACCCCACTTAGGGGGTGAGCAAAAGTATTCCCATATTCCAAACCACTGTTAAGGAGTTTAAAGCACAATTTCAATAACTTATAAGATTTCCAGAAGGCCATGCAGTACAATACTTCCTTAAATGTACTTCAATACAATTGCAGAAAAGGTTTAGACATTTTGATTAAAACTTACCCATTACTTCGTGATGTTCCATAACATTGCGGGATAAACGTTCAGCTACCCTATCCAGTTGTGCCAATTTAAGAGCAGCCTACAAAGGAAGGTTTAGATGGTAGATAACATTGTTAAACAAGAGGTTGAAAGAACCTAACAATTGGAATTGATTATTAACTTCAACTAACCATGCCACAAGCACGCAAAAATAGACTGACTATTTTATAAATGCATATGATACAGGTTTCTGCCAGCAATATAAGCATTGCAAATTATGTAGACAAGAACATGTAATCATGAGAAGTGAAATGTGCAAGGTCGATAAAAAAGTGGAAACACTATCAAAAGAAAGACAATTGCATTTAAGTGCTCATGATATAACAGAGGAAGTATGAATATCAGACAAGAATGAAAGGCTATGCATGCACAGATCCTAAAGAATCGTCAATAAATAGGTCACTGCTGCTGCAAGATATAGGCTCATTTATTTCATCAACAATCTGTCCTGTTTCAATTCAACCCAAATAACGAATTTGACAATAACAGAGAATGAAGGCATGACTATGCAACTAGGTCCGTGAAAAGCATTGGTTGGTTCAAAACCATGATTAGTAAAGCAAATGGTTATAAATTACCAAAGACGTTACTTTTACCACTTGAGCTTATAGAGTAGTGAACCATTTGCAGATGGAATCATCCAAACAGTAACATGTATATGTAACTAACACCTACATGTGTAAAGAATTTCCCAAAGACTTTGGCATCACATGTATGCTACCTAGCCACAAACATACGAAAAATTATGTAACATTCTAGAATAAGATTGAAACAAAGAGTTCAAGAAAACAGGACATTTAACTCAATTATGCAAAATTTTGATAAAACAATTGGACTAATGCAAAACATCAGAATTGTCCACTGAAAGATGAAAAAGACAACTTCGAGGACAATCCTCTACCAGGGAAACAAAAGACTACCGTACATCTGAACAAAATGAAGAAACTGGAATATGTTAGCTACGAGGAAGATGGAGAAACTGGAAAATCACCTGTCTCTCAAAATAAGCCAGCTCACTTTCTTCAGATGGAATATGCTCCAAAATATGTCCAACTGGATCAAAGTCCTGCATATAAGAAGTACTTACAAAGCTTTTAAGACAGGTAATTCAAATTTAATCCACACAGAAAAAGTAACCACTGGATAAACACTCAGTCAAGAAGTGGAAGCGTTATCAAGTAGTATTAGAGTGAAAGAGAAGGCATAAAATTACCAACGAAAACATAACAACAACAAAACCAACAATAATAATAGCAGGTGCTCTTAATGACTAGCATGAAGACCATAAATTTGGTTCCTTCATTTTGTTTGTGACCTGACTTAAGGTCTGTAGAAAGATAAAGGATCCCAATAACATAGGAAAGCAAAGAAAGAGAAAGGAGTGGCAGAATTATGATAAAATGAATTTCTTTACCATACACTTTATACGTATGAAGTAATGAATTACAAGTCCATCAACCGCAGAATGTTAACATATGGATTTTCCTACTACCTCTGACATGATTAAATATTTCAAAACAGCTTCTTATGATAACAACTAAGAAAATGAAATATATCATTTTTAGTTGTTAAGAAAAATTATCTCCTGCATGTGCGAGCTACCAATGCCATGAGCAACAGCGAAGTTCCAGAAATATAAATCTCATGAGGGCTAGTCTTCTGAGTGACACAAATGTTTTATAACAGAGAAACTATCACAGGAACATAATTCACATTTATTCTTTTGGTTGTCAAGAAAAATTATCCCCTACACGTGTGAGCTCCCAATAGCAACCTTTCTACTACTTGAAACATGGAAATGACTTGGTAAAGTCCTAAATAACCTAACATTAAAAAACTACAAGTCATAAGGACTACCAAATTAAAAATTAATTATATAGTAGCACCTCTTCATAGAATTCTTCCTCTATCTCCTCCACTTCTTGACCATGATGTCTACTTCCATATATTGAGCTCAATTCTTCAGAGCTTGATGAGATACTAAACCTTTGATGTGGAGGCAGTCCGGCAATAGCACGAGCAACAGCTGCAGCAGCCGCAGCTCGCGCAGGAACCTGTTCAAGAAGATAAACAACACATGAATACATTTTCGACAGAAAATAAAGGGTACACCAGTGGCAAGCAGCTAGATTTCGCAGTAAGCACAACATTTTTGTTCCCTGCTTAAGAGTGAATTAACTACGACTGTCAAATTAATAAACATTGCTCTTAAAATGATACTTATTCAACTTAAACCTTCTTAATTACCACGAAACCGCAGATAATCAGTCAAAACAAACTATTATTCAGTATATAAAGCAAAATTCACACACTTGGAACAAACATTATCAAATTATATGATCTAATTACACAATTTCAACTCGCTTTTAGTCCGAAACAATCGAATTTCACACAACTGAACACGAAACACGTCGAATTGGAGCTCCGAAAAGCCGCATTACGCGCAAAAACCGAAATTCAATCACCTCAGGGCGATCAGAAGCAGGAGGAAGAAGGCCGAGCGATCTGGCAGACCTAACGGAGCTCAGAATCTTCTCGCCGACCTTTGACAAATCCATTGCACCACCTTGGAACAGCAAAAAGGGGACCAAGAACAAAACCCCAGGACTCTCAAAGCCCTCGCTCAAATCGCCATTGAACATAAACGGATTCGCCAAAACGCTGCCGAAGGGAGACAGATTCGGCTGCATTTCAATTGGAACCTCCGAGATCATGCGGTGCAGAATCCATTTCGGGAAGGAGCTGCGATCGCGGTTTTGGATCTGATGATTTCAGTGTGAGTCTGCGAGTCTCTCTGGGTCTGGTGGAATTGTCGTTGCTTTTGTAGACTGGGACTTCTTTCACTCTCATCGGCTAAATCTTTTATTCTTAATTGTTGTTGCAAAACTAATACAGTGTTCTAATGCTTGATTAAAATCCGTTAGTACAAGTTATAACTTTGTACGGATATGTAAATATGTTCAAAATTAATTTTGTTATCGTTGGAAATAAAATAAACGATGAAATATGTTAAATTTGTTGCAGTTAATATTATTTAGAGAAATTGACAGAAATAACACAAATTTTTAATTTTGTAAATAAAATAGGAAATTTGTACCATGCACATCATATTAGAATTTTTTTAATTTCAAATGACCAAATTGCCCATAATACAAATGGATTATTGCAAAGAGACTTTCTCATTCAACCCGTCTATCTCTTCTTTCTCTCTATCTCTCTCTTTCCGGCCATTCCAGAAACCCTAGAACCACCAAATCTCCGTT
Organism: Gillenia trifoliata; assembly: GCA_018257905.1. Taxonomy (NCBI): domain Eukaryota; kingdom Viridiplantae; phylum Streptophyta; class Magnoliopsida; order Rosales; family Rosaceae; genus Gillenia; species Gillenia trifoliata. Next base: position 19,885,107 of record CM031081.1, on the reverse strand, counting down.
GGTATCGATGCCTAGGCTGGCGATGTGGTTTCGATTGTCTTGCAGAGCAGCCAAATTCCTAAGTCGTGGACCAGGTTGTGTGGATTTGGATGGGTCTGTGACTTTGTCAAGTGTTGCAGACCAAATTGGAGTCGCTGATTAGAGTTTACCAGGGTTCGTCTATATCCGATCGGACTCGAGACCAGAGGCGTGTATGGCTCGATGGTGTTCCGACGAAGAAGAGAAAAGAAGTTATTGTGCCAGAATGCGGGCGATGTCAAATTAAAAGCATGGGTCGGATCTCGAGGTGACGTGTGAGTCCTGATTACATATTCAACAACCAATATGATTCAAATTGGAGTTGAGGATCCAACGGGATATTGTAGGTTTGATACGGGTCGTGTCTTAGTGTGTTGAAAATTGACATTATTGTTGTTACGAGTTTGATTGGACTCGTGGGTACAGAGCGACTTGCCACCATTTGCCTGATTGATTTCGTCTTCGCACTGCACTTTGATGCAATCTTGAACCCGCTAGAACACCACGCCCAGATCTCGTATCACACCGTCACCGCTGACTTCTTGTTGTTTGCCTGACTGATTTGCTCAAGCCTTAACCCGCTACCCACGAACCAAGCCTGCAAATCCCCGACATTGCACCACCATTGCACCACATCTACATGGTGGCCGATTTTCACTTTTCCCACATTGTTTTCTCAATTTTTCACTTTGTTATAGTTTTTAATTTATGCTTGAATGATTTATGAAACCTTAGTCTCTTGCTTGAGCTATCGCCCCATTGTTATCACCTAATAATGACATATGTGATTCAATGGTAGGAACGTATTCAAGTTCAATTATGAACTTTTTTATCCAAAACAAACTCTCAATAAGCATTTGAAGCAAAATCGTATATTGTTTCTGAGATGGAGAGTGTTATGCTGCATATTGCTTCTCTAACGCACAGCTCCTTCATTTAAAAGGAAGACACATCTTTATGTGGACCTACATTTTGTAGATTTCATGTGGTTTGAATTAGTGTAGCCTTTCACAAATAACATCCCTTAAACGTTTTCTTCATACACTAACATTATATCCTTGCTACTTAAGTGTTTAAGGTTCGCCTTCACGGCATCTAAATGTTGGTGTCTCGAGTTCACTTACAACCTACTCACCATCCTAATGGCAAAGCAAATATCATGTTTTATGGATAACATGGCATACATGAGACATCCCATAACCAGGCTTGTGAGAATTTTGTCATCTCAAGTTTCTCACTTGGTGTCTTAGGACACGTGCCTTTGATGAGAATAATGTCATGTCGAAAGGGAAGGAAGCTCATTTTCGAGTCCTGCATGCTAAACCTTTTCAGCATCTTATCTATGTAGTTAGATTGGGATATGCCTAACATTCAGTTGGATTGTTCTAGAGTAAGTTGATACATCGTTTCTCCTCTTCAGCCGTGGCCTCTTCAACTTCGTAAAATGAGCAAGTTTAAGGAAATGTTAGAAATCATAACCCAGGAAACATATTGAAAAATCAGTTTAAAAAAAATTAATAAATAAATAAATATAAAAGCTAGCTAATAGCTAGCTCACTGATGATGAAGTTGCAGTGGACTTTCGATGAAATTGAATCAATTGATAGATGGATAAAGGTACAAACTTGTTATTTGTAGGTGGTTCAAACACTTGCTTATAAGGTCCCTCTTAAAAGGCCTTGTAGCTTTAACTTTTGTCATGCCTTTTGTTTTTTTTCCCCTTCTCGGTTTTAATTATTTTTTTGGGCAAACTGCATTTTACACCACGAGGTTTCAATTTCCGCATTTTACACCACCTGGTTTCTTAATTGTGTGAAATTAACCCTTCTGTTAATTAACCATTTATTAGTTGCTGACTTGTTTTCTTGTGGGCCCCCATCTAAAACACACTTAGCCCTACCAATCAGCCAAGCATGGGCAATTTCGATCCTAAATCACCCTCGCTTCCCAGGACTCTGATTTTGTAGACTTACAATACAGTTTTCATGAAGTTGATGATGAAGATTTTGATGAATGTGTAGATTCACTTGCTGAATGGGTTGGACCAATGCATAGTGATGTTAAGCAAGATGGAGTTATTGTGAATTGGTAATGTTGAAGTGAATTCAGAGGATTATCATGAGTTTAATTCAAAAACTAACTCGGCTGATCTACAATTTGAGGTTGGCATGAAATTTAGAGACTGTAAGAGAACATTTCATTATGAGAAATAGAGATGCCGTATTTGAGAGAAGTGAGGCTTGGAGAGTGAAGGGAGTTTGTAACGATGAAGATTGAAGATTGCATGGGCAGTTGTTGAGCTTGAGTGCAAAGATTCTTGGAAGTGGTTTCTTGAATTGTTGGTGAAGGATTTACAAATTGTTAACCAATTTGGATGGACTTTCATGTTTGATAAACAAAAAGGATTGTTGCCTGCATTTGATGAAGTGGTTTCAAATTCCCCACGCTTGGCTGATTGGTGGGGCTAAGTGTGTTTTAGATGAAGGCTCACAAGAAAACAGGTCAGCAACTAACAGATGGTTAATTAATGAAAGAGTTAATTTCATACAATTAAGGAACTATGTGGTGTAAAATGTGAAATTGAAACTTGGTGGTTCATTTTGCAAATGACTCCCAAACCTAGTAGTGTAAAATGCAGTTTGCTCTATTTTTTTATAAGACACATCTATCAAGGACGCCAACAAATATTATTGTATGATAACCCTAATTCTCATGTAAACTAAGACTTTGCATATATACAAATATGTTGCATGCATGTTGTCTAGCCTTTGAGTATCATTCAGACAAAATTTCTCATGTGTGAAAGGAATGCATAAAACTCCTTATTTATACTCGTAGTAAGGTGACAACAACATGACCCTAATTGGATAATTTTGGCATCAAGAATAACTATGTAAACTAAATACATATCCTAGCAATTAGTGACACACAAAGTATATGATCAAACCTAATTTTCATAACAGTTCATGCTTTGCATGAACCAAATAAACCACATGAAGACAACCCCATCTAAAACTTTTTCACACTAACACCTTGTGTAAAACTATGTGGTGAGTTACTAAAATAAGGTTGCATAGTAAGAATTGTGTGATGTCTGCGAAATTGAACAACAAAAGGATGAGCTTGAATGAAATAACAATCGCGGTAAAGTCGAAGTAGGACAAATATTTGGTAGGTCTTACTAGTAAAACAAAATACCTTAATTTTAGTATAAAAGTATGAGTTCTCTCATAATCTATCAAGACAAGTGTCACAATCCATAATCCGGCATGTTTACTTTGGCATTCTTCAAAAAGGCTTCCAAGTAGATGCATAAAATAGCAGTGGAAAAAACATTGCAACTGCAAGAGACCAAGTCTCACTAACTATTAATGTATGTAATACAATTAGACAAAGAAAAAAGAAGATTATCTCAGTTTTTTTACAAACTTCAACTTTTCTCTTTTTCTATACAATTTATATTATTAGCTCATCAAGGGAATCAAACAACCATACAACCTCAAGATTATTTACCTTGTCTTTCTCATTATGATTTTATTCATCTTCATCAATTTCTTGAATCTCTTCTACGTATATTTCATCCTCCATCTCATAATCATTATTCATCACTTCCATGGTTGTTATGTTCTTGATTTCATTCCCACTAGTTTCTTGATTAAACAAATATCCAGATAGTCAATATAAAAACGAAGAAATTGTAATGATGTAATGCAGACAATTCAAGAATGATGAAACAATAAATTTTAATGACAAGAATTTAGTGGGCATGCGACAATTTAAGAATGATGAAACTGTTGGAGTTGTGCCCTAAAAACCAATTTTGTAATATTTGATATTATGGAACAACTCTATGTTAATTAATTAATAAAATGGCAAGTTCTATTCAATCATGAGTTTGGCTTTATATTATGGTGATAATATACTATGAATGAGTCCATAGGATTTAAGGTATGGAAGCAATGTCATAAACAAGGTTAGGGCAATGAGACTTGTAATCTATAGTCACTTAGTCCTTAAATAAAGTTCATAGCTGTTTGAAAAGTCAACTGGACATTGACTATTCGAAAAAGCGGGTGTCTATCGCATTAAGGTTAGTATGGTCTCGTGCTACGCGTGTTGGACACGTGGTAGATATATAAGTGCTTACCTGTTGAATACGTTCACTGAACACTAATCGCCTAAGAAGCTTAAATGTATGGATGATTACCACATGTCAAATGTTACAAAGCTTCTGGTTGTAGTATGCCAATAGTTCTTAGACCTGAAGCATTATCGGTATCTTATGTTTATAGATATGAACTTTGATTTCATCTTAAAGCCCTCACTACTTTGCTGAGACCGATAGTGTGATACTCGAGTTCATATGTATGAGTATGAAGATACATGAATGCACAATAAGGAATCTATCACCTTTTGGCAATTGTTCAATATAATAAGATATCCCTCGAAGCCACTCGACGATCCATCTCAGACATTTTTGCTCGAAGTACTTGTTAATCAAGCTATGTTTGTAAGAACAGCTTCAACATGAGATGCATCATGGTGATCATAGATTCATAGATGACTATATGTGATTTGACATAAATCCATATCACATAAATCTTGATCTGGATATGGATGATAGAAGAACCAAATTGCAATGTAAGTTTGTAACTACAATCAAAGGTTGAAAGAGTATCATGATTAGTTCGCGTATACTTCTACTAATTTGGGTAGCCATGAAATGTTGTTAGGTGTCACTCATGGTTTGTGGAATTAAATTTCACTGTCAGCTTTAGTTAGAACCTAAGAGGTCCACACCTATGGTAGTTTTAGCAATGTTATCCACGATGATGATTAGATATCATTAACTTAATTGTATTTGATTAATTATTTGGGTCTACTGACATGATTTTAATTAAATAGGCTTTGGACTTTATTTAATTAAAAGGGGTCTAAGTCACAAGTGGACTAGACGCATGGGACAAAGCCCATGGCATCAAAGCCCTATAGGGTGCAATAGTAGGGTGGTGTATAAATACACCATGTGCATGCCAAGTGCAGTCAGTTTTGTTTCTCGGAGAAAAAAAAAAGAAAAACCCTAAGCCAAAACACCTTGTGTTGCCCATCCTTATTGATCCATGTGAGTGATATTGCTAGCACATTCAAATCTATCACTCCATCATTCGTTGCCAATTTATCAGTGTGGATACTCCTAGAGGCTCAACACTTGGTGAGCTTCACGTGACTAATGATGAAGATGAAGAACGCAAGCACAATGATGATCTTACAAAGTGACGCACACGTGGCTAAGGAATCTCGTAAGTAATTCTATTTGTCATCTTTATTTGTTGCATTATCGATTACAACCAACCAGTAGTTGGGATAACTAAGTTTATGTTTAATTATTATTTTTTGCTGCGTATTTAATTATTAGAATTAAATTAATCTCAATAATGTAACATCCCGTAAAAAGTTTGTTATAAAATAATTCCCGGGGGGATATTTTGGACACGTGCGTGATTATTTTATACACAGGATCGTGTGATATTACTGTTTTGGTGGGTGCACAATACCCCCAAAACCCAAAATATCTCAATTTTTCTCTTATTCCCTGTCACTTTCTCCCTTATCCTCATTTTCAATTTCCTTTTCTCTTTTTCTCATTTCTCTCTCTCTCACTGTATGTGCACAATGCACGTTGACGAAAAACCATCGAACCGAGGCAAACTAAAATCACCACCATCTTTGTCTCGACGCCCTGGACTCAACGGTGCAAACCGTTCGTCCAAACTCCCAATCGTTTGATGGGAAAAGCTCACGGAACAACCGGACCTTCCCGGCGATTTTCTTGCAATTCTAGACCGAGGTGAGGTTTCTAACTACCACCATTGGGTTTCTCTCGTTGAGTAGATAAATTTTCATATGTGGTTTGCTTGATTTGGTTGAGTTTTGACGTAGATCGACGAAGCTGTAGTAGCCACGGCCTTTCGAGGCAATTACAGGCCATTTTTCGAGCTTGTACGGCCAAACTAAAGGTACACCGTCATTCTAATGCTCTCTAGCTTCATTTTGGTATAAAGAACATGAAATTTGGCCAAGAAATGAAGAAGTTATGGAGATTTGAAAACTTCCCAGTTTTTCGGCCAAAATTCCGGCGACGGCGGCCATCGGAGAAGTTGCAGCGGCGACCGGCCGCTGACGTCAGCAACCGGTCCAGACCGGCCAGGTGACGTTAGCGATGACGTTAGCAACCGGTCCAGACCGGCCCGTGACGTCAGCGATTGAGAATATTCCAAGGAATATTCCTTTTAACGGCGTTAGGAATATTCGGTGAGATCTAACGGAGATGCTGGAATATTCTGTTAGATCTAACAGCGTCAGTTGACTCTGTTAGTTTGACCGACGCATTGACCCAGCGCATGAGCCGCGTATAAGGGCGTGTGGGACATTATTTTTCGATTCTGTCGATGTGAGGCGACTCGTGACGACGCGTACTACCTTTGGGCAGTAGGTATGGTATTTTACGGAGTGTTTCGGACCTCCGTGTTGAGCAAACAAGGGATATGTTTAATTAATTAGTTTAATTATAACCTTTATGAGTTTAATCATTATTATAGTGATATCTCATATAGGTGAGACTTATCCAAATGATTATCGGGGCTACCCATGACAGAGGGCTACGACCCGGCTACTTACAGGTGAGTGAGTGGGTCTTTGTTTTGATAAATGTATTATTATGTATGGTTTTCACTGCTTTCTTTAATTTGTTAGCATGACTCATATCATATGCGAATATTGGAGGTAGAACATTCCTATTATATTGCCATACATGTTTCTATAATGTTGCTCATTAGTAGATGTATAACACTCCTGGTATCAGTACTCAGTCTTGTGGGCAGGACTAGCCTTGACGTTTGGAGATGTCACTACCAGTACCGCTATGCAACTTTGGATCCATTGTAGGTACTAGCCTGTTCTAGGTTGCACTAGGCAACTCGAACTTGTGTGACGTACTTTGTGCACAACGATTAGTGTTAGACTTGCGTCATTGTAGTACTCAGCGTATTACTTATATACCTAGCATGTTCCTCGTAGCTTATCTACTTGGGCTTGTGTGTTTACATATGGGTGAGCAGTCAGTCGTGATTTTCGGGAAGTACCCGTGTTTCGAGCAGTCAGTGATTGATTTTCGGGGAGTACCTGTGTTTTGAGCATTCAGTTTGATTATCGGGGAGTATCCGTATTACTATTATAGTATTTTGAGGATCATACCGGGGAGCAGTGGCGGATCCACCTTTTGGCAAAGGTGGGCAGCTAGCCACTTAGAGCAAAAACATTTAGCCCACTGAATTCATTTTTGCCCACCCAGAATGCAGAAAGTCTTGAAGATTTGGGGTTGGCCAGTGGCCATGGCAACTCGAGGAGTCCTATGTGGTTGCTGTTTGCTAGGCAGCGGCTGTAGCCTGAGCTTCGCGTTCGCAAGGAAGAAGAAGAGCCTTTTTTTTTTAAACCCTAGACCAAAATGGCGTCGTTTTGGTCCCTTGTTTTAAAAAAAAAAAACGACATGCAGCTTATGCTGCCTCTTTCAAGAAAACGACATGTCATTTTTTTAAATACCCAGATCCCCAATTGGAACCTTGTCATCCCGTATGCAATCAGTGCAGCAACCAACCAAAACCAGCGCCCCCATTTTCACTCAAACCGCCATTTTCACCTCAAATTCATCATTCACTCAAATTTTTTCATCTATACTTCCTTCCTCAATCTCTCCGGCGCCACTATCTCTAAGACCCACTCACCAACAAGGCAATTTAGGCAAGAACACTACACCAAGTATGTATAATTTAACCTAAATTCTTATTCCTTAATTTCAAAGTTTCATACAAAATTTCATTATTTGTTTCATATGGCTTTAGTGTTTTCATTTTGAATATCTCTTATTAGTTTTTAAGGTTTTGGATAATGAATTGGTGATTATGAATTTATGCTTATTTGAATTATAATTTTGTGGAATATGATGAATGTGTTTGTTAATTGTGATTTTGTAGTTAAGAGAGTATTTGTGATGCTTAAGATTGATTATTAATTTAAATTTGTTGATTAATTGATAGGGGGTTTGTATTTTCATTGGTTAATAGTGGCTATGGAAATGTTTTTAGTTAAGAGACCAATGCCACCACCAAGTAGTTCGACTAATCCGGGTAGTTCCAAGAAACCTAAAATAGATGAAATCTTAGCTAATCTTCCTGCAGACCCGGGACTTCGACCTCCCATGTCAGAGTATGATCCTAATTTTCGAGATGAAATTCGAAGGGCATATATACAAATGGAACCTTGTCGACCAAAAGATCATGACAAATGGAAACTTGCACTTGTGGTCGTTGCAAAGGGAAATGATGAGATTGTCATATTTTTCACATGGGCCAATGGTTTAGTCAATATTATTGGAGCATCGTGTAAGCGTTGTGATGCACTTAGAGAGTAACAACAAGAAGAACTAGTGGATGCTCTTGAAAATGATTGTCTTATAACCGAACAAGGCTTAAATCAAAAAACTAATCTCAAGCGACCTAGTGATACACGATGGAGCTCACATTATGATACCTTACTTAGTATCATTTCCTTGTTCAAATCTATTGTGAATGTGCTTCAGTGGATTATAGAAGATCGTAACAATGATACTAAGGATGAAGCATTAAGGACAAAGGAATACATCCTATCTTTTGAGTTTGTCTTCCCCCTATTTTTGATGAGATCTATATTGGGAGTCACAAATGGTTTGTCACAAGCATTACAAAGGAAAGATCAAGATCTTGTCCATGCTATAGAGTTAGTCAAAGCTTGTAAGCAACAACTACAATACATGAGGGATAATGAATTTGATGAATTGCTTGAGCAAGTTTCTTGTTTTTGTAAGGAATATGATATTGAGGTTCCTATGATGGATGAAGCATTTGTACTTGGAGGGAGATCACGACGTAGAGCTCAAGGTATTACAAATCTCTATCATTATCGTGTGGATTATTTTATGGCCGTCATTGATAAAGTACTTTTGGAGTTGAATCACCGCTTCAATGAGGTAAATACTGAGTTGCTTATTTGTATGGCATGCTTAAGTCCTAAAAATTCATTCCGAGCTTTTGACAAGAAAAAACTTATTCAGTTTGCAAAAATTTATCCTCAAGACTTCTCTATCAAACATATTTTGGAGCTTCAAGATCAACTTCGAATATATATTCAAGATGTGCGTATGAGTAATGAGTTTTCTCAATTGGAAGGAATTGGTGATCTTGCAAAAAAAATGGTGGAGACAGGGAGACATAAAACACATAATCATGTGTATAAGCTTATTACATTGGCTTTAGTGTTACCGGTTGCAACTGCTTCAGTGGAAAGAATTTTTTCTGCTATGAAAATTATCAAAAGTCCCATTCGCAACAAAATGGGAGATCAATGGTTGAGTGATAGCTTGCTGGTTTACATTGAGAAAGATGTTTTTGCTTGTATTGATAACGAAACCATCATGAAATGTTTTCATGATATGAAAACTCGTCGTGGACGTTTAGTTTGAATGATAATTGTATTGTTTAACTTTTAAAAAGTCTTTGTTATCTATTTGGATGCTTTTATATTTCGCCCACCCAAAGAAAAATTCCTGGATCCGCCACTGCCGGGGAGTATGTCGTATTTTCAAAAACTATACATGTTTTACAGCAAGGGGATAGTATGCTCTTGAAAACAAAGGTTTTATCAAACTTTGTTTTTTGACCCACTCACCATTTTATATTTTGCGCCCCTCCAGGACTTAGTTGAGGTTTTGATGACCAGTGAGACGAGGGTTTGCTACGGCTGCGGTTGGTGGTTCTGACAGTTTCTTCAGCTTATGTAGGATTTGCTCCTACTTTTAGGTAATTTCTACTTATCCATTCTCACGAGGATGTGAATGTTTTTACTCTATGTACTATTTACTTTGCTTTGACTGTTATGAACCTGTAATAAATGGGTTTTACCCATCACCGAACTCCGACTTCCGCTTTCAAACTCTAAATCTATTCACTTTTTCACTTATACTTGCATAATTGGCTTTCGTCACTTAACACGTGTCGGCCAGCACTTCCCGACACCTGGCATGTCAGGATCGGGTTGGTCAATAATATGCCTGGAAACCCAACAAAAACTAGAGAAGTTCAATTCAGTGGGTAAGTGACAATTCAAGAATAATGAAACTAAAATAATTTCTAAATTACCATGATAGACACTTTTGGCATAACAATATTAGACTATTGTATTTTAAATAGAAGTTAGTCAAAGTCTTATATTTTCACATATGCGCATATGGAAACTTTGACAGGCATTTCTAGAAGAGTTACAGTAAAACCTCGATAAATTAATACTTTTGGGACTGGAAAAAATTATTATTTTAACGAGATTATTAATTTATCGATAAATGAATAATTTATTAATTTATCGATAAATTAATTTTATTAATTTATAAAAGATTTTCTGTTTTCAAAGAAAATATGTTCATGTATCTTATAAAAAGTCAGTCATATATTCATCTATTAGACAAACTTCTAATGGACATTAAAAAGAAGAATATATAAGGGTTTTAAAGATACATGTATATACATATTCATTGAATTAGAAGATAAAGTGGTTTAGATCACTCAATGTACATGCATATTGTTACAGCCCGTTTCGAAAATTAGAATTATTTTATTCACGGAAGTGGGAAATGACGAAAATGCCCCTGGTTGACCATTTGGTTGACTTTTGCGTCGTAACTCGTACGACCCTTCCCTTTTTATTTTCTTGTCGTGCTCGTCGTTACGAACGCGTAGACGCGAGCGAGACGTCGTTCGGAGTCCGAACGAATATTTTACGGGCGTTGGATTACCGACGTTACCCGTATTTTAAATTTTGGACAGTTTGGATAGTTGGGCTGGGGCCCAATTGTCCTGTTGGCCCATGTGGTCTTGTCTCCCCGTCTGTTGACTTCTCTCTGTCTCGGTCTCTCACTTCTTTCTCTTCTGCAAACTCACCACAACACACACAAAACTTCTTTGTGCACCTGAGGCCTCCATCCTCACTGAGCCAAACCTTGACCACACCACCATCTCTGTCACTCTCTAATCAACACAAATTGAACCCAGCAACCCTGCAAATTCCAGGAAACCCAGAAATGCCGAGTCTCGAAACCGTCGGCGAAACCCGAGATTTTTCCTCGGCGATTTCACGGTGAAAACGAGCCCAAAACTTGTCAAAACCTGCACCATTCAACTCCTTGAAGTCCCAGGGACCTCGCTCAAGCCTTGGGTGGCGGCGTTTGGCCGAGAATCGACAAAACCGAATCGGCTGGTTTTGCACCGTGGACTTTCTCTCATTTTTAGACCACTTCTGGCCAGTTTTTGGCCCCCAAAATAGTAAATTATTATTCTCCTTGTTTCTAGCTTCATTTTGGTACTTGAATCATGCAATTTGGCCTTGAATGAAGAAGTTATGAAGCTTTGAAAATTACCTAGAAATTCCGGACAAAATTCCCAGATTCCGGCGACGGCGACTGGCGCTGACGTCAGCAAACCGGTTCAGACCGGCACTGACGTCAGCAACCGGTCCAGACCGCGCTGACGTCAGTGTTGACCGGCTCGGCTGACTCGCGCGTGAGCCGCGGCTTCCCGCGTTTGAGCCGCGCGTGGAGGCGTGTGGAGCCTTCTTTTTTGATTTCGTCTTCGCGAGGTGACTCATGACGACGCGTACTACCTAGGGGCAGTACGTATGATATTTTTCGAGGTGTTTTGGACCTCCGTGTTGAGCAAGCAAGGGATAGGTGTAATTAATTAATTAATTAGTAACCTTTATGAGTTTAATCATTATTACAGTGATATCTCATATAGGTGAGACCTATCCAGAGGACTACCGGGGCTACCCAGGACGGGGTGCTACGACTCGGCTACCTACAGGTGAGTGAGTGGGTCTTTGTTTTGATAAATGTATATGTACGTATGGTTTTTCAATGCTTTCTCCAAACTGTTAGCATAATTCGTATCATATACGTTTGTTGGAGGTAGAACATTCGTATTATATTGCCATACATGTTTTCTACTGTTGCTCATCAGTAGATGTATAACACCCCATGTATTAGTACTCAGTCTTGTGGCCAGGACTAGCCTTGACGTTTGGAGTAGTCACTACCAGTACCGTTACGCAGCTTTGGATCCATTGTAGGTACTAACCTTTTCTAGGTTGCACTAGGCAACTCGAACTTGTGTGACGCACTTTGTGCACAGCGCTTAGCGTTAGACTTGTGTCATTGTAGTACTCAGCGTATTACTTATATACCTAGCCTGTTCCTTGTAGTTTAGCTACTTGGACTTGTGTGTTCACATATGGGTGAGCATGTCAGTAAATCATTATCGGGGAGTACCCGTGTATTTTCTTATAGTATTTTGAGGTTCATGCTTGAGGGTATGACGTATTTTCTCAAACTATACTTGTTTTCAGCGAGGGGTTAGTAGACTTTTGAAAACAACGGTTTTATCAAACTTTGCTTTTTGACCCACTCACCGTTTTATGTTTTGCTCCCCTCCAGGATTAGTTGGCTTGGAGCTTTCGACGTCAAGACGTGGTGGTATGACAATGTAGGGGTTCTCTACTCTTGTAATTATTTTGTATCCACTGCTCAGTTCGCAACTTATTATTTTATTACTATTCTTCCGCCCGCACACTCCGTGCACTCTGACCCTTATTTAATTCAATTTTCCTTAATTATTCTTAAATCTTTCTAAATGGCTTTCGTCACCTAACACGTGTCGGCCAGCACTTCCCGACACCTGGCGTGTCCGGGATCGGGATGTGTCACATATACATAGAACATGATCTCTATATAAATAATCTATGAAACCCAAAATCATGTTATCTTGTTCTTCCATGGCTTCTCATTTGAAAGGAGTGAAAAAATTTACATTAACTGATGAGATGAGGAAAGCTTTATGCGAGTATAAAAATGAGCATCCTTCTTCTAGTCATGTTATCTTGTTATGTACTATATTTTTATGTATTTTAATGAATTATTAATTTATATATCCAATGGGCCTTAAGGAAAGTTAGAAAAAATTATTATCTTATGCATTAAGCGAAATTATTATTTTAGTACAGAGGCCCGAATCGGGACTGAAGTTTTTTATTATTTAAATGAGGTTATTATTTTATCGAATATTAATTTATCGAGATTTTACTCTAATAAGAAATGGAACAGAGCAACCTCATGTTGATGAGAGGCCGGTTATCCAAATATGTTAGGGTATATCTACATAAAATACTTCACTTTTCTTAGTCTAGGAAGGGCACTGCCAAGATAATCAAAAATTAAAGTATTAGTAATAGTGGGAGAGGAGAAACAAATACGTGGAGACTAAGATGCATGTTATGACCCAAGTTCGCCATATGGTCATATGAGGAGTTCTTTTCTCTATAAACATGGGTATTTCACATCTCTAATTTTTTTTAATAAAATCTTAGCCGTCCTTGATAAGGTTGTAAATGTGGTGCAATAGTAATATAGGTTGTTGAATCAAAGTAATAACAACACAAGAATCACATCCCTACATTCCTCATCCCACCAAGTCTTTATTATTTCATATTGACTGAAATTTCAATCCTCCAAGCATCTCCAATGAGGTGCTCTATATGGGGCTACAAAAGTGGTGGATAATGTTGAAACCTTTAATCCAAGTGAAAAATTTGACATTCTATATTGTACCACAAAAAAAATAAAAAATAAAATAACATTCTATACCAGGTGGCGCTCATTCTGCGTTCACCACCACTTTTTTGTCGCCTTGCAAATAAATAGTTATGTCTGCAAACCGAAAATACCCCAAATAAAAAAAAAAAACTCAAACCAAACAGATCTCTCTCTCCCAGTTCTCAACTCAATCATTCTTCCACCTCTGGCGACGAAGCAACCACGAGAAGAGCTGAAGACGTACATAACAATGGCTCCGATTCCGCCCGATAACGGCGTCGAAGGCGACGACGAGAGAGAGGAAGAGGGCGAGGAGGAAGAAGAAGAGGAAGAGGAAGAAGAAGAGGAGGAGGAAGAGGAGGAGCCGAGGCTCAAGTACCAGCGTATGGGAGGCAGCATTCCCACGCTGTTGGCCAGCGACGTGGCGTCGTGCATCTCTGTCGCGGAACGAATGATCGCGCTCGGGACTCACGGCGGCACCGTTCATATTCTCGATTTTCTCGGGAATCAGGTGAGGAACTGAGCTTGAATTTAATTCAATTTTTCATATTTTGAATCGGTAGTTGTTGGAATCATTGCATTGACGGGTAGGTTAGTGCGATTCGTGGGATTTGAGTAAGTTGTGGATTGAAGTTGAGCTGGTTGGATCTGGGTTTCCTGGTAATTTTGAATTTTTTACTGTTTTACTGGAGAATTGAACTTAAGGGTTTTAACCAAGTGGCATTTAGTTTTGGGATGGTCAATGGGGTTTTCGCAATTAGCTCAAATGGGAATAGAAAAAGAAAGCTACTTTAGTTAAATTTCATTTAGTTAATTAGATGCATGAGTTATAAAGTTGTTTGCTTTGATTTTTCTGTACTTATTTTTGGTCCAATCATGAATCACACTACGAAAGCTTATTCTTAAATTTCGTATTCAAACGTTGGCGTGTTAGTTGAATTTTCAGCTAGGGTGAACTTATACTTCTTGTATGATGTTTTAATTCTACTTATCCTAAAATCTGTAACTCAAAAATATTTATTATTTGATCGGGAACTACCCTCTGCCATAGGTTAGAGAATGCAAAGGTTAACCATGACAAGCAATGTAGGTAGTGTGCAATATGTGTATGTAGTTTGCAAAGATGACTTCTTTGTGATGTCTGTAGGTAGTTTTTGAATTATCATTTCTTATATTCTGCTGTCAGTACTAAATATTTTGTGGTACGGGTGTCAGTACTCTATATCATGTTAAGGTTGATATATTGTTGCATTTTTCTCCTGATTTAACATTGAAGGCAACATGCCAATATCATGTACTTGATTGGCTTCTTTACAGGTTAAGGAATTCCCTGCTCATACTGCTGCAGTGAATGATCTTAGCTTCGACATAGAAGGTGAATTTATAGGAAGCTGTTCAGATGATGGGTCTGTTGTAATAAACAGTCTTTTCACTGATGAGAAAATGAAGTTTGAGTATCATCGCCCAATGAAGGCTATTGCCCTAGATCCAGATTATGCAAGAAAATCATCTAGAAGATTTGTAGCTGGTGGTTTAGCTGGTCATTTATATTTTAATACAAAAAGATGGCTGGGCTTTAAAGATCAGGTTTGTACTAAAATTATACTTATAGCATGTTAAAAGGATATCCGAACATGCTTTCTAATTTCTCAAGGCAATATATGTCTAGGTTTTGCACTCTGGTGAAGGTCCTATACACGCGGTGAAGTGGAGAACGAGTCTCATTGCTTGGGCTAATGATGCAGGCGTGAAAGTGTACGATACTGCAAATGATCAACGTATAACATTCATTGAAAGGCCACGAGGAAGCCCACGTCCGGAGCTTTTGCTCCCTCACTTATTTTGGCAGGTTAGTGAAAGAGTAACATGCGCACGGTATTTACATGCACATGTGACCGCACTGTATAAGGTTTGATGCGGTGCATGTTAGTGCAACTTGCGTAAAGTGCTTGTATTGGGGGATTCTGGAGTGCATTTTGAACTTAAAAGTTTTACATTTTAAGGGATTTTTGTCTAATTAAGTAGAATGAAATAGAGTTGAGCTTTGAAAGCATAAAAGGGACATTATGGCTGATTTCTGGAGTTCTGGGGCAGCAGATAATCTTGGGATTTTAATGCCTGCTTCAAGGGTAATTGAGGGCTAAAGTTAGTAGAAAATGTTTGCGCTTAATTGAGAAAGGGTTGGAAAAGACTGGGAGGACTGGGAATCTCAAGTTGTTTTGGTATCTAATAGTTCCTTTAACAACTGATGTAGAACTGCAAGCCTCGCTCCTGTGTTTAAGTGCATTTACCCCTGCACCCAAGTTCTTGTGTTCAAATCCTCCATTCCCAAGTATTGTTTGTATTGAAAAGAAAAACTGATGTAGAATCCAGGGAAATTCACCTAATGCTCTCAGAACTCTTAGAAAAAGACATGACTCATAAAATGTGTTTGCACAGGAAAATTGTAAAATTCCAGTTCTACCTCTGCACAC
This sequence comes from Gillenia trifoliata, assembly GCA_018257905.1. Lineage (NCBI taxonomy): Eukaryota > Viridiplantae > Streptophyta > Magnoliopsida > Rosales > Rosaceae > Gillenia > Gillenia trifoliata. Next base: position 19,868,889 of record CM031081.1, on the reverse strand, counting down.
ACATTTATAACTCTAGTATTAATGATTCAATCTCAAAACTGATTTAATTCTGGAGTACTTAATAAATCAGCTTCATGATTGATAAGACTTTTCGATATGAAAAATACCAGCTAAAGTTCCTTTCCTATTGCACAACCTTTTCTTCTTCGTCCTTCAAATAAAGTAGTTGTGGTGTCATTTCATTATTGCTCACCGTACTTCATCATATTCAGGATGACTCATTGTTGGTCATTGGCTGGGGAACATCAATCAAAATCACATCGATAAAAACAAATCAGTCAAGAGCCACCAATGGGACATATAAGCATGTCCCAATGTCTGGTATGAACCAGGTGGATATTGTGGCATCCTTTCAGACCAGCTATTTCATTTCTGGGATTGCCCCTTTTGGTGATACTTTGGTCATTCTAGCATATATCCCTGGTGAAGAAGATGGGGAGAAGGAATTTAGCAGTTCTGTTCCATCACGACAGGTACTTTTTTCCCCATGTTCTGTATGAGACAAATTTTATTAGTTTGAAACTTTTCTAATTCACAAATGGAGGCCCCTTTTTTGTTTTTCCTTGGGGTCAAACGTTGTAAATTGCTGAAAGTGATTTCTCCTTGAAGGTGTTCATTATACTTTCTGAAAATTGCAGACACTACTTTTTGTTTTATATTTAGAATTAGCATGTAGGTCACTTAATCGCTTTTATTGAATATTTTTCTTTCTTGGAATGGGTTAGATGCTTCTACATTTATGTATTCAATTGTGAGAGGTGAAGGGGTTGTTTACTTTGGCAGAATAATTTGTCAGTGCAAATTTTTCGTTTATTATTATTATTATTTTATTGTTTATTTATTTCTACTTTTTTATAATTAAGATTTTCCTTCCTCACATAATTCAGTTTCCATTATTATGCTGACTCAATTGTGCTTTATGTGAGTAAGTTCTATGAAATAAAAGGATTATTAAATCTAGGTCCCTAATACAAATTTTTTTGTTAGCTAGTCTGGTGGCCTTTAAACTTTTAAAGTTAAGCAGGAAAGTCAAACACAGACATTTGTTAAATATAAATCCAAAAATTAACATGCCATTGAATTTTTTGAAACAATTTTCAAATACCAAAACATTCATTATACATGTCTATTTTGATGAAATTATATTTTATTAAAAGATTTTGTTGAGATCTATTAAACAAGACCCTGAGATGACTATTAAATTGTGTTATGAAAAAGTGAATTAACATTCATGTCTCACAGACACATTATCTTTATAGAACATCATTCACTTTTTTCTTACGTCAGGCTAATGCATCTTATTAATACATTTTATTATGCAATATTATTCATTTTTTTCACATCAGGATATTGTGTCTACGGATACAAATATTTAAAACATGAAAATTTGAGCATACTGGTAGGGGAATTTTGTTAACTTAACTTTTCCATTTAAATAGGACAGAATCACATTCAATTGGGGAAAGTTTTTGGATTAGTCAACTAGCCAAAGGATGTAATAGAAAAACTGGCAGTGTACTTTGGTGGAAAAATGTTATGCAGTACTTTACCTATATCTAGTTAACTGTATAGTAAATAGAAAGTTACCCACTTTTCATCTTCTATTGTAGGTCATGCTATGACTGTTTCCCTGTTATTGTTTCTAACTCTTATAACATATTGAAGCAGGGAAATGCACAGAGACCAGAAGTACGTATTGTGACATGGAATAATGATGAACTTTCAACAGATGCCTTACCTGTACACGGCTTTGAGCATTACAAGGCAAAGGACTATTCCCTTGCTCACGCTCCTTTCTCAGGTTAACATACTTTTTTTTTGAATGTCATCGTCGAATAATAGCCGAATAATTTACATTTATATAGCTGTAAAACCCTTTAGTTTGAATCTAGGTAGCAGCTATGCTGGTGGCCAGTGGGCTGAAGGTGATGAACCACTGTACTATATTGTTTCCCCAAAGGATGTAGTCATTGCAAAACCGAGGTCAGTACTGTCTCTTTCTATTTGTGCTTCTCTAGAGTCAATGATATATAAGCATTTGTAATACATATTTTTTATTGCTTTCTTTATTTTTTTTCTCTTAAATTTTAGTGGGACAATGATCTTAACCCTGAAAAAGAACATACCGAATTAAAACTAAAGGGAAATTTTATTGGAACCCAATAAATCTCTTTCCATGCCCAACTTTAACAAAAAATTCTTGAAATTCTTATTTCACCCTGAAATAAAATTGAGAAATTAAAAATAAACAGAAGTAAAATTTCTTTCCACACCCAGCGGCTTCTCTTCCATGGCGGCCCCATTCGGACACCGTTCATACAACATAAAGGCTCCCTCTTCATCTCAAAGCCTTTATGTCTGACGCCTCCGCCACCCCTCTCTGGTTCTCCATGCGGGCTCCTGACCACTTGAAAACTTTGTAGGCCTCTGATGTGCGGTAAGCATCATTGGTGGAAGAGAGTGAGAAATAAAGAGGAGGAGGTGGAGAGGAGATGCTGGCAATGAAATATGTGCCGGCATCAGTGAAGAAGGCGCCAGAAAGTGGTGGAAGTCGAGGTGGTGGGGCTGATATGGGTTCATATTTTTTAATTAATTTTCTTTTTCTCATATTAATTTAGGGGCAAGAGGGAGAATTTAAGGGGAAGAAAATTTAAGTTGGGTGTGAAGATGAAATAACTGGGTCCAAATAAAGTTTCCCAAAACTAAAACAACAAAGAGTCTATTAGACTCATTCTATCAATGTACATAGTCGTAAACTCCCAAAAGGGCTTGGCAATTGGCGTTGTTGTAGTCACAAATACATATGAACTGAAAGTGTGAGTTGGGAGAATGGAACCTCCTCCAGCTTTACCAGGTTGCACTTTGATATTTCATCAACATTAAGTTTCAACCAATCACTACCCAATCTATTTCAGAAGATAAAAACCCAGGGCCGATCACAAGTAATGATGCACAACTTGTCCCTGTTTCCTTTAATCAACAAATGCTTGTTCCTTAACAAAAAAAAACCCTCTTATTTTAATGTTAGTAAAATACACATGTAAATTTGATCAGTCTTCCTACAATAAGGATGTCAATATTGTAAGAAAAAGTGCACTCATCATTCTGAGGGCTACCCCATAAAGCATTTATACGATCAGAACTGTCTATATTTTAGGCCATCAATCAAGGGTCATCCATGCAAAAAATCGTCCAAATCCAAAATTGTTTGGTCATCTAAATTTACCAAAACACATAAAGCTAAAATGAAAATGTGGATAATCATACTAGACAGTTACTGATTTAGCTGATTTTTGGCATGGATAATCCTTGAAAGAGAATCTAAAAATTGATTCTGATCGTTGAATTGCACACCGGAAATAGGATGTCTTCTTTTTTCCTTAAATGTGAGCATCCTTATGGTAGAAAGCCTATAAGTTTGATTATTTAGGGGAACGACAGATTCAAAATCCTCATATGCATATTAATCAACTTATGTATGAATTTTGAGTAATCAAATCCACATCCAAGGTCCAATTAAGCGACTGAAATATCAAATCCCAATTCTTCCATCCAAATGAAACCTTGGCTGATAGAACAGATGATTTGCCAGACTTTTCAGAAACCCAGATAGGTTAGGGATATCCAGAACAGTTCTAGAAGAGATATGGTTCTTTCACACCGTCAATCCCAGCCTCTGCTGAGGTCTTGGGCTTAAAGGAAGTTAAAAAAAAAAGTTTGGGGTGGGGGGCAAACAGTAAAGATGCATAGAGCACAATCACCTTCAATTATCTCCTGAAAATTAGAACCTGAAGCTCAGCCTATGACTTACTACAACCACCGGCCCCATATGTGAAAGGGCAAAGAATATCAATCCAAAAATCTGCGTTTAATTTTTGTTTTTGAAGAAAAACAAGTAGTAAACTTGTGAGTTTTAAGACTTTTCCTTTTAATTTGGTAAACTTCTTTTAAATTTAGTACATCATTTCTTACAATGCTATTATATTTTGTACTTCCCCCCCTCTAATGGTTGCCTTCTTATGTTGACACATGACTTGAGGATGTATAGGGAATGAGCTTAATTGGATTATTAGCAATGTAATTCTTTCCAATACTTGTGTAGTGATCACATTAGTTTATGTCGTTGAGATTGACTTGATAAGAATTTGAGGGGTACTTAAGTGGAGGAGAATACGTTGAGTTTTATGCAATCATAAAATCTTCATAGACTTAAAGATATTTTAATTGGGGTCATGCTAATTGATAAGAAACAAATGCATATATCCTTTTCAGAGATGCTGAAGATCATATTGCTTGGCTTCTCCAACATGGTTGGCATGAAAAAGCTTTGGCTGCAGTTGAAGCAGGCCAGGGACGGAGTGAACTTCTTGATGAGGTATTATCAAATCATTCTCGTTTTCATATCACAATAAAGAGAACGTAGCAGTGTGTTATGTTTTGTGCATTATAGGAGCTCTTTTCTTCCTCAAGTAACATGTAGCATTAGCTTTCAAATTAGTTTCTAAGTGCCATAATCAAGGATGGAGGCAGCTAAGGCCCACTGGGGGTAGCTGCCCCAACTCACATTTTTTTCCTGCTGTTGGGAGAAATAAGTGTTCATGTGTAAAGGAGACAGATAGCACAAATTACCCACAACACTCCCTTTCATTCACACCTATTATAAATACAATGTCTTTCTAGTTATTCAGTTTTATTTCTCAAGATGTGATTTTGACAAAATCATAGTTTAGTGAATTTGTGCTGTGAGGAATTAGAGAAAAAAAGCGCCTCAAATTTATATAGAGAAGATAGTTTATTTTGTTGGTTTTTTTTCCCTTAAGTCATACTGGAGTATCTATTTCTTACCAGAATATGTAACAGATTATGTGCCTATTATAATGTAACAAGTGAACTGTAGTGACCACATGATGTGATTACTGGTTTGTGGCCCATATAGCATTCCTCTTTTTTTTTTTTTTTTTTTAATTTTTTTTTTAAGTTTCACTTAACATTGTTCAAAGTCCACTAGAAAAAAAATTTCTGGGGTTTTGTCCCTGGCCATATTTCTGTTGACATAACTACCATATTGACAAGTTTATCAGCTGCACAATTTTTAGCGTTATGGCTAAAATTGTGGTGTACCACTTTTTCTTAGCTTTAACGTTGAGTCCGCTTAAGTGAGTTGGGTCATATGAATATGTAACAAAAGAAAAACTACGGAGAAGCTTTGTAAGATTGATGTGCCTCTGATTCATATAACAACCAAAGTTACATTTTTTCCCTTCCAAAAAGTAGTATAATGAACAAAGTTATTGGAGCAACTTTAAGTTCCATGCTCAACATTTGCTCGCTTTTCACGCTTATTATATTTTCAAATATTTTGCAACTGTAAAACAAATTTTGTCAAATATTTGGATTTTTCTTAAATGGCTATTGAGATGGTGTTGCATGCACACCGCTTAAGAAATTTATTTTTGTGGCTTTGTTATGTAATTCATGAGCTTATTCCCTTGTACTTCCACTGTTAATGTTCTTGTAGATTTAGTTAATTGCACGGTTTGCTTAATTTTTCTTTCGTTTCTCTAGGTTGGTTCTAGATACCTTGATTATTTGATTGTGGAAAGAAAATATGCTGAAGCCGCATCTCTATGTCCTAAATTGTTGCGAGGATCTGCTTCAGCATGGGAAAGGTATTAACTACCATTTTTTGTGACCCATTTTTTACGATCTTCCCAGTAAAGAATTGGAAATTCTGGCATGCAATTCTTCCAAATAACTTGGAGCGGACTGTGCTTCACAGATGGGTTTTCCACTTTGCTCATTTGCGTCAGCTTCCTGTATTAGTCCCATACATTCCAACAGAAAACCCAAGACTTCGTGATACTGCTTATGAGGTTTGTGAGGACAACATTTTTCATTGCAGTGCGAACTGCTAAATCTTTTTTACACTCTTTGATTTGACAACCAGGAAAAGCTTGATATCTTTTTCTTTTTTTTGTTTATTTATCTGTTTTTTTTTTTTGCTGTGCTGTAAGGTTGCTCTTGTAGCTCTCGCTACAAATCCATCTTTTCATAAGGAGCTTTTGTCAACTGTTAAATCTTGGCCACCTGTGATCTACTCTTCATTGCCTGTTATCTCAGCTATAGAACCTCAACTTAATACATCGTCCATGACAGATGCCCTTAAGGAGGTCAGTCAGGAATTATTTATTTGAAATATGAATTTTTAAATATTATGATAATTCTGATTCTTTGACAACCATTCCCTTTTTCAGGCATTAGCAGTGTTGTATGAGATTGATGGGCAATATGAGAAAGCATTTGCACTATATGCTGATGTAAGTGTTCTTGATGCATATTCACGTGCAACACCTTTATTCACAATGCACAGCTACAGTTAGAATTGATTAAATAATATTTAACATCTTCATAAGGTTATTTGGGAATTGAGCTGTTGCATCAATTACTGTGTTTTGATATTAACTGGAAATTTCTTTTGTTCATTTTGGATTTCCAGCTTTTGAAGCCAGACATATTTTCCTTCATTGAAAAGCACAATTTGTATGATTCTATTCGGGAAAAGGTATGGTAAATATGTTCACAATTTATATGATGTAAATTGGATTTTGTAGTTTCTCTATTTACTGTTATCCATAGAAAAGTTTATGTTTCCAAAAATGATAATGGTCTTTTTGTGATTTTCTAGAGGAGGTAACCTTTCATAATTTCACCAAAAATTTGGTTCTGATATCAATAATGGCGTTATCATTCTCTTTCTAAAATATAAAACATGCAATATTACCTACTTAATGTTATATTAGGGGTTGGGGATGTGTGTAATTGATAAATAAGAGAGAAATAATTTTCAATTTTATGGCTGTTTTATTTTTACTGTCATGCTTGGCCATGCTAATTTTATGTGCTTGGTTGTCGCCTCTGCGTTTGCAGGTTGTCCAATTAATGATGCTAGATTGCAAGTTTGCAGTTCCTTTGTTGATCCAAAACAAGGATTTAATAACTCCATCTGAAGTTGTTAAACAACTTTTGAATGCAAGTGATAAGTGTGATTCCAGATATTTCTTGCATGCATACTTGCATTCACTATTTGAAGCAGACCCTCATTCTGGAAAAGAATTTCATGATATGCAGGTATTGTGGAAAGCTAAAATAATTTAGTTGCCCATGTAATTATATTGGCTTCTATTCTGTCAAATTCTCATTGTATGCGCTATGAAGTTACATATACTTAACTAATCATTGCCGTAACTCTATCAACTTCCTGCAAAATGTAGTTAAATATTTCTGGATATCAGTTGATATGTCTCTTAAATGTTCTATATATCTTATCAAGATAATGGCGAAACTGATTTCAGTGCAGGCAAATGTAATCAACTAGGTTTATGGGAGCTTTTGGTTTAGGGTTTCAGATGGTTAATATTAAACAATTTTCTTTTCTAATTTTAACTAAATGCATGGTAGGTACCATGGTAGTTGTCTTGTCATTTCCCATTGTAGAGAAGACTATCATTCTCATGTAATTTGGGTACTATGAGTTGTATCCTAATACATCCGTATGTGTTCGGGGTGATTATATCTTCCAATCACTTGTGGCATGGACTAACATGACATTATAAGATTGTTTAGTATTTCCAAGTTTAAGAAAGAACTGGTTTTTCCTTTTAGGATTAGAACTTTATATTGCTGGTTTTCATGGTCTTGGTATGAGGGAAAGATTGAAACTGAAATTGCAGGTCTTTGTTATTGGTAAATAATATGTATTTGGTACCATATATAATTGTTTTAACAGTTTCCACTTAGGAAGCTTTCTTAAGGTGTCTATTTCTCTTTTGTTCTATTACTTCTCGTGCAAGAGCTTGTATTTGGTTCTCGAACGATGTTGTGTCGAATGGTGAAATTGTATCTATAGCTTGTGTGCATGCTGTTTAACTCTTGTGGTGTCATTTGTTTACTGTGGTAGGTAGAGCTTTATGCAGAATATGATTCAAAGATGCTACTTCCTTTTCTTCGTAGTAGTCAGCATTATACCCTGGAGAAGGTTTGAACAGTTCATAAATGATCAGTTATGATGAAATTTAAATGCTCTTCAATGCATTGACTTGTGATAATATATATCAGGCGTATGAAATTTGTATTGGAAGAGATCTTTTAAGGGAGCAAGTGTTCATTCTTGGAAGAATGGGAAATGCTAAACAAGCCCTTGCTGTAATCATAAATAAACTTGGGGATATTGAAGAGGTACCTATTCTTTCAATATATATCTTCAGTTGTTCCTTTGGGGTTATTTTCTGAACTATGGCGATAACAATGGTTGTGCACAGGCTGTTGAATTTGTAAATATGCAACATGACGATGAACTCTGGGAGGAGTTAATCCAGCAGTGTCTTCATAAACCTGAAATGGTATTTATTCTGGCTAGCCTGCAGATTTGGTGTTTATGCAAACTGCATTAATTGGCTATATCTACAAGTTCTCTTCAGTATCCTCTCATTTTTATTCTGCTAATTTACAGGTAGGCGTGTTGTTGGAGCACACAGTTGGAAACCTAGATCCTCTTTATATTGTGAATATGGTTCCCAACGGATTGGAGATTCCTAGGTCAGTTTGATCAGAATATTGTGGTGGTGTATTTCTTTCTTGTATTCCATCTCTATCAATTAATGGAATTCTTCCCTTTTTCTAGAATTCCTAGCATGTTTGAATTTTTGGTATTTTAAGCATGAAACTCATTGGATTCTTCATAATGTTGATATTGGGCCTTTTATAAATTTTGATCATCTTGGAGATTCGATCGACTGATATGGTGGTAAAATATTGTGTTTGTTACGCATGCTTATAGCGTTGATTATGTATTAATGTTTCTTCTTTTGTTAAAACCCTGACCTGTGCCTCTTCGTGTCTAGATTTCCTGTAGATACAAGTGTACATGCCTTGCTTGATTTTAATTAGATAATTATTTCCTATTAAATTAGATAAATAAATAAACACAGATGTAGACATGGGTCCTTTTCTTCTATAGACATCCCTTGACTTTGTATGTGATTCGTATATCACAAGTTCAAGGGCTATCGTGTTTTCTTTGTATCTTGGTAGTGAAAGTATATATTTAGAGTTGTTCCATTTGTGCCAAGACAAGTCGAGATAACGGATATACATAGAGTGTGTAGTGTTTTGATTCTTGAATGAGGTAATAAGGACTTAGATTATGGAATAGCCAAGAACAACTATGATGTTCAGCTGGTGATCTTAATGCATCTTAGTAGTCCGTGACTGCAGTAATGGTTGACAGGTTGAGATATCTATTCGTTGTCAGGTCATTATTAGATCGGAACTGTATATGGATATGCATGTGTTGCTATTACTTAGTTGTTTGTAATTTTTGTTGCTCTGTGTTTGGATATATTTCTTGAGAGGCTTATGAGTCATTATTATTGATTAAAATAGGAGCATTAGATTGTCCCATTTTGACCAAGTTGGGCTCAGCTACCAACATTTACGAATTGATTTCCCTAGTGACGGTTTAAAAATTATGTTACAAGTTTCTGGTTCTACAACCTTCTGCTAAGAAGCCAACTTATTAGTTAGGCTTAGAATTTAGTATTGGTAAGCTTTATGGAGATACAAGGTGTGATGTGGGTTCTATTTTCTAGTGGGCCAAGTTAAGCTCGACCATTGCATCTTCCAAATTGATGTTGCAAACATTAGGTGCAACTGTGTACATATGTATACATGCAGAACTTGGATATTTTTCAGTCGTAAACATGAAATTTAGGAGCATTCTTTAATAAATATCTGTATTAATCTTGTGTAATTTTAAATTTTCAGGCTTAGGGATCGGCTTGTCAAAATCATCACCAATTACAGGACTGAAACATCTCTAAGACATGGGTGCAATGATATTCTGAAGGTACGCCTGTTTTCCATGTAAACTTTTTACCTTTGATTTGAATAAAAGAACACCGTGCCAAAATTATGAGAGTTGGTGTAATTGGGAAACAGGCTGATATCGTCAACCTCTTGGTCAAATACTACAAAGAGGCAACACATGGAATTTACTTGAGCAATGAAGAAGATGAGGCACGGGCAAAGAGAAATGATAGTAGGGCTTCTCAGGTGATTGAGAAATCAGTAGGTGTGAGAAGTATGGAGGTTAAATCAAAACCTAGGGGCGGTGCAAGGTGTTGCATGTGTTTCGATCCCTTTTCTATACAAAGTGTTAATGTCATTGTTTTCTTTTGCTGTCATGCTTATCACGTGACTTGTCTTATGGATTCCACCTATACGAGTGAAATGAAAGGGAGTGTGGCCACACCTAGTGAGAGAGTAGACGATTATGGGTATGACGATAGTGATGTGGATGATGATGGTGATGATGATGATACCCAATCGGGTGGTTCTCGTATGCGTTGTATCTTATGTACTACTGCTGCTAGTGGAGTGAAGTGATGCATGCGCGTGATGTGAATGTTTGCATGCTAATTATTCTTTTGGTTCAGTTTTTTGTATGCTCGCGCAAGTGTGAGGCTTCTATTTATTCTTTTGTTGTGCTCATGGCGGTCCATTCCTGTATCATAGCTATACATATTGTGGAAAGCGGCTTTTATTATTTGGCTAGCTTTTGAGGATTGATGCCATCCAGGCTAGTTTCTGTAGTGCAAGTATTGCAGGTTTGTTTGAGTTGATATGTACCTGCATTGCTAATGCTGATAGAGGTTGTTTGAGGCTGTGGCAGTTTTCAGGAAGTGGAGGTTGACGGACAAGCAAATTTTATGTTTTGTTTGTTGTCATAATTTTGAATTTCTTGCCCTCTCTCCGATTGCAAGTTACAATTCAAAGCATTTTCTATCTAGTTGATCTTAGTGATGTCTGTTTATTATGTTTTCTATTGTTTGAAGTTCCATTTTTTTCTCTTTCGAAAGTGCGATGTTATCAAGGGTTCGCAAGTGAAAGCCCCAAAAAAGAATTTGAATCTGCAGACATGCATTTTTCAGATGACCTTTGTTAAGATTTAACTCTTGTTTCACCAGAAAAAAAGAATGATATTGCAGACTGTTTAATCACCCCATTGGTGCTCTAATGACCCTTCTAAATTCGTATTAAAGGAGCAGAGTCCACCCGCCTTCTAAATAGTTACCAATTGAGTTTTCAGTTTTTTTATTTTTTTTTATAATTTTTTTTAAAAAATAAATAAACAAACTGAAAATACTAAAAGCAAAAAACTGAAAACGTAATGGTTACCAAATGCCTCCTAAACTTATTATCAATTTTGTAATTGAAATGTGGATGAGAAAATAAACAAGTGGCATGTTTGTAAATGTTGGAAAGGAGCTTTTTCTCACGAGGACTTACATAGAACGGGTTTACTGTCATGTGGCGTCTCTTGTCCAATAATGTATTGCCATGTGCAAGTTTTTTTTCCATATAACTATTATTGAATCGGGATTTCATGTGGCAGTGAATCCGTTTTATGTAAGTTATTATCTTTTCTCTCACCAAAAATTACATAAAGCATGAATTGGTTTTTTTAACCACCCAAAGAATGTCCATATGTGGAAGTGCAAAAAGTCCTACTCGTCACTCATAAGGGCGTCGAGATCATGTCCATATGGAAGTGCAAAGCTATGCAAACACTTGTATAAAGTTCTAATGTGGAATGACTTATGCCCTAACATGAATAACTATAAAGTTTCTAAATAAAAATGTTTATTATTTTTTTGGCAAAAATTCCCAGAAACATAGAGTCCAAGAATTCCATCTGAAGTGCACTGTGCCTTTCTTGCTTTATCTTTTTTCCAGCCCATCGATGAAGGGGTGACTTTCGGATGGATTGGATCGGAAAAATGGTTTTAAATTTTTCATTTAAAAAACATTCGGGTTCAAGCTTTTCTTTTCAAATTTGGAATTTTTTGATTCGGTGTTAACTCAATTTTCGGATATTTTTTATTTTTTTTTTGTATATGCAATTCATTGTTATTTTTTAGTTTTTGGTATATACTTGTGTATAAATCTAATTAATCTTGAAGTATGCTAGTATATGCATGTTTGTAACATACAACGAGCTGTTAACCACAACAACTTAATTAATATCAAATTGACTACAAGTACATATCTCTTATCTTCGTATTCGTGTGAGTCAAACCTGAGAACTTCTCCAATCAAGTAAAGATTTGAGTTCCGCTAAAAATTCTTTATGGCGCCTGAAAATTATAAGAGCGGATGGCTTTTGTGTTTTTATTAAGTTGATATAGATAAAAGATTGGATGATTTCTGATTTTTGTAATTAAGTCAATAAATGTGTGTGTATATATATCACACATGTATGGCTGTGCTTAGTACCAGATTCCAAAGCACACAACTGAAACCCTAAAATTATTGTCTTCTAAAACCTTGCCATGAACCCACTTACATCTTTACTGGGATTCCTTCTAGTGGTCATCTCTCTATTTATCACAACCTCAGTTTCTGGTTCACCCTTAAAAACCCCAAGGCTTAGTCCTACTGGAGGAACATTTGTACATGGAAATGGCCAACCTAAAGCTTTGTCTGCATTTGATCAAAATGATTTTGAAACATTTTACTATACCCAAACACTTGACCATTTCAACTTCAGGCCTGATAGCTTCACTACTTTTCAACAAAGATATTTGATCAACTCCAAGTACTGGGGTGGCTCCAATGTTAGTGCACCAATACTGGCTTACTTGGGCGCAGAAGAATCAATTGACAGCGATCTTCCTGTTATCGGCTTTCTCAGTGACAACGCCAATCAGTTCCGAGCTCTCCAGATATTTATTGAGGTATGTACAAAAGAATTTCCTGCCACGACATAGAGCTAAGGGAAATATTTTCTTGCCAGACATTAATGTACATGTTATAAAATTATTAATTTGGACTGTTGATCAATTGAGTTCTAATGTATTACTTAGTCTGAGACTTTTATTTTTCTCATCAGCACCGGTACTATGGGAAGTCAATCCCATTCGGATCAAGGGAAGAAGCATATAAAAATGCAAGCACTATTGGGTACTTCAATTCAGCTCAGGCAATAGCAGATTACGCAGCAATCCTCATACATGTAAAGAAGCAACTTCACGCTGAAGATTCTCCGGTGATTGTTATCGGTGGATCATACGGTGGAAGTGAGTAACTGCAGATTCATCTTCACGAATATTTTTTTATAATTAAGATAAGTAACTTTTTGACCATGTTTTTTTATTCTCCCTTTTGATCTTGTATTTTTGATACAGTGCTTGCTTCATGGTTTCGGCTAAAATATCCCCATGTCGTTCTAGGAGCTCTAGCCTCGTCAGCTCCAATTCTTTACTTTGATAACATTATCCCACCAGAAAAGGGATATTATTCCATTGCTACCAAGGATTTTCAAGTAAAATCTTTTTCTTTGATGACGTTTTAACATCAACGTATGCTCTTAATTAGGAGTTTTAGTAAACAAACTTTTAATTATATATTTTTTTGGGAATGCATGTGCAGGAAGCCAGTGAGACTTGCTACCAAACAATAAAGAAATCATGGTCTGAAATTGATGATATTGCCTCTAAGCATGGAGGCCTCTCAATTCTTAGCAAGAAGTTCCACACTTGCAGGTCAGTGTAGCAATTCTTGACATTGTATGTTGGGATTTACATAATTTTAAGACTAGCTAGCTAGCTTGATATTTCTTATCATTAAGAATTTTGCACTTTTTTCATTTGCACAAGTCTGAGGAACTTAATTCTTATTCGAAAATTGGCTGAAATGATAAAAAATACAAATTTAAATTGCAGAAATGATTACTTAATGGGATTTTGTCGATATGTACGTCATTGATATTAGGATCCACATAACGTCATTATCTAATTTTGATCATTTCAGTTTCTGAGATTTGTAAAATCCTCATTTTAGCCAATTTCCCAATATTAATAATGATGTTATTAATTTTTTGTTTTATTGTCATTTACATGTTCGAATAATTCCACAATAATGAAAGCATTCTAAGGCTTCCACAATAGTTTGAGTGAGTGTGATATTTATAAATATACAGGAATTGGACAATCTGAGTTTGATACCTATATAACACTACTGCTACACTAGTATGAATTTACTATATTGGTATCACACTCATGAGTTTAATATATTGAACTCATGAGTTCAATATATTGGTGTCACACTCAAATTTTTCGGCTCACTGTAGGAGTGTGATTCCTATATGAGTTCAATATATTGGTATCACACCCATTTTTTCTGACTTATTGTGGAAGGCCTAATTACTGGTTAATCTGTCATAATTACTCTTTTGTTCTAGTCATTTAATTACATTTTAGAATATAAATGTACGAATGAGAACTCTAACTCTGATGAATTTTGGTCATTGCCCTTCTGTTTTAATGTCTTTTAGTTTGTTGAAGAATTCATCTGAGCTGAAGGACCACTTGGAATCAATGTATACTGAGGCAGCTCAATACAATCATCCACCAAGCTATCCAGTTACTGTTGTCTGTGGTGGCATCAATGGAGCTTCTTCTGGAAATGATACTTTGAGCAAATTATTTGCAGGTCTTGTTGCATATAGAGGAAACAGGTCATGCTATGTTAATCAACCCAGAAACAAATCTGAAACAGATGTAGGGTGGAGATGGCAGGTAAATAGTTATATCAATTTAATTATCTTGTCACCATTTCTTAATTGATTAATTATGACAAACTTAAAAAGTAATACCAATGCTTGCATGCATTACAAGACCAATTCTAATTAACAAATTGAGATAATTGGAGCAAACTTTAACTCAATTGGAGGTTTGGTCGCTGAATTGGTCCTTGAACTTGTTATAATGTGGATAAATAGTCATTTTAGCTAACTCTGTTTGAACTTCCATCCATTTTTTGTCACTTTAAACTCTTTATTTTGGATAGAACCAAAATGACTATTGCTCCACATTATAACAAGTTCACAAGGACCAAAGCTGCAATTGGGCCAAAGTTCAAGGGTTATTTCTCCAATTTTCTCTTACAAATTTAGTATTAAGGATAAACATTTAACCATCAACTAGAATTTGTTTTTATTAAGGCGGAGGGGGTTTGAATCTAAGACTTCTTCGACTATTAGAAAGATCTTTTTAGTATTGAAGTCTAATAGCACTATAGTACTAAATTTTAAAAGATAGTTTTGTATATTGACCTTTGATTTAATTAGGTTTACTGTTCTTTCAAAAATTAAAACAATATGTCAAGTTAGAATCTTCAAACTTTAATTTAGGCGTAGAACATTGCGTTTCGGTAGAAGGATCCTTATCCTTGAATCCTTATCCTCGTGTTGCACATACCCTACTCCGCGCATGCGCAACTTTGTGCAAAGCCCACCTCAACACATGGTGCATGTTTTTGGAGGATAATATTCTCGATACTGATTTCTTCCAAAGAATAGTCAAATATTCTGGATGCTGATTTGTTCCAAAGAGTAGTCCACCAGTTGATAAAAATCAGATGGCTTTCATGAGGTCACGTGCATTGACATGCGCGCATGCTAGGTTGCTTACCAAATAATTTTCCAAGGTTGAATAATAATAAGATTTGCCTTTGAAGAAACACAAATTCATGTGGAATACTGCCTCTTCTTTTATGTGTTGCATATTCACATAATGTACATATATGGTGGGAGGTTTTAGATTTGAATATCGTGGATGTCGTGTTCAATACCGATTTACTATGATGGGTTCATTGTGTGGCTTGTAACCCAAATTCTTCACCGTTATAATGTAAATATATTGTCAATACACGTACCAAAACGGAAAGTTTTTCATGGGTCCAAATATGCCTTGATACCATGTTAACCAAAAAAATAAAATAATAATGTCCCCTAGGCAGGGGGACACCCGAGCCCCCATAAAAAAAAAACAAAAAACTACATATTGTCAAAAACAACTACATAATGAAAACGATACATCTTCTAAAAGTAACACTAACATAGATAAAACTTAATGAATGCTAGAGAGATTATCTACTTGAATCATATTTTGTAGACTACATAATTTGACAGTTGATCGTTGGATTTTTTGTTTAAGCCATTAAAGAAGATATTTGACCATCAACCGCCACATCATGTGATCTACAAAATATAGTTAAAAAATTGGTCTCCCTGGTATTTTCCAAACCTAATTGTTGACAATCCCTCATACATTTTTTTTTAATTTATATTAACAATATCTTTTCGTGAGAAATTTTACTCTCTCTCTCATATAGCTCTAGGGTTCTAGTGACTGTTGTATGTATTCCCAGCTAACTAAGCATCTCTCATGAAATCACATTATTGGTGAATTGATCACACACACACTGACACACACACGACTCATGACTGTGTGCGTTGTACTTAGACATGTAGTGACATGGTGCTACCCATAAGCATCAGCAACGACACCATGTTTCAACCTTACCAATTCGATCTGAAAGACTACATCAAATCCTGCAAGGCATTGTATGGTGTCCCTCCCCGACCGCATTGGGTCACTACGTACTTCGGAGGCCATGTAAGCGTCCTCTTTATTCAACATTTTAATTAACATCAATTTATTTTCTTCCTATATATTTGCTTTATTTGTTTTTGCTAAAACTAACAAAAATTATTCCAAACGCAGGATATAAAACTAGCTCTCTACAGGTTTGCTAGTAACATCATTTTCTCCAATGGGCTAAGAGACCCATACAGCAGTGGCGGGTAAGCTTCAAAATTACTATATAAACACCAATAAAAGGAAAAGTGGTTCTGTGTACATCCAAGTTTTGTCTTTAGACACTCTTATTTTTCTGAACACCTAATTTACTGTCACACATTTCTTTGAAAACCCAAAATAATTTACTAAACTTTTAAAAATACCCTTCTTTTACTTTTTATGAATTTATTTTCTTTGGACACTCATATTTCATTTTATTTGGACACCCATTTTTCTTGTATTAATTATGAAGGTTTTCTCTTCAATTTGGCAATTTTTGCTGATGGCATAATTCTTTGTTCTACATGTGACTGTATGGTTATTTTATTTCATGAAGTTTGAGTAGAGTTTCAGAGAAGCACGACAAAGTGAAGTTTAGATAAACACAGTAAAGTAAAATTCAACAGTTGTGAAGTTTATCAGTCGCTTGGTTACCACGTTGTTTGTTTCAAAACCCTACGTGTGTCCAAAGAAAATAATTATTTTTCTTAAGAAATCACTAAGTCCTTTGTGGTAATTTTATATATGAGTATAAGAGTCATTTTATTTTAAATAAAATTAATAGGTGTTCAGAGAAAAAACTTATGTGTATAAATAACCACTCTAAAAATAATATTGCTTTGATAAACCAACATTCATGATGTAGTTGGCAAAGTTTAACAATTTTCTTAACTCTCATTAAACAGGGTGTTGGAGGACATATCACGCACTGTTGTTGCCGTCCATACAAAGAATGGTACTTGTCAAATTCAGTGTCAAAGCAAAAATAAAAAACGAAATATTATATTTTGAGGCTGTTTGATAACTATATTTTTACTTTTTACTTTTTTTAAAAACTGAAAGAAAAATTTGGATAACTAATTTTAGTTTTTAGCTTTCAAGAAGAGTTTTGTTATTGGCACTCCAAAAAACTTATTATGCACTCCTCATAAGTGTATTTTTCTTTCTATATATAGAAAGTTTGGAATGCACCATGAGTATTTTGGAGTGCCAATAACAACAAGAAAATGAAAACTGTTTTAAAACCACAATTTTGAAAAAAAAAATAGCTTTAAAATTTTGGTTTTTAGTTTTCATCTTGTTCTTAGAAACTAAAAACTGAAACCAAGTAGCAACCAAATTTTAAATTTTAAATTTTTTTTAGAAAACAAAACTCAACTAAAAGCAGGAATGGTTATCAAAATTTTGATGGGGCGGTTCGTTACATCTCCACACAATCATCCCACCTCAATATTCTTCTATTAGGGCTTAAAATAATACAAGAAACGGAAATACCAAAAGGATAATACGAAATTAAAATTTATTTTACAGGATCTCATTGCCTGGATATACTTCGTGCAAACCCTACTGATCCAGGCTGGTTGGTGAAGCAGCGAAATACCGAGGTGGAGATCATTAAAGGATGGTTGGCCAAGTACTATGCCGACCTTCAGGCATTCAAATAATGATCGAAAAGTACCCCTTCAAACAACAAGACCATGGAAAAAAATGATTAGGGCAATCTCAGCTACAACCTTCTTCTGTGTGTCCTGCGGGAAAAATCCCTTGCCAAAGACAAAGGCCACCCATTATTAGTTGCATGTAATAATTGAAGTCTTAAGTCAATTATCACCACCTATTTCTTCTTCTCCTTTGGATGTATCCCATGTTCGTTAGAATTTGAAAAGGGTCCAAGGAGTATTTACAAACTTTATAGCTACTATCAAATGTAATCCCCAAATTTTCGTTATTGTTTACACCATTAAAATATTAGACTTGCATCAATGGCATCCCCACAAGTACTGTTATGGTACAAATACACCGCCGCCGTCACTAGTACAAAATGGTACATGGGCAACAACAAAAATTTCGTCGCCCAAGGTAGCCTTTTGTCGCTAAACATTTGGGCGACCACCAATTCGTCGCTCAAAGTCCGTCGACCAACCATTTGGGCGACGAAGGAAATACATTTGTCGCCCAATTCACATTCGAGCGACGATTTCTGGCGACGAAAATATGTGTGGCAATAGAGTTCAGGCGACGAATATATTTCGTTGGGCAAAATATAAGGCGACGAAATTTTTTCGTCGCCCTAAGTTATTGTTACACTTTAAGCGACGAAAATATTTCGTTGCCCTAAGTTTTTAGGCGACGAAAACAATTCGTCGCCCTAAGTTATTGTCAAACTTTAAGCGACAAAAAAAAAATTCGTCGCCGTAGGGTTTAGGTGATAGTTTTTGTTTCGTCGCCCAAAGTATTTAATTTTTTTTAAATAATTGGTATTTAAAAGACAATACAATATAATAAACAATGTAAAAAAACAAATTAGATTATATAAAGAAATGTACGTACAAAATATTTAATAATAAAAAGAAATGAAAATCCTAAAACGAAGTAACTAGTGAGGGGGCTGGGAATCGGATAATAGCATATTCAATGGAATGCCGGACACTAGAGGGCATGTAAGATTTGGCTCATCCGAGCGTCCTGAGCCGCGAGCTGGCTTTCCTGAGACGCGAGCTTCTGCTCCAGGTCTTGAACTTGTGCCTTCAACGAGGTGACCTCTTCCGAATTGTTGTTAGAAGATGAGGTACCCTTCTCTCGGAGTCGCGCTTTCCCCATCCCTCGGTAAACCCTACCAGGCCTACGACCAAGGGTCTGGTCTAGCATCCTCAGTATATCTCGGGGGGAAGCTGCGATGCCACTTCTTCGAGAAGAGCATTGCTCTTCTCCACCATAGTGGCCTGTAATAAGAAAAAAATATATTATTGTTTATAATAATTATAAAAGGAAGAAACGTAACAGGTAATTAAATAAACTTACATGAAGCTGATGAGCCGTCTCATCACTGGGGCAGACATAAACTTCCTCGAACATGTCAATCTCCGGAAACTTTGCACCTTTCTAAAAAAAAAAAGGGTTAAAATTTAAAATTCATAAATATTAAAATATATTAAAATTAAAATATGTAAAGTTTTACCTGTCGTCGTTCAACCAGTCTATAGGAAAAGCGCTTCGAGCCGGAGTGGTGGAGAAGTATCTTTTTCGACCTATTTTGCGAATTGGCTTGAGAACGTCTTTGTTGAACCCAAAATTTGTTAGTGCGTATATTAATTGTTGAGTAAAATGATAAATTAAATGTGTAAACTTACCAAAAAAGTAGGGGAGACAAAATGGTTACATAACCACTCTCAATCATCAGGCCGCTCCACCAACTCCGTAGGGTATCCTCGGGCTAAAGCAGTCTACGCGTCCGGATACGACTTGAAAACTTTGTGGAGGTCGGCCTTCCACTCTTTGTACCGATCTTTGAAGAGCCCCTCTATGTAGTCTATCCGTTTGGCATCAAGGTCCGTAGTATTAAAGTTGACCTATAAATATAAAACAATATTATTAAAATATACAAAATATTGGACTTAATTAAAAAAGTAGTAGAAAGTATGGAATACACTCATCGACAGCTCGTCCCACATCGCCGCCTTTGTTTGAGCTGAGATTGATCTCCATGACTCCCATCGCATAGGGCAATGGGCACGCAGTATCGCCTCTATCTCCGAGACCAGGGTGCTGTGCTGGTCAGATGTGACAGAACCCTGGTGATCTTCAGAAAAGGTGATGACGATCTTTTCATTAGTCGCTCGTGTGATCCCCGCAGACTTCAACCCTCTGCAAAGGCCCCGGGTCTTTTTATTCCCTGCCAAACCAAAGTAGAAATTCACCAGGGTTAAAACGTCATCTTAAATCTCTACAGAAAATTTGGCAGAACCTCCCCTAAAAGTTTAACATTTCCCATAACCTGCAAATAATAAATCTAACATATCCACATCCACACAATTCCAACATATCCAACATATTCCAACATATCCTTAAATTTCAACATATTCCAACATATATGACAATTCCAACTATCCTTAAATTTGACAATTCCAACATATCCTTAAATTCCAACATATCCACATCCACACAAAATTTCCAACATATTCGTATGTTTGAACATGCAATCAAGAAATGAACTAGACGGTATTAAACAATCGAACAAAAATGAAAAAGATTAGGTGTAAGGGTATATTACCTGTCTGCGAGCCCTCGCCGTCGACTGTAGAACTCCCGAGTGCCTGAGGGCATTAGTCCTCGGGACGTTGTCACCGGTGAGCCTGACGAGCACTCAGTACAGGAAACGTCACCGAGGCAGTGGACGAGACAGGCGACTCGGAGACATCTTGAGCGGCCGACTGTGATGGAGCTGCACTAGGACTAGAGCGGCGGCGTGTAGAAATCAGACCCGACATCTGTAAATTCAGCCAGTTACAAATTGTTAAATAAAAAGACATATACATATTAAAAAATTGTAAATAAACATTGAGATGCACTAGGACTATATCTAAGAATAAGTTATTCAACTGCACGATCCCCTTTCTAACCTTTGATCAAAATCATTTTGCCAAACTAAGTGCGTTATTCAACTGCACAATAAGATGTTTCCTTTTCTTAACTACTTAATTACTATTAACTTTCCCAGACAAGACAAAAAATTACATAATTGCAAGCAGAAAAAACATGCGTGCGATCCATTTTTTTTAAAGTTCCGTTTTTGGGAAGAAAACATGGGAAGAATTCAATGTTCCTGATTTTATGTCTTTTTTGCTCCAAAAAATTATATTTCGAATTTTGAGTACTTGTAGTATTCAATTGTTTTCAGAGGGGGAACTATTAAACTATGTACAGAAACAAAATCATGCATATGCAAAGTAGAAACAAATGAATATGATAAATCTTCTTATGAGAAGGTAAATGACCTAAATATATATAATCTATTGGGTAGGATGTAAAAAATTGAAAACAGGCATGGTTCCAAAAATACACTCTAGCAAAGCAATTGATAGGTAACTAATTATTGCAAAAAGAATACACATCATCTCAAAAAACCAAGTTCATATGCGTTTTCATACCTACCACAGAGATCGAAAATCAGTGATATGCAAATTCATATGATACCCACAACATAGGTTGGAAAACATAAGAAACTCTACAATCATTTACATTTATATCATACCTACAACATAGCTTATGAAACCTAATAAAGCAAAATGGAAAAAGTTGGAGAAGATGATGAAGAACTCGTTCATGGAGGCAATTAGCCGAAACTTCAAATAAAAGTCCTATCAATTGCAGTTTAAAATATATACAAAATTTTTCGCTTTTACGCAAAACATCAAATTTCGTTTTTAAGAAAAGAAAGCTGGACATTCTTTGCAAGGAAATTTTTTCGTTTTTGAAAAATAAGAAAAAAAAAACCACCAACTCGGGCGAGCCGGACCAGAGCCGGATTCGTTAGTTGAGCCCGGCTGGCCAAGCCCGTGACTCAAGCGAGCCAAACCGCTCCGGGCGGGTAGAGGCCTACCCTGGCCAGGCGAGGCGGCCAGCGGCACCCTCTCCACGGCCGGGAAGCCCGGCCGTGGCTCACGGATGGGCCTCTGTCTTCTAAGGGCACGCAGCCCAATGACTGACAAGCGGCCTGTTGCCTTCTCTTCACCGGCCGTGTGGGCTTTGAGACCAGCCTGTTGGGCTCAACACATCCCAAATTTTTTATTTATTTTCTTCTTTGCCCGACAAGAAAAATAAAGTTGGCTGCAACTCGACACGACCACGAAAAATTATTTGGGTCCTATTTGCAAACCCCAGAAGGTCATTAGACCTATATTTCACTACCCATTCCCAATAAATATATTTAAATTTTATTTTGTTCACCTATATATATTGCGGTGCGGTATATATGAACTTGAAGTTCATAAAATTCGGAACTGGAACGAATAAGTGTCAATGAAACGAAGTTTCTTAAAATTAAATACCCATGAAACATATTAGTTTTCATGAAAATTTAAACAAACAATGTCTAATAGAACTGAATGTTCTACTCCAAGTCTATGAGCAGGTTTTCATAGTACTAACCCTTTATCTTGTTCCGGCTGCTTTGTGGCGGCGTATCGGAACTTGAACAAACTGGAGCTTTCACCAGCTGGAAGTCTCTGGGAAGGAACTACCTGAAGTGGGTACAAGATGTGAAGCTCCACCTCAGCACCCAAAAGAGCCTAAGGGCTACCATTGAGGCAGAGACGGATAGCCGGTTGGCCCAGGCCCGACAAAGCAACCGCATGATCTTCATCAGAAGACATATGCCTGACCTTGCTAACGGCAGAATACCTGTTGAAAGAGGATCCAGGCTTTATGGCTTGCTGCGGAAGCGCTTTGATCATCAAGAGATATTTTCTTGCACAAGAAGCAAGACCTGTTTGTGACACTTACGCTTCAAGACTTTAAATTACGACGAGATAGGTACAAACTCACCGAAGTTTGTCGAATCAGATCACTTCTCGAAGTTTTGCAAAGAAGACTTGTTGAGCAGGATCTCACGGAAGACCTATTCAACTTTCCATGCTACCAATATTGTCATAGCGACAACGTATAAGTGAAAAATTCACAAATTTTTGGATTTGATCTCTGTCTTACTACTTCTTTGAAAAGCGAAACCGGTATTGATGAAAAATCAGCGTCAAGCTAGACCTAATGGCTCGGCCAGTGTGCACAGGCTTACCCAACTACAGCGAGAATCGAGGCCAAAGCCCAGGTGCGAAGCGTGGTGGTGGGAAGGCAAGGGTTCTAAGCCTAAGCCACAAGCCCAAGGTCGACGGGCGTAGGCCCACGTCAAGGAGGAAATAACGCCCCGAAGCGCACTAATTTTGCTCCCAGCCTCAAACTTCAAGACTAAGAGCAAAGCGGTGAACACATGTTACCGATGTGGTTCGAAGACCATTAGTCACTTGCCGAGCTTCGGCTAACGCATTTGCTGATGCCATTCAAGTCG
Organism: Gillenia trifoliata; assembly: GCA_018257905.1. Lineage (NCBI taxonomy): Eukaryota > Viridiplantae > Streptophyta > Magnoliopsida > Rosales > Rosaceae > Gillenia > Gillenia trifoliata. The sequence goes on along the minus strand of CM031081.1, from coordinate 19,845,348 downwards.
TAAAGCCATAGAGACTAATCTCGCTAAATGTGGAGAATCTCGAAGATCTTGCCACGGAGATTTCGATTTTCAAGAAGCGAACGCTCAAAGTGGAAAATTAGATTTTTAGACATAAGGCTATGTTGTGGGTACCACTAGTGGCCTAGAACCACTATGTGGCAGAAACTAGCTTTGGTTTAAGTTTTTGAACAATTTTTCCTTTTTGTTTGAATTTGATTGTTTGGTATTTGATTTTAATTTCAGATATTATTTTATGGAAATTATTTCTCGAATTAATTGAATGAATGATTTTTATTTATTCATTGACCAATTCAATTAAATTATTTCCCAGGTATGTCTTGTGGGAAGTTAGTTGTACGCGGATGGTGCGACTCGCTGCCAAGTATTGCGTGAACGCATCTATTTCACTAACTTCATACCTAAAATATCACCTGCGGCAACCCTTCGAGGCTCATCCAACTTTGATTGAGGCATGCCCAATTAATGTTGTCAATGGTACAAAGTTAACCATTAAAGAGGCACTTTATTCTCAGCGTTCGGAAGAACGTTGTTGAGTTTTAAAGATATTCGAGATAATAATTCTGCAGCTGAAACTTAAGAGAAAATGGGATTGAATTCCTAGTGCATAACTTCTTATGAATATGACGAAGCGTATTCATGAGAAGATGGAGCGCCTTCAAATGGCTTGTACACAACAACCATTCGGCTCACTGGAAAGCCACCGTGTGGCATTTTACTTGGTGGTGGCCTTGCAGGAAAATTTGCTTTGCGGCCGTTTAGGACACCACAGACCCAGTTATGATCGTAGTATCCTCGGTACTTCACACGGGCATCCCCTTACCCAGTAAGGATTTGCGTTCTTCGCATCTCATACCCAGCTGTACTCTTTGGGTAAGCTAAACTTCTTCGCCCATCGACAGATCGAAACGGATCCTCCCAATTTCTTCCAGGAGGATTCGGGGGGACATTTGTGGACGATTCAGCCATCTTGCGGACCATTTAGATACTTTATGGTATTGGTTGATGCTTCCACGTTGATCATACGTGTGCTTACATCCCATTCAAATCTTTGCGTGCAAGCTTAGCTCAGTTATTAAGGCGAGGGCTCACCGCTGATTGCTCCAGATTAAGTCGATTCGGTATTGGATAATCTTTGGAGAATTACATCGAAAACTTTCGATGACTATTGCATGTCGATTGGGATTGAAGTTGAACATCACATGCCCGTATTTCACCTTAAAGCTGACTGTGACGTTTATTAAGCGCCTTTAGTAATACGCTCGGACTTTGGTAATGCGAGCCAAACTTGGAGAGGAGTATGCATGGGGCCATGCAATGTTGCCTGCTTGACAATGTTGGTTCGCCCGGACCGTGCGGCCCGACCTTACTGCAACGCTCCGGTTGGTAGCGGATACGAAACTGGAGCATCTCGCATTTGCGCATATTTGGTTGTGCGGTCCTATGTACCAATTGCGCCGCCACTAAGTACTAAAATGGGTCCTCGAATTGGGAATCTATGTCGGTTATGACTCCCACGATCATTCGTTACTTAGAACCTTTGACGAGAGGCGTCCTATTTCTGGCCAGATTTGCGGATAGTCAACTTTTAATGAGATAGTCTTCCAGAGTCGTTAGGGGAGATAAGAACATAGTTGTTCTGAAACCATTTGCCAGTTGTAGTGGTCTAACCCCCACTATGTCTCATTTAGATCCCCGCCTTTGCTCGAGTCTGAGCGAGGTGCAAAGAATCCTAGATCTACGGAGCGTTGCTCAGCTGTCTCGGATCTTTTGCGTCTGGCAGGTGACGAGATCCACATATACCAGTGCCAGTGTGCAAAGATAGATGTACCAAACGTGCGTCGGAACCATCACACGAAGGACGTTTGGTCGTTTTCTTTGTGCGGCCCGGTACAGGCGGCTAGCCAATCATGCTCTGCCACCGAGCGTGGCGGACACATTGGTTCAAAGGATTCACAACCTAGGAAGAGGAACCCCACGGCACTAACTAGTGAACCTGGATTCGAATCCACGCCTCGCCAACTCATCACTCCAACGCATGAGGTTATTCTAGATTATGGTAGTGTCCTTGAAGATAAAATCCTCCAGAAAATGGTGAGATTTCGGTCCATTATACTAGCTTGGATGCACTTTTGGAATAGGAATGAGATGATAGTCGACGATGCATTTGCATATGCGGTAGCTGCGTATCATGCTTTGGCGATGATATTGAACCACGTTCGAGTTGATGAATGTCGACGTATTGGCCCGATTAGTCAAGCTGGAAACAAGCAATCCGAATTCGAACTTGATTCGCTTACTTGGCTTGTCAGGTGTTTGGGCTGTGGTTCCTACACCACCATGTGAAGCCACGTTGGCTACAAGTGGGTTTTCGTAAGGAGACGTAGTGAAGAATGAAATAGTGTGATACAAAGCTCACGCCTTGTGGCGCAAGGTTTCTCTCAACGCCACGAGATTGATTACGAGGAGACTTATTCTCCGTAATGGACGTCATAACGTTCGTACCTTATCGGTTTGGTAGTTTAGAAAAGCGAATATGCGGCTTATGGATGTGGTAGCAGCGTATCTCTACGGGGATCTTGATACAATCTATGAAAGTTCACGAAGGACTTGTTGAAGTAAGATCAAATAGTTCTAGACCACGGAACACCACTACCAGTGGGTGGCGTTCACTCTGCAGTTAAAGCAATCCGGACGGATGTGGTATAACCGTGAGTGAGTATTTGATTAGTCATGGATATGTGAATAATGAATTATGCCCATGCGTGTTTATTAAGAAGTCACATTCCGGATTTGCGATAATTGCCGGTTTATGAAGTGACATGAATCTCATTGGGACTCCTAGAAGAGCTTGAGAAAAGCTGCGTCACACACCCTTGCAGTCGAATTTGAGATGAAAGATCTTGGGAAAACTCGATATTGCCTAGGCACGGAGCTTGAGCATGATTTAGATTTGGGATCTTGGTCCACCAATCGAACTACACCCGAGGAAAGGTGTACGTCGTTTTAATGAGGATGGCGAAACCAGTACTCACTGTGGTCGTCCAGATCCTTCAGATGCAAAACGAGACCCCTTGGGTCCTAAGACGATGAGGAAGAGGTTTTGGGCACGAGTTCCATATCTAAGTGCAATTGGCGCTCTATTGTGCCCAGCTCGGTCATTGAAATAGGACATCTCCTTCTGTTAATCTTCTTGCAAGATATAGCAATGCGCCCTTGCCTTGATTCTTTGGAATGGTGTTAAAGACATCCTTAATTATGAGGTACTTCGGTTTGGGTTTATTCTATCCCTATGCATCTCGAGAATAGATCACACCCCCGCCGAGGTCTTGGAATGATGCTTGCCTTGTTGGTTATGCGACGCAGGTTACTTGTCGACCCGCACAAGGCACGTTCTGCCAACCGGGTTATGTCTTTACCGTTGGAGACATAATATCTTGGAGGTCAACCAAAGCAGAGACCTTAGTTGCTACCTCTTCCCGAATCATGCGAGATTCTCGCCTTTCACGAAGCTACTCGTAGTGTTTTAGTTTGAGAGCTGTTGTTGAGCATATTGAAGCAATTGCGGGCTTTCTTCAATCGTTGATGTCCTCTGGTGATCTTTAGGATAATACGCGCATGTATTGACCGGATCGAAAGGATATATCAAAGGAGACAACACCAAGCATGTTGCGAAGTTCTTCTTCTCACATCGGCAAGGCATCGAACATTGAAGTCAAGCAGATGGTTCCCGGGACAACTTAGGCCAGACCCTCTTCCTCAAGTCACTTCTGAAGTCTACTTTTGGAAGCTTGTTCAAGGTGGTATGCGTAAATTGTACGATTTGCAACATTGTTAGTTTCTCGTTCGGAATATTGTCAGAGCTCGGGGTATCACAGTATACTGCTTAACCTTAATGTCTTTCTTTTCCCTACGATCGGGATCATTTTTTCCCATTGGGTTTGTTACTGACTAGGTTTTAATGAGGCACCCGTTACAGAGTTTGGTTATACCCTTGTGTACATCCTACCGACTGTCAGTTAGATGTTTAGTGACATTGCATTAACTCACTTTTCTCCTAGACTATGGGTTTTGTCCCATCTTGGGTTTTACCATAGCCGGAGTTTCAGGAAGTTTTATTTCTTTTTATATGCAAGTTAGTGATTGAGACTATGTTTCTCTATTGTGCCTACGAGGCGACTAATCAGCTTTCATCTACGAAGATTTGATGCGATATCTACTTGAGTATTTGCACACTTTCGAGGGGAGTGTTGTGGATAAAATACACATGTGTTAAATGTGATTGTGTAAATCCTAGGTAGATATGGATTGGATATTCCATTATATGGGATTAGTTTCCTAATTGTACTTATTTCACTATAAATAAAGGCTGGCATGAGGAATATACACCTGATACGGTATAATTCACTTGAGCGGCTACCTGCTCTCTCTTCCCTTTGCTTGCACCCCCTCGAAATATTGGCCTGACATATTTCGAATTTTGAGTACTTGTAGTATTCAATTGTTTTAGGAGGGGAACTATTGAACTATGTACGAAACAAAATCATGCATATGCAAAGTAGAAACAAATGAATATGATAAATCTTCTTATGAGAAGGTAATGACCTAAATATATATAATCTATTGGGTAGGATGTAAAATTGAAAACGGGCATGGTTCCAAAAATACACTCTAGCAAAAACAGTGATAGGTAACTAATTATTGCAAAAAGAATACACATCTCAAGCCAAGTTCATATGCGTTTCCTTACCTACCCACGAGAAATCAAAAAATCGAGTGATATGCAAATTCATATGATACCACAACATGGAATTCGGAAAACATAGAAACTCTACAATCATTTACATTTATATCATACCTACAACATAGCTTATGAAACCTAATAAAGCAAAATGGAAAAAGTTGGAAAATGATGAAAGAACTCGTTCATGGAGACAGTGTAGAAACTTCAAATAAAAGTCCCTATCAATTTAGGTTTAAAATATATACAAAACAATTGCAGTTCCTTAATAATTACTAGCATAAATCTATTAAGTGGTGGACTAAAACCATGTTCTTAACCATTTTTAATCTTTGTAGCATTAAAAGCTGTCCTTTCCAAAGCTGTCATTTCCAAAGCAAGGACAGCACCAAGAGAAAGGAGAGGACTAGGAGGGCTGGGTGTTACATCCGAGTCCTAACTTTGTGTATTTTATTCCACAGACGGTGTAAATTGACGAAAATGCCCTTGGAGGCTTATTGAGTCCCTACGTGAACAATTATTTTCTATCGACTTATTTTCATACTTTTATTGTACTTAGGTTGTACATAAGTTACGAACCCGTGAAGCGCGAGCAGGACAAATTTCGGACTTGCAACGGACAGGAGGATTATGAACAAGGGCAATTTGGTAATTGCAAATTACGGTATTTTCTGAAACGGTGAGCTACTATCAGTGGTTTTGAGTTGAAACCAGGTCCTCTGCACCTTTGTATTGTCTTCGAGACTTTGATGCATGCTTGTCGGCATGCATGTGGGACAATCATGTTGCATTTTTCCTTTAAAACTCCTTACACAGTGTGAATCTAATCACACACCAAATAACCCCTCTTTGCCTCACCTCCCTTTGTTCCTCTACTACGCAGCCCCTCCTCGTGGCCCCGCACACACAGCTGTGCATATTGAAACATAGCCACCCTAAATTGCTTTGGACACAGTCTCCCATTTTCACCATTTTCAACCTCACCTCATTGCAAACACCGCCCTGTGTTCATATTTACCATCCTCGAGCAAAACCTAGTCTCTTGAAACCCGGAAAACGCGCGCTGGTAGCTTGACTTCCAGGATATCACAGTGAAACTTTTTGGCCAAGCACGACGTCCAGAGCCTCAAGACTAGCCCCTGAGCCACACGAGCCACTTGCAAGACCTGGGATCACAGCCCGGGGCTTGCATGCGAAGGAAACCTCGAGATCGACGAGTTTCACATTTAGTAGATTCTTTGAGGCCATTTACGGCCATTTCCGGCCAACTTTGGAACTCCTAGTAGGTAGGGTCGAACTCTACTCTTCACTAGCTTCAATTTGACACCAATTTCGTGAAAAATGGTTGGGTTTGAAGAACTGTGAAAAATTGATTCCGGCCGCAGGCGAGCGGCGGGCGGAGAGGTTGCGGCGGTCCATAGGAGGAGTGATGTCGTGAACCGGTCATGACGTCGGCAAGGCCCAGTACGCGACGTCGGCAAACCGGTTTCAGGAAGTCGAAGCCGGTAGAATATTCCAAGGTATATTCCGTTTAATCCTAACCGTCAAGGAATATTCCCTAACGGTAACGAATATTTCGTAATGCGGTTAGAGAATACATGTCTGTCAAACGGAATATTCCTTTAAAGTTAACGACACGCCGTTAACTTTAACTGACAGTGACTAGTAGGCGTGTGAGCGCGTGGCCGCGCGTGTGGGCGGCATTAGCAGGCGCGTGGGTGCGCGTGATGGCGCGTGTTGCAGCTGTGGCGGCACTTCGCGCCTTGTGGCAGCGCGTGAACCACTTTTCCAATGATTTCAAGTCCCGAAACTAGCAAACAAAGGAGATTTCGAGTCTTTTCCTTATTTAAAAATTGGAATAGACTTGTTTAATGATTAGTTTAGTAACTTCCCATATAGGTGAGACCTATCCTGAGGAGCTGCGAGCTCAAGCTAGATACAGTGGTTACAACCCGACGACATACCAGTGAGTGGGCCTTTCTTTACTCCAAATATTATACTATTATGTGTTTAACTGTGATTTTATGATTGTATAGCATGCCATATTTTATGAAAATTGTGAAATGTTTTATCTAGCCTATTATGACTAAGTATTCACGTTTATTTGGCTTTATCGAATAAATGTTGGCATGTCTATACGTTTTAGCAAATTATTACTTATCGCGCATATTGCACGGTGTTAGCACTGTCTGGGCCAGGGCCAGCTTCAGTGTATGTTCACACGCATCGACACGCTCACTTTGGATCCATCGTAGGTGCCAACTTGTTCTATGTCGCCTTGGCGACTAGACTCGTTGTGACGCGCTTAGCGCCAGCTTCCCATGCATGTAGTGCTAGAGCGTAATTTATTAAACACCCAGCCTGTCATGTAGCTACTTTCTGCATGACTTGTGTGCATTGATTATGCGATGAGTAATGTGATATTTTATACCGCTGTTGATATCTTTTATACTTGTATCCTTGTGGGCGTAGGCCCGTTTATTTAGCTATTGTCTTTACTATTGGTAAACCTATTTTCTTTAAATTACGGGTTTTACAGCGAAGGATTATTACTCAACTTTTAGAAAACGTTTTACAAAACTGTACTTGGCCCACTCACTCTTGTTTTTCGCCCCTCCAGGACATAGACCTTAGTTAGCTGACGAGACCGCGTGGCTGCTGCTGATATTACCTTTTTACCCTTGGTGGAAGTATGTTAATTTCCTTTCAGTTGTGTTCTATATCCATCCTACGGGATGGGAATATTCTTTTAAACTACTGCATCTAACTCTGATATTTGTCTTCATGGGTCTTAACCCACACCATACACTTCCGCTCTGTATTTCTTTTATTTTAGCACAAACTCTGATTTAAATTCCTTCATTATTTCTCTATCAATTTCTTATAACTTCGTCACTCCTCCGGAGTGATGGTCAGCACGCCTCGATAACCGGTGTCCACCTGGATATTCGGATCGGGGTGTGTCACTGGGCATCAAGGCTATATTATTGCATCAATGTACATTACAAAATTAAGCATATACATGTTATAATATGTTTATCTATATGAGAAAAAATAAGTTTAAAATGGCGCCAAATAATTAGTCATGTTAGGATTGAAGGTGTGCGCAGGATTGTGTGATTGCTCCCTATTTTCCTGCGGATGAGCCATGCCTAAATCCCACACATGCATGTAACAGGGACTTGATTTTGAAACCACCCACTGCTGCTACTACTACTTTAATTAATTGGTAACAGTAATACACACAAAAATCTTGCAATACTGCCTGCATGCATGCACACGCATTTGTGGGGCAAATTCGATCACTTAGTACACAACTGTATATGTTTTGTTCTAGTACACAACTATATATGTTTTGATGCAGAAGACCGAATGTGCATGCAAACACAGGCCAAATGAATGAGGAAAGCACGTCACTGTATAATGAGTAAAGCTCAGTGATTCACTTCTCAAGAGTTAAAAATGAGTAAGTAAACTAAAAGTTGCCTACACGGCTACACCTCTTTGCTGTAAAAGTCATCATGCTTTCATCACCAACAAAACCAATCAGTTGTATCACAGGAAACATGTACTCACCCAAGGCAAGAGAACAAAACGCTAAAAAGTCCTGGGCCAACTATTGATATCCCATTATTATCTGTTGCGAATCAAATTTCCCTTCTGCACAGCAGATAATGAACTACAACAACCGAGAAGGCAATCAACTATTCCTAAGCGTATATGTACATAATAACTGGACCTGACCAAACAAAACGACTAACAACTCCAAAAAATTCCAAATTTTGCAAAACGTATAGTTAGAAAGGGGGTCGCATGGCTGCAATCGGAAAACCTGATTAAGAGGGTCACATTTAATAGAGCAACAACCCTCATAAATTTTGGCTAACAGTAATAAGAGGGTCACATGACTGCAATAGGCAACGTTGAGAATACACTCAAAAGGGTGAAGCATGAACTTTCCAAACTCTCACATTACACAACAGAACTAGGAAACCGAACCTACGGATCGATAAAACAGGACCATAATCTAGTAAACAACAAAACCAAACGATTTCAAAATCTACAGCCATTTTAACGTACATCTAACAATTCTAATAAATGCATTTTTAGTCTACTTCCAATCCTAGATTCCATCATTGACTCTCTAAACCTTCAAACTCCAAACAAACAGAAATTTCAGTGGCCGTACAAATCCAGCAGCTAATTGAATTCAACCTTAAAAATTGGAAATTTTCACTATCTCATTGGCACATGCATCCAATCACAATCAGAAACGAAACATAAGACAATCAAAATCCAACAACATAAGACGAACTCAAATTCCCAACATCCAATCACAGTCTAATGTTTTGCTCTATGTATAAACAGTAAAACAAACCATTCAAGGAAGCAGGACAGCTAACCAATAATAGAAGACAGTCGAAACTAATTTCATGGTTTAGGTAGACAGCGAGAACTATCAGACTGCAACCTCACACTCATACACACAAACACACAACACACACAACACACACTGCACACACACACACACACATTGCATCACTTCAATTTCTATTTCAAACAACAATGAAAACCTAGAAAAACAATCTGTAAAAATTGAAAAATACCAAAAAGTTAATTCAAATTTGAAGAAGATGAACGGTTGTAGTTTGTACCTGAGTTGAATAGAAATCAATTGGTGGTGAACTCTACCCAACTAGAAACCATGAAGGCTATATTCTTTTTTAATTGTCGATCAACGTTTACGTTTACATTCCCTTATTATATCCGTAGTTTTTCTTTTCATCCCGATTCTTTTTTGAAAACATGATCTTTTACTTAATGCAATAAGATGAACGGTTCCGATCGTTCATAGAATGTCACCATATTGACAGTTTATTGAAAAGTGTGATGATGTTATATAGTTTCTATAAACTATATAACGTCTTATACAAATTTGACTACAATGTAAAGATGGGGACATAATATAAACGATCTAAACCGTTCATCGTATTAGATTTAGTAAAAGATCATGTTTTCGAAAAAGAACTGGCATGAAAAAAACAAATTACAGATATAATAACCGAGCGTAAACGTAAACGTTAATCGACGGTTAAAAAATAATATAGGCTTCATGGTTTCTAGTGTTCGATTTTGGAGATGACACCTAAACGAAAGTTGTAGGCCTTCTCGTTACGAGCGTTTGTATATTTTTTACAAAATTTTCCCCCTTTTCAATTACTTATTACGAGATTTTTTAGTGTAAATTAATTCTTAGGTTAAGGCGACAAACACACATTCATCGCCCAAAACCTGAAAAATTCTGCCCCAAAAATTGACAGGTTTAAAAATTATTATTAACACTTTGGGCGATGAATAGTTTGAGCGACGAAGCATTATTGGTCGCCTTAAGCTACTTTGGGTGACGAACTTATATTCCTCGCCTAAGATATATTTGCAATTTTTTACACCAGGTTACAAAACTGTTTTTTTAATTTTTAAATGAAGTAATTATTTTTAACATTTGGGGCAACAAAGTACCTTTCGTTGCCCAAAGTAACTTTAGGCGATGAAATGTACTTCGTCGCCTAAAGTTACTTGGAGCGACGAAGTACCTTTCGTTGCCTAAAGTTGCTTTGGGTGACGAAGTACCTTTCGTTGCCTAAAATTACTTTGGGCGACAAATAATGGTTCGTCGCCTAAGATATATTTGTAATCATCTTCCCTGTAATTACAAATCAGGTTTTTTTTTCTTCCTTGGTAAATGAAGTAATTAATTTATGTTTCAATGTCTCTTCTTAATAATTTGACAACGTTACAAGTTACAACTTCAATCGGAAATCATTCGTACTCCAACCGGGCATGCCATATAACCCTTCGTACTCCAACCGAAAATCATTGCATAAGCGGAAAAATCATGTATCGTCCACATCTCTGCCGCTCGCAAGGTGAACATCTTCCCAGTGGACTTATCAAATGTACGCACACCGTTTTTCCCATAAATTCTTTAACTCATCAACCAACGGGCGCAAATAGACATCGATGGACTTTCCTGGATCTTCAGTGATTAATAGACTCATCATCGTAAATTCCTTTTTCATGCATTTCCAAGGCGGCAAATTATAAGGAACTACGACGATCGGCCAAGTGCTGTGGGTTTGGTTCAGAACTCCGAATGGATTAAATCCGTCGGTGGCAAGTCCTAGTCTGGCATTGGGTGGGTTTGCTGCAAATTCAAGGTACATCCGATCGAATTCTTTCCATGCCTGTCCATCTGCAGGATTCCTCATAACATCATCATCAACATGTTCTTCCTTATGCCATCTCATGTCGGTTGCTATGTGCGTCGACATGTTCAAGCGCTGCAACCTAGGCGTTAATGGAAGATAACGCAACACTTTTTTTGGAATCTTCATCCTTCTTTTTTTAGGTGTGATTTTATATCTCGGCTCATTACAAACAGGGCATTTATCCAACTCTTTGTTTTCCTTATAGAACAATATACAATTATTTACACATGCATGGACTTTTTCATACCCTAAGCCCAGACCGTTCAGCACCTTCTGAGCACTTTTATGATATTTAGGCAAACAATTGTATTTTGGAAGCATCCTACACACAATACCAATAAAGTAGTCAGAACACCGGTTTGACATACGGAACTTCATCTTGCCTTGCATAAACTCCACAATCGCCGTAAGAATCGAATAGTCTTCACAACCCGGGTATAATTCTTGCTTGGCATTTTTCAATAACCTTTCATACTTATCGAATGCTTCCTTGTCCATGGTGGGAGGCACGTCATCCCCTACTTCCTCATTGTCATTGCTCGAGGCGTATGGATAATAGTCATTTACAAGACCTATGACTTGGTCATTACTAGATAAATTTCCTTCACCAGTCTCCGCTCGTGACTAGTACGAAGACGAAGAATGATGTAATGGTTCCCCGTGATGATTCCATCTCGTATAGGTCTGCGTCATCCCATTTCTTACCAAATGATGGCGAACATTGTCAGGGGTCTCCCACATATGATTGTTACACGACCTACACAGACACTTGATATGAGAAGGCCCCCGGTTGTGTCTCGTTGCAAATTCAATAAAATTATCTACTCTTTCCAAATATTCAGCAACACATTTGTTCGGATTATGTATCCACTGTCTGTCCATTTTTCCTGTTACCACATTAAAGAGAGAGAGAGAGAGGGGAGCATTAGAATAACTTCAACTATGTCTCATCACCTTATGCCTCCGGTAAAGGCTCTATCCTATTCGGGAGTGCACATTTGTGTCTCGTAGTTTACGGATCCACCAAGATTAGATTTCGACGTGGACAAATTTTGGCAACATCTCCCTACATTTCTCCAAGTGCACGACGTAGATATCAAATACCTACTATGCACTCGAAGAACGTAAGAAGATGTTACCAAAAACCCACAATCGAAACCTAATCCGTGAACCACAAACTACAACACACAAATGTGCACTCCCAAACTGTCCAAAAATGGCACAATTCAAGAATCAATTGGAACGCAGTCACTCTTTCGCATCCATGCGCAAAATCCAATTAATTCTCAAACGGGAAACTAAGTTTTTGTTAAAAAAATGCATACAAAGTATTAACTTCGTACGTACAACACAAAATAAATTCAGACAAAGCTAATTACTATTAACTTCGTACGTACAACACAAAATAAATTCGTAAAAAGTTAATTACTATTAACTTCGTACGTACAACGCAACATAAAGTCATTCAACATATACAAATTATTTGCATACAAAACCGTATAAAATAAATTCGTACATCAACAACATAAAATGATCAAGAAAACACCTTCAAATTGGTGCTCCAACAAAAATCCTATGCAACAAACCTATACAAAATTAATTAATTTATGTTAATTAGAATTCAAAAATAATAAATAATAAAATAATATTAAAAAATAAAAATTACCGTTAACGATTCCCAGTGGTGGTGGAGGAGGAGGAGGAGGAGGAGGACAGGAAATGGTGGTGGAGGAGGAAATAGAACCTAGCTTGGGGGAGAGAGAGAGAGAGAGAGAGAGAGAGATAAAGATCTAGAGGGATAGAGAGTGAGATGGTGAGGGAGATGAGTGAGATAGGGAGAGAGATTTGGAGGGAGAAATCCGAGAGGGAGAGCTTGAGAGGCAAATTTGCAGAATTTTTTTGCAAAAACTGCCTCTTGGGTTGAAGGGAGGGGATTAAATCAGCTAGGTATTTTCGTCGCCTAAAGTGATATTTTCGTCCCCTAAAGTTGCCACTTTGAGCGACGAACCATTCGTCGCGCAAGAAATTTTAGGCGACGAATTATTTTGTCGCGCAAAAGTTTGGTCGCCTTAAGTTCTGTTTAAGCCACAAAATAGGGCGTCGCCTAAAGTTTCGTTGCCTAAAGTTATGTTTAGGTGACGAAATAGGTATTTCGTCACCCAAAGTGATCTTACCCGACGAAAAATTATTTGTCGCCTAAAGTTTTGTCGCCCAAGCTATTTTTCCTACTAGTGCGTAGCGTTCTGTACCCAATAATACAAAGATATATATATTAATTTCTCTTCACATATTCTTGTATTATTGATACATAACATTAGCAGTATACTTGTGTCATATAAGTTGTTCTCCATCCTCACATTCCTTTGAAAAACTTTAGGCCCCACATGAGCGGATTGGACTGGTAACTATGGACAATTGTTTGGGAGTGATTTTACTCATTTGTGATTTGGTATTCTATTAGTTTCACTGAAGGCCTTAAGTGATCTTTTTTTTTTTCCCAAAGAAAATCACTTCTAAGAAGTCACACTTCAAATGTGCTTCTTCATGTCATAAAGTAATTTTAAATCTCACCACAGTAGGCCGAAAAAAGTGAGCGTGATATCAATATATATAACTCATAAAGGAATCGCATTCCTATAGTGAGCCGGAAAATTTATTGTGATACCAATATATTTTACTCACACTAGTGTAGTAGTAGTGTTATAGGTATCAAACTTACCTGATTCCTATATATAGATATCACACTCACTCAAACTACTGTGAAAGGCCCTAGTGCATGCTTAAATTTTTGGAAAAATTTTCTTCCCATAATTCTACATAGTATCAAGAGTTTAGGTCTTATTCTCCTGCCGAAAACCCTAGATGTCTCTTGATTTTTCTTGTTGTCCCCTTCCTCCTCCATGGCTTCCGTCAGGGCTTCATCCTCCTTCTTTAGGGCTCAACCTTTTGGTCCCAATGGCTCACTTTGTGGAGATCACCAATTCCAACTATAGTCTATATCTTGTTGCTTAGTAGGATGAAGCCTTTTTCTCATTGGTCATCATAACTTGCTTAAGTACGTTGATGGTTCTGTTCCGGCACCTGCCACAACTCTTCCTATTGCTGGTGATCAACCTGAAAAGCCCAATCCTGAGTATTTGTCGTTCTTTCAAGCTGATTAGCTTGTCTGTAGTTATTTGACGTTTACCTTATCTGAGGAGGCTATTCTCTCCCTTGCAGCTGGCAAGACTTTCTCCAAAGACATCTGTGATTGTCTTCTAGAGCACTTCTTGAAAACTTTAATTGCAGATCGAATCAACCAAACTCTGGACTACATGTATATATTGAATGCAAGACTATATAGGAAACCCTAGTATCATAATAAACTGAAGTAGTCTTTCTTACATGCGACATCTTGATGCTATGCCAATTTTGTCTTCCCTTCTCTTGGACTCAGAAGATGGTTTTTCAGGCTATCAAAAGGACAAGCTCTCACAATGAATACCATATACACGTCTGAGAATGGGACCAAAACCTGACAATATAAGTAGGCAACTGCTTCCTCCTATTAAGGAAGTAGCGGAAGAAAGTAGCGGCCATCAGTTTATTAAGAGACCATAACTGTCACTTAATTCAAAATAAGTTCATTAATTATCCTTCCAAATTATTTAATCCGGTTTTAAATCTAGATAGAGTCCAACTCTAATATAACTCATTTTACTTATATTATTGCACTTTATAGTGTTTGATAAAACTCACAAGATAACTCTTACACTTCTCTTAGGGTGTGTTTACATAACTGGAATGAGAATGGAAAGAATGGGAATGATTCCCATTTCGCATCATTCCTTTGTTTATCAAAGACGAAGGAATAAAAAATTGTGGAGGACCCACCAATAATCAAAAATGTGATTTCTGAAAGGGTTGTGCTATTTGTACACCATTTTTTACTTTCCACACACTATTTTCAATTCCGCCCGTCGGATCGAGTGAATTAAAGAAGATCTAAACTCAAAAATTAACAAAGGGTGTGTGAGAAGTAAAAAGAGGTGTATAGATAACACAACCCTTTCTGAAATTGGTGGAACTAGACTCCAGAAGGGACCCTCCGAGGTCGGATTGAGAAATCGTGAATTGAAATGAACATTCTCATACCAAATTTACCCTCCCAGTTTAGCTAATAATACAAATATACCACTTATAAATTAAAATTCCTCTCTTTTAGACTTTACTCGACTGTCTATCACACCCATGTTGCTGCCACATCGAAGCTTCAAGTCGGGTGAAAATTTGGCTGCTTCGTCCGATTCGTCGGCCACTAGACCTTGCACGGTTCATAGTCTTCATCTTTCTCTTTTTTTGCCTAAATATAGGTTCATCGTATTTTTTTGCCTCAATTTGTTTTCAGAAAATGTAAATAAAAAATAAATCCATATGGTCTATTTTTCTTTGGCCAATTTAAGCCATACACTCTTGATATTAAAAAGCCTGGTTTTATAATCATTCGAAAAGCTTTGTAAGTGGGTGAAAAAAGTAAAATTTATTTTGCACAAGGGTCTTTTGGTAATCAAACTTGTTTTGATTCCAATTCTCAACAATAGTAAACAGTTGTAATGGGAATCAATTATATTTTCATTCTGATTTCTAACAGCTAGTAAGTAGTTTAATGAGAATGCCTGATTCTGATTTTTGCTTACATCGATTCCTGCTTACTTCGATTCTTAGTTAATAAACACGCCATCAGGCCTTTATTGCTAATGCCACCAATCTCTGCTCCCAGCTTCTTAATCACTGCTAATTTAGGGTTATGAATGTATTGAATGTTTATTCTTCTCTTAAAGGAGGAATATATATAGTACAAGGATTTACTTACAAGACAAATCAGGAGAATAAATCTATCCTAATTACAAGGAACTAAATAAGAAATACAATATTCTAATTATAAGGAATTAATACGGGAATGTCAACTCACACCAACAGTCCCCCTCAAGTTGGTGCATAGATGTAGCTAATGCCCAACTTGTCAAGTGAGTTGAAGAATGCTTGACTTGAAACTGCCTTTGTCAAAATATCCGCCAGTTGATCCTCTGATTTCACAAATGGGAATTGAATAATATTTGCATCCAATTTTTCCTTAATAAAGTGTCTATCAACTTCAACATGTTTAGTACGATCATGTTGAATTGGATTATGAGAGATATCAATGGCAGCTTTGTTGTCACAAAATAAATTTGTTGCCGACATAGGTGGATGACCAGGTTCTATGAGCAACTTCCGAAGCCAAAGTAACTCACACACTCATTTTGCCATTCCTCTGTATTCTGCTTTCGCACTTGACAAAGCTACTACTTTTTGTTTCTTACTTCGCCAAGTAACCAAGTTACCTCCCACAAACGTAAAGTAACAAGAAGTAGATCGTCGATCGATAATATTTCATGACCAATCTGCATCAGTGTATCCTTCTATCTTTACGTGTCCATTCTTGGAAAACATAATACCTCGACCTGGTGCTGACTTTAATTACCAAAGTATTCTGACAACAGCATTCATGTGATCTTCACTCGGAAAGTGCATGAACTGACTCACAACACTCACTGCATAGGCGATATTTGGTCGAGTATAAGACAAGTAAATTAACCTTCCAACCAGCCTCTGGTAGCGCTCTTTGTTAGTCGGAACCTGATCAGGATATTCTACAAGGTGGTGATTTTGGACAATAGGATTATCTACAGGTTTGCAATCAAGCATCCATGTATATGTTAATAAGTCCAAGACATATTTTCTTTGGGACAAGAATATACCCTGTTTCGATTGAGCCACTTCAATACCCAGGAAATACTTGAGCCCACCGAGGTCTTTCATCTCAAATTCAATTGCCAAATAATTCTTCAACCTCGAGATTTCTTCCCTATCATCTCTTGTAACAATCATATCGTCTACGTAAATGATAAGTGTCGTTATCTTACCCATTCTACGTTTCAAGAAGAGCGTATGATCTGAGTTGCTCTGCCTGAAACCATACTTTCTCATGGCCATTTGAAATCGTCCAAACCACGCACGTGGCGATTGTTTTAGACCATACAAAGCATTTTTTAACTTACACACAACTCCCGTTTGCGTAGGTGAGGTATATCTTGGTGGAATATCCATATACACCTCTTCTTTAAAATCCCCATGTAAAAAAGCATTCTTCACATCAAATTGTTGTAGTGGCAAGTCTAGATTTGCTGCCAAAGAAAGCAATACTCTCACAGTATTGATCTTTGCTACCGGGGCAAAAGTCTCTTTGTAGTCAATGCCATATGTTTGTGTATAACCTTTAGCAATTAACCGTGCCTTATATCGTTCAATGGACCCATCAGCTTTATGTTTGATTGTGTATACCCACATGCACCCCACTGCCCTTTTTCCTCTTGGTAGGGGAACTAAATCCCATGTTTGATTCTTTTGAAATGCACTCATTTCTTCCTCCATTGCTTTGGTCCACCTAGTTTCGAACAATGCTTCTTTCAAAGAACTAGGAACACTGTCAACTGATATTTGTTGTATGAATGCTTTGCCTGGTTCAAATAACTTGTGGGATGACACATGATTGGCAATTAGATATCTGGACTTCTCTGCTTCATCAGGTGAATATCTATTAGGCGGTTTCCCTCGGTTATGCCTGTCAGGTAACTGATAAGTTGGATTAATTGATGTACTAATTGGTGCAGTGGGACTTACCTCAGGAGTATTCTCAGAAGAATGGTCGTCAGAAGGTACTATATGTGGCATCCCACATCGACCAACGGAGAGGGGGTGGTGTGCCTTATATATACATGCCCACCTCCAATTAGCACAAGGCCTTTTGGGAGTTCACTGGCTTCGGATTCCATTGGAACTCTGAAGTTAAGCGAGTTTGGGTTAGAGCAATCCCATGATAGGTGACCCACTAGGAAGTTGCTCGTGAGTTCCTAGAAACAAAACTGTGAGGGCGTGGCCCAAAGCGGACAATATCGTGCTACGGCGGAGCCGGTCCGGAGTGTTACACTATAGGTGAAGAAGAGAGGGGGGAAGAAACATCAACTTCGGCATCAACTTCGTTTGACCAGTCGGTGACCTTGGTCTGCGACGCGTTGGCATCAACTTCATCTGACCAGTCGGTGACCTTGGTCTGCGACGGGTCTCTAGAGACTGTGCGATCGGTCAGTGGAGATGGCAACTCTCTGTTCAATTATGTTCGTATCTCAACTGTCCAATTCTTCTCTTCACTCATTGTCTCCCTTGGAGAAAAGAGTGGGATGTGGAATAATACATGTCTGTCTCCAAAAAAGTCACATCCATAGTGACATAAGTGCGCCGAGTACGAGGATGATAACAGTGGTAGCCCTTTTGACGTGCCTCATACCTCATAAAAACACAACGTACTGCACAAGGATCGAGTTTGGTACGTTGATTCTTATGAAGATGGACAAACGTGACACATCCAAAGACCCATGGTGGCAACATCAAGATGGATGGTAGAGGACCAAACCGAGAAAGAGCCTGTAACAGAGTCTGAAAGTCCAATGCTTTAGAGGGCAGTCGATTCATAAGATAAATCGCGGTGACAACCTCATCATCCCACGAAGAACAAGGAACATGAGCACCAACTAACAATGCCCGGGCAGTCTCCAAGATATGCCTGTTTTTACGTTCCGCAACTTCGTTTTGTTGTGGAGTCTGCGGACAAGAAGTTTCATGGAGAATACCATGAGTAGTAAAGTACTGGACAAAATCATGATTCACATACTCCCCCCATTATCAGAATGTAAAATGCGAATCTTAACAGAAAATTGAGTTTGAACCATAGTATGAAAGGTCTTGAAAGCGATGAATACATCACTTTTATTTTTTAGCAGATATAACCACGTCATTCGTGTACAGTCATCCACAAATGTCACAAACCACCGAATGCCAGAAAAAGTAAAAATCAGGGATGGCCCCCAGACATCAGAATGTATCCAACCAAAAGGAACAGTACTTTTTGTAGAACGTAGAGGATAAGTCACACGATGACTCTTAGTCAAAATGCAAGTATCACATTTAAAGTCTGAAACATAACAACCAACAAATAAGTTCGGTAGCAAATGCTTCAAATAACTAAAAGATGGATGACCCAAACGGCGATGCCACAACCGTATCTGTCACTTATTGTCATTAGAAGCCCCGCACACAAAGTTCACTCGACCTGTGCTGACATCATCCACAAAATACAAGTCCCCCCTCTTAGTACCACGACCAATAATCTCTTTCGTGAGAATATCCTGAATAAGACAAAACTTAGGATACATTAGTACACAACAATCTAATTGTTCAATGGCCTGACCAGGAGACATTAATTTATGTTTTAATGAGGCAACAAGTAGAGTATTGGGTAAAGAGAGCGTAGGTGTAAGATTAAATGTGCCAGCCCCCACCACAAGAGAGGCAACACCATTAACATTTGTGATACTTCGACGTTGAGGAGTAGTCTCACAAACAAGATCCTTCGGATCATAAGTCATATGATCTGTAGCACCTGAATCAATAATCCAATCACAAGAATCACAATCACCAGAAACATGTAAAGCCCATCCACAGTTATCTGAGGTTTCAGAAGAGTTGTCGATTAAGCCAGGAGCACTAGAATAGTCAAGAGTAGTAGTAGTAGGTATGGTAATAATAGCAGTAGGATTCGATATCGGGTTCACAAATAAATCAGTAGTAGTAGGTATGGTAGGGGTGACGACACCAGAATTGGTGTCATCAGTAAAGTGCGGCAAGGCCTCCATGGGAGTGTGCTAGATTTTTTTTTTTTTTTCCTTTTTCTGAGGGCAGTGGCAAAGCCAGGATTTCTCGGGGGGAGGGGCGAACTTAAAAGAATGCAAGGTTAAAGAAAAATGGCAACAACTAAATCTTTTTATATGGTAACGTCTTCCATAATTAATTAATACAAACAAATTACAATTGTTGCCGGTGAGGTTTCATGTCATGAAAACGTTGCATAATAGGCTTATTATCAATACAAGAAAATACATATTTCTCAATGTAAACAAGCATGCTATCACTCAACCATTGATCTCCCATTTTGTTACGCAATGGTGTTTTCACAATCTTCACAGCAGAAAAAGCTCTCTCCACCGAAGCGGTTGCAACTGGTAGCACCAAAGCCAATGTAAGAAGCTTATACACTAACATATAGCTTTCACACCTCCCAGCCTTCACTAACTCTTTTGCAAGATCACTAATTCCTCTCAATGATGAAAACTCACTATGCATCTTCATATCATGAATGTAATTGTCAAGTTGAATTGGAAGATTCATGAGGTCTATACAATCAAAATCTTGAGGATAAATTTGGGCTAAACGAACAATTTTTACTTTGTCAAAAGATGCAAAATTATTACCAGACTCAAACATGTCATACAAAGAAGTAGCTCAGTGTTTACCTCATTGAAGCGATCATTCAATTCCTTTAGTTGCATATCAATGACTGGTCTTGGTGGCCAACACCCAACAAAACGGGAAAAGGGAAACTGAGTGGGATTTGGGACAATTTTGGAAGCTGAAATTTGGGAACATATAGGGTTTTGTCGTGTGGAGGAAAAGGGGAGTAAAGGTGGGGTGGGGGGGACGAGATCTGTTATTGGGAAAAGGGTGGGGTGGGGATGGGGATTAATTGAAACGGGGGATGGAGATGGGGGTGGGGACCAGTGGTCCTCCCATTTTATTATTATTTTTTATTTTATCAGACTAAAACGACGCCATTTACCAAAAAATTTTAAAATTTGTTTTACCAGGCCCAAAACAACGTCATTGTGGCCTGAATTTTAAAATATAAAAAAAAAACCTGCCCGACGCCCTCCCGCCTGAGCTGCGCAACTCTCTAGTTGTAGAACCATCGCGCCGCGCCCGCACTGCTTCCCAGTTTTCGGTCGAACCAGGGGGTTCAAGCGTCGCTCCTGTCTTTGTTTTCCGGCGAGCGGAGGGGCGGTCGCCCCCCTTTGCTCCTACGTAGCTTCGCCTCTGTTTGAAGGTCGCAGGCAGAGCAGAAACCCTAGGATCTCTGCTCTGATACCATGCTAATTTAGGGTTATGAATGTATTGAATGTTTATTCTTCTCTCAAAGGAGGAATATATATAGTACAAGCATTTACTTACAAGGCAAATCAGGAGAATAAATCTATCCTAATTACAAGGAACTAAATAGGAAATACAATATTCTAATTATAAAGAATTAATACGGAAATGTCAATTCACACTAACAATCACAACAAAGGTACCTGCACCACATTGGAATATCTCAGCATGCCAAATCTTTTGTTGATAGCCGCCATTAAACTTGCTTATCTTTGTTCACTACAAGAAAATACCTTTTTGTCCCAACAAATTTTTTTCGTCGGCTAAAGGTCTCCCAGCGAAACTGGTTTGTCGTGCAATTTGTCTGAGAAGCCATGCCTCGCAAGACTTTTTCCGACGAAAAACAAAATTTCATCACACTGGTCAACTCAGTGTGACAAGCGCTTGTCGTGATCGACATTCGATCACTGAACTGAAATTTGAATGGTCCTCAAACTTTAACTAGAAAAAATAAGGTAAGCAAAGAAAACATACGAAACATTAAAGTCTTCAAAGATGTGATATGATAACACATGATGGAGAAATAAAAACAAAAGTCTGAGGGTCGCATGCAGAGTTAATGTCCATTTGGAAGCCTAAAACAATACAAATTATAGCTTGTCGATGTACGTCGTGCTTTTAGGTTCTTTTAATTATGGTTAGAGAGAGGGAACTTGCTATTATTCTTCTTAATTAAATAATGAGACCGATCCATTGACAAAAAAAAATAATGAGACCGATCCTCAATTTTGTTTTACGATGTCATGTCGCAAATGTCCCAAAAGAAATATCTTAGACTCTGTTTGATATTGTTTTTTTTTTTTTCCTAAAAATTGATTTCCTTTAAAGCTAAGCAGATGAAAAATGTTTAGTAAAAATAAAATATACTGTTTATTTTAAAAGTAATGACATTTAAACAACTTTTAAAAGTAGCACGAAAATTTTTTTTATAAGCAGTTTTTTTTTAAAAGCACAGCAACCCAAACTGGCTCTTAAAGTGGTGGTAAGCTCTTCGGTGAATACCTATTACTCAATAATCGAAGCACAAAAATGAAGGTGAAAAATGAAAGGAACATGCAGAGTATGGTGATTGGTATATCTAGTATTATTTTTTTGATCGCATAGCTAGTAATTCTTTATGTGATTATTTAATTAGATAATGATTAGGTACGAAAATTACACATACTTATAAGTTTTAATTTTGAATTGAAATAAGATTTTTAATTTATTTTTTAAGCGCGGGCGTTTTTTCCGTTGGTGTGTAATTGACGAAATTGGCCTTCCTTTTCCGTCTAGATCAGCTGCAATTGACAGCGAGAAGCTCAGTTTGAGCGGTTCTCCGTTCGATTTCGTTCCAATTTCTTTAAGAGAGAAATGGTCAGTACCGTCAGCACCGTCGTTGGCATCATCGTTAAGGTGGGCGTCGACGACCTTAGTGTCGTCGTCGGGGAAGAGGATTCAGAGAGAAATGGTGGAGCTCAACACAGACCCACCTCCCGACTGCTGCGCTGGGTCCAAGGGCGACAATCTCTACCACTGGGATAGGTGGTGCTTTCACCATGGAGAAACCCCAGAAAACCCTGACTGGGAAGTGGAATCCGGCTCCCAGAGAGAACAGAATGAGAAAAGGTGCTGCCTTTTTCTGCAAAATTTGGTGAAAAGGTGAAAAAAAAGCTTGTAAAAATTCTATTTGAGAGAGTGGGTTTTACGGGGGTTAAGCTCACAAATCTCGGATGGGGAAGAGAAGGCGGCGAAAACAAGGTTAAAGGTGAGGTTTTTACAAGGGGGAAAAAGGGGGAGGTATTTGTGTGGGGGAAATGGTGGTTTGATGTGGGGCTGGAATTTCAGAGGTGTGTAAGGGAAAAAATTTATAAAGAAACGAATTCTGTAGGGTGGAGGTGGTGATTTGATGGCTGAGAATAGCCTCAGGGGGCTCTCACATGGGGAGGGAGCTGAGACTAGGCTCAGGGGGATCTGAATCGTTGAATATAGAGAGTTCAGTTTGAAATTGATCCTGAATTCGTGGAGTAATTTTGAGGCCGAAGCTTGCCAGTAGAAATTGTGGTCAATTGAATTGTGATAGTGCAGCTGTAAAGTTGTTGATTTTTGTTGATACTTCGCAATTTCTGGTTTGAAAGCCTACGGACTGAAGATGGTGGCAGTCTCTAGTTGGCTGAAGCTTCATATAGTTAAAAATGATTCTACTAAAAACTATACAAACTGGTTCTACTAAAACGTATACAGAACTGATTCTACATGCAGTTGAAGCTGCTTCTGCAAAAATGGTCGAGGAAGGGTTGGATTGATGGCCTTTATATAGTTTTGTTGAAGAAAATAACTTGGCTGCTGACAATTTAGCAGCCACTCCTGCTGAATACCCAATTCCATGTGGACACGTGTCCAAGTTTTGATTAAAAAAAGCAAAACGTGGACACATGTTCACACGGGAGTGGGTATCAGCAGGAGTGGCTGCTGAATTGTCAGCAGCCAAGCCTTGTTCTTTGTTGAAAGTGTACAAACTAATTTTACTAAAATTATAAAAATTGGTTTTGCTAAAAAATATACAAAATATTGTGGACTATTTTATGAAGGAGGGTGCGGCAAGAAGAGAGAGAGAGAAATAGAGAAGGGCTTGAGAAATTGTGGTGTATTGTAGTACATATTCCTCATGCCAAGTGTCTTTATTTATAGTGAAACAAGTACAGTTGTAATAGGAATGTAATCTTTAGGATTTTAGATTATCCCAATTCATATTTACCTAGGATTTACACAATCACATTTAACACATGTTTATATTATCTACAACACTCCCCCTTGAGTGTGCAAATACTCAAGTAGATATCGCATCAGATCTTCAAGATGATGTGGAGATAGTTGATGAAGTCGTCTCGTAGGCACAATAGAGAACACGCTAGTCTCAAGTACAGAACTTGCATATAAAAATAAATAAAAACTCTCACAAAACCTAGCTATGGTAAAACCTAAGGAGGGACAAAAACCCATAGTCTAAGGAGAAAAGTGAGTTAATGCAATGTTAATACTAAACATCTGCCGGATGTCAGTAGGATGCATACAAGGGTATGACCAGCTCAGAATAGGTACCTCATTAAAACCTAGTCAGGCAACAAAAACCCAATGGGATAAATGATCCTGATCGTAGGGAAAAATAGTACATTAAGGTCAAGTGAGTATACTTTAGGATACTCCCCCTGAGTTTGACAAAATTCCGAATGAGAAACTAACAATGTTGCAAATCAAACAATTTACGCATACCAATTCCTTGAACAAGCTTCTGAAAAGTAGACTTCGGCAGTGACTTGGTAAAGAGGTTGGCAAGGTTGTCTTGGGAACGGATTTGCTTGACTTCAATCTTCTGATGCTCTTGATGCTGATGTGAAAAGAAGAATTTCGGTGCAATATGTTTGGTGTTGTCTCCTTTGATATATCCTTTCTTGATCTGGTCAATACATGCGGCATTATCTTCAAAGATCGTTGTTGGGACATCAACAACGAAAGAAAGTCCGCAGTTGCTTCAAATATGCTCAACAACAACTCTCAGCCAAAAACACTCACGAGTAGCTTCGTGAAGGGCGAGAATCTCAACATAGTTCGAAGAGGTGGCAACTAAGATATTGCAGTGTCTCAAACGGTAAAGACATAACCCGTTTGAGAACGTGCCTTGTGTGGGTCAGATAAGTAACCTGCGTCAGCATAACTAACAAGGCAAGCATCATTTCGAAGACCAAGGGGGTGTGATCTATTCTGAGATGCATAGGGATAGAATAAACACAAATCCGTAATACCCTTAAGGTAACGAAGGATGTCTTTAACACCATTCCAATGTCTACGTGTGGGCGCATTGTTATATCTTGCAAGAAGATTAACAAAGAAAGAGATGTCCGGTCTAGTGCACTGAGCTAAGTAAAATAAAGCGCCAATTGCACTCAGATATGGAACTTCAGGCTCCAAAACCTCTTCCTCGTCGTCTTTAGGACGGAAAGGGTCTCGTTTTGCATCTAGCGTTCGGACGACCATAGGAGTACTCGAAGGTTTGGCTTTATCCTCGTTAAAATGACGTAACACCCTCTGGGTGTAGTTCGATTGGTGGATCAGAATACCATTCGAACAATGCTCAAGCTCCAGGTCGAGGCAATATCGAGTTTTCCCAAGATCTTTCATCTCAAATTCTGACTTCAAGTGCAATGCAGTTTTCTCAAGCTCTTCGAGAGTCCCAATGAGATTCATGTCATCGGCATAAACTGCAACTATCGCAAATCCGGAATGTGACCTCTTAATAAACACATGGGCATAATTCATTATTCACATATCCATGACTAATCAAATACTCACTCAGACGGTTATACCACATCCGTCCGGATTGCTTTAATCCGTAGAGTGAACGCCTCAATCTAATTGAGAGGGTGTTCCGTGGTCTAGAACTATTTGATCCAGTCAATGTAAGTCCTTCGGGAACTTTCATTATATTTTCATATCAAGATCCCCATAAAGATACGGATACCACATCCATAAGCCGCATATTCCGCCGAAACTACCAAACTAATAAGGTAACGGAACGTTATGACGTCCAGTCACTTGGGAATAAGCCTCCGTAATCAATCCCAAGGCGTTGAGAGAAACCTGTGCCACAAGGCGTGCTTTGTATCGCGCACTATTTCATTCTTCTCATTACGCTTCCTACAAAAACCCACTTGTAGCCAACTCGGCTTCACATGTGGTGTAGGAACCATGCCCAAATGCTTTAGGTTTCACAAGTGAATCAAGTTCGACATGGATTGCTTGTTTGGCAGCTTGACCAATCGGTTCTACGTCAACATTCATCACCAGAACGTGGTTCAATATCATCGCACGCATGATATCGTAGCTAATGCATATGCAAATGCATCGTCGACTATCATCTCATTCCTATTCCAAAGTACATCCAAGCTAGCATAATGGACCAAAATCTCACGATTCTCGGTAGGCGGATTGGTCTCTTCAAGAACACTACCGTAATCTAGAATAACTCATGCGTTGGAAAAGATGAGTTGGCGATGGTAGATTCGAACTAGGCTCACTAGTTAGTGTTTCAGGGGTTCCTCTTCCGAGGTCAGAATCCTTTCAACCAACAAACCGCCACGCCTGTGGCAAATGAGCAGATGATTGGCTAACCGCCGTGGTACCGAGCCAATAGGTGCGGCCACACGTCCTCAGGCGATGGTTCGATGTGTGTTTGATACATCTATCTTTGTGTGCACGGCTTTGCAGCCGGTATATGTGGATTCGTCACTTTCGCTAGATCGCAAAAGCATTCGGCATGCTTTGAGCAACGCTCGTAGATCTAAAATTCTTTGCACCTCGGGCCAGATCGAGCAGTGGCGGGGCTCTAAATGAGACATAGTGGGGTTAGACCATGACAATTCACGACGTTCAGGAACAACTATGTTCTTATCTCCCCATAATGACCTGAAGATCGTCTCATTAAAGTGACAATCCGCAAAGCAAGCGTTAAAGGACGCTCTATCAAAGGTTCTAAGTAACGAATGATCGAAGGAGAATCATAACCGACATAGATTCCCAATCTTCGATGAGGACCCATTTTGGTACGTAAGGTGGCGGCGCAATTGGCACATAGACCGCACAACCAAAAATGCACAAATGCAAGATATCGAGCTCGTATCCAATTACCAATCAGCGTTGCATTGCTAAGTTGGGTCGTGATGGGTCTCTGTGCGAACCAACATTGCCGCATGAAGTATTGCATGGCCCCAAAACAAATATCGGAAGTTTGATTTGCATTACCAAAGTCCGAGCGATTACTTGAAGACGCTTAATAAATCTTCCGTTAGGCCATTTCGGGTGTGAACATAGGTACAAGATGTTCAACATAAATCCCGACAAACATGCAATAGTCATCGAAAGTTTTTGATGTAAATTCTCCAACATTATCCAATAATTGACTTAATTGGATAATCAGGGTGGTGAACCCTTAACTTAATAATTTGAGCTGTTTGAGAATGTGATACGAGCGGATGTATGGTACACGCAGGACCAACGTGGTAAGATCAACTAATACCATAAAGTATGCAAGCCCGCAAGATGGTTGAATAGGTCCACAAATGTCCCCCTCGAATCCTCTCGAAGAAATTTGGGAGGATCCGTTTGGATCTTTATGCGTCGATGGGTGAGTGAGTAGCTTACCCAGGAACACGCTTGGCATGAAATAGTGCAAAGAACGAAGTCCTTACTGTGCGGAATGCCCATGTGAAGTACCGAGGATACGCCGCATCATACTCCGTCCAGTGGTGTCCCAAACGGTCATGCCAAAGCAAATTTTCCATTGCAAGGCCATTACTAGGGCCACCTGCTGGTGGGTTTCGGAGCGAATGGTTGTAATATACAAGTCATTGAAGGCGCTCCATCTTCTCATGAATACGCTCGGCCATATTCATAGGGAAGTGGCGTAAAGGAATTCAACTCCATTTTCTTCGTAAGTTTCAGCGTGGTAATTATTATCTCGAATATCTTTAAAACTCAACGACGTTCTTCCTAACGAGGAGAATAAAGTGCCTTCTTTAATGGTTAATTTTGCACTAATGACAACATTAAAGCAAGCAAGGCATACCCTCAATCGTTGGATGAGTCTCGAAAAGGTTGTCGAGGTGATATTTCAGGTATGAAGTTAGTGAAATAGATGCGTTCACGTTAAATGGTATGTGTAGTTTCACTATCTCGCGTACAACTAACTTCCCACAAAACATACCTAGAAATAAGGTACTAAATTGGTCACTTGTATAAGGGAATAAAAAGATCTTCGTCGTTCGTCGGTTTTCTGGGTTCGAGAGTAACCCAGAATGAAAAGGATGACGATGGTGACTCTCTGGGATGAGGTTGGGCTAGTGTGAGGTCGAGAATTCGAAGATGGTGCCCTCACGGGTGTCTTGAGAAATTTTCTGTAAGTTTGGGTTTTCTGTAATCTGGGTTCAAGGCAGTGGCCTTGATTCGAGTTGAGGGTGGTGACTTCCACCAGTACGAGGCTGAATGCAGGGATTCACCAGTGGCAGGTTTGAAAGGCTGGGTGCCTAGATGAATTTCTGGGCTTTTGGTGGATCTGCATTTGCATGCAGGTTGAGTGGGGGACTCGGGGAGAGTGAGGGAATGGCAGAGAGTGAAGGTGAGGGTGGTTGAGTGTAGTGCAGCAATGCACAGTGGTGTTGCTGGTTTTAAAGCCAAAGATCAAACAAACAAAGGAATCTCAAATTGAAATTGCCCAATGCATGTCAATTGCATGCAGAGAAAGAGACTGAATGATTCAGTCTGAACCCAAATGCAGGCCTCGTGCCTTGCAGAAACCATGGGCTAAACCCACTGTTTCAAAATACTGCTCGGGAAAAATTACAGTTTTACCCCTATACGTAACTTGTCCAAAACAAGTCCGATTCGAGTGTCGTTCGCGTCAACGGATTCGTAATTTAATGTACACACTAGAAGTACACCAAAATTTCTGAAAATACCTCGATAGAAGGGACTTAATCCCGAATGATACATTATGCCACTAAGGGCATTTTGGTCATTTTACACTGTCGGGGATTAAAATACAATAAACGTAGGGACGGGATGTAACACATGTGGTGCTACGTAGCACCACAGAAATTTCCTGTTAAGTTACCCGAAATGTTCTTAATATTAATTTTCGAAAAACGCCAATAACAATTAAACTATAAAATTGCGATTTGCCCATTCTTCAATCAATTTTCTTTTCGTAACAAAAAAAGGTAAATGATATTTGTACCCTCTTTTCTTATCATACTACTATTTATACTCCCATTTAAAAATTGAATAATGAAAAGGAAGTACAAATAGTAATAAGGAGTACAAATATGAGCTAAAAAAAAAATGAAGGTATTGTAGTGTTCATGTATAATGTTATCGATATATTAAATAAAGTACAATTGTCTCATTTAATTTACGGACACATCAAATTCAATCAATCAAAGGGTAATGATTATGACAGTAGAAAAATGTGATAATCTGCAGATAAAGTTGAACTGCAATGCACCTTGTCACCTTCACTCTTTAATGCACTACTTGTACTCACTTCATAGATTGGAAGTTGTGACCTACATACGTTTTAGCTAAAGCAAAAACTTCACCTTTGGTCCAAACTTTAGGCCATTTCCACCGGTTACCCAATTGCAAGGGCAATTGGGGCCAATAGCCCTACCAAGCCAAAAATCTTGCTCCACCCATGTCCAATTGCAAGGGCAAGAGGTGGGCCCAACCCAGCCCTACCTCAAGCCCTACCAAGAATTGCAAGGGCAGCTGCCCTCCGGAGGCAAGGGCATGCTGACGTGGCAACTCTAGGGCCGTTGGATCTCCAACGGCTATTTAATCTGGACCGTTGGATTTCCAACGGTAAAAAAAAAAAATGTTACCGTTGACCATGTGATGCAACGGTAACCGTTTGATCAATTTTTTTTTTTAAATCAACGGCTTGGATTAATCTGAGATTAAAAAAAAAAAAAAATTTTTAAATTATTATTATTTTTTTTATAAATACCCCCAATTCTCTTCTTCATTCCACACTACAACTCAATATTTTTTTTAAGTGGAAATTGTCGGTGGAGGGTGTCGGTGGAGTGTGTCGGTGGAAAGTGTCAGTTAAAATTGTCGGTGGGATATTTAAGGCCAACTAAAAAAAAAAAAAAAAAAACCTTGCCCTTGCCCTTGCCCTCCACCAACGGGTGGAGTTGCACAAGGGCAAGCACTGTTCACAGAAGGCAATTGTTGCCTTTGCCCTTGCCCTCCACCAACGGGTGGAAGTGCTCTAAGCAAACAGAATATATATAGAACAAAAAATAAAATTTAACATATATATCGTGAACGGGTGGTTAAACGTAGGTCTACAGGGCCTACAAGGTGTGAAAAATATGGCCCAATTAATCTTAGTGGGCCGGGGTTGGAGCTGCAGGCCAGTGAGAGGATGTGGGTTGTAGGCCCAAAGCCCAGCAAGAGCTAGGGGTGTGAAGATGGGCTGCAAGCCATGACCCCAACATGGGCTGGGAAAAGGAATGGGCTGGAAGCCCAAGCCCAACAGAGGCTGGGATGGAGCAGGCCAGAGCAAGCACCAGGAAAGGCCCAACGGCCGTAGGTGTCCTTGTGGTGGTTCCAGGCGGTGTCGCCGGGAAACGAGGGGGGACCAGAGGCTGGGGAGCCTCGGTTTCAGTAGGAAAAATCACCAGGGACGACTACAGGTCGTCGGGGTTTTCTGGGAAACCCAAAAGCCGGTGATGGTGGCCGTGGATTGGGCTGCAGGCCGATCCAAACGGCGGGGCTAGGTCGGGGAAGAGGACGCGCCAAAACGGTGTCGTTTTTGGTCCTGGGGTCAGCTCATCTGGAGCCGCGGCTCGACTGCAAGTCGGTTCCGGCTCGACTCAAGTGTATTTTTCTATTTTCTTTTTTTTTTAAAACAGAAAAAAAAAATTTCAACAAAATAATTTTTGTTTTTTTCCAGAAAAACAAAATTTTGTGTTTTTTGCAGAAAAGCGAAAAAAAATCATAAAAAACCCTAATTTTTTCTTCGTTCACTCGATCATCAATTCACTTAATATATGACAAATATATTTGTAGATGCGAACACAATATTTGCAGAAGATCAATAATTCGTTAAACGCAGAAAATTAGGTTCATGCATCATGGTGAAGGTTTATGCAATCAGGTCTGAAAAAATATCGACAATCGAGACTGTGTTTTAGAAGTACCTAGATTGCTGATAATGATGGTTGAACAATTTGTTTGCAAAAATCCTTCAAATTCTGAAGCGCAACGTCAGGAGGGTGCTGATAACGTGTTGTGGACTATTTTATGAAGGAGGCTGCAGCAAGAAGAGAGAGAGAGAAATAGAGAAGGGCTTGAGGAATTGTGGTGTATTGTAGTACATACTCCTCATGCCAAGTGCCTTCATTTATAGTGAAACAAGTACAGTTGTAATATGAATGTAATCTTTAGGATTTTAGAATATCCCAATCCATATCTACCTAGGATTTACACAATCACATTTAACATATGTTTATATTATCTACAACACAAAACTGATTCTACATATATTTAAAACTAATTCTGCAAAAATGGTCGATGAGGGGTTGAATTGATGTCACATATTAATTTCGTTGAAGTTGTGTGGGTTAGGCTCTGTTAACAAACATAACTGTTAGGAGTATGACTGGTATTTTAAAAAAATTGTTTCCATTTTGTTGGGTTGGATTTTAGTTATTTTTGTGTTTTTGTCTTGACCAAATAAAATAATTTTTGTCTTCCAAAAAAATAATCCGAAAATCTTCTAAGTTCTAACATTATTATCAATTGATGGTGATATATATCTAGTAGCTTTTACTGGGTCAAGTCATTATATTACAAATAATCTCAATTGGTGCTTGCAACTTATTCTTGAATCAATTAACTAATCGACAAGCATTTCATACTATTTTTAAATAATAATCTAGATTTCTGACTGGAAGTACTCTATTGATAATTTGACATTACAAAATGGATTCTCAATGGATTATATTTTCTTCTAGCTTTAATAATAATACGTACCATTTAATGTTACATGTGTTTTAGCCGTTGGATTTAATTTTCCACAATTGTTAGATTTTTTATCTTCAATCACAACCATTGATTTTTCATATCATTCAATGTTATAAATCATTGAAAAAAAATCTCATACATATCAAATAATAACCTAAAAACTACAAAATGCTAGGTAAGCATATATAAGATTTAGTGCACAAATTTAATGTATATAGCACCAGCCAGAAAAATATTACAAAACCAAATATAAGATTTATGGGTAAGTTTGTGCTAAAGTAGCAAAAGTATTAGTTGTCATATGAACTTTTTAATAAATATGATTAAATTAGGAATCTACTCCAATAAATATTACATACATCCGTGATGCGAGAAATAATTTGCCATGAAATTTAAATCTTTGTCTTAATTACTTGCATTAAGATTTTAGAGTCTCTTTTGTTTTTGTTTTAGATCAAATGAAACTAAGAACAATCAAGAACATACATATATCCACCATGCTAAGCTAGTTAGTATATTATTGTGAAAAAACAAAAGAAAATTCTAGGGAGGTCATGTTTTTAAACCATATTTTGTAGACCACATGATGTGATGGGTGATGGTTAGATACATCTTTAATGATTTAAACAATGAATTCAATCATCAACTGCCACATCATGTGGTCTACAAAATATAATTAAAGTACATGGTCTCTCTAGCATCACCCAAAAACAAAAGCAAAGGAGTTCCAAACAACCATCTAAGAACTTCCATTTCAGTCCTTAAGTGCTTAATTTTGTGATCCTTACATTACAGAGTGCAACTTTTCTCACCCCCTAAAGTGGGGGTGAGCATTACCCCCATTGATTGTCATTAGATTAGTTTGATTTAATTGATTTAAGACACTAATATCGAAATTTAAACTAATCTAACAGCAGTCAATGGGGAGATAAGTATCACTCTCACTTTAGGGGGTGAGTAAAAATGCACTCAACGTTACAAGAACTATCATTTACATTTCCCCTTTTTCCACAAAATGATTTTTTTTTTTTTCTTTCTATTCTTCCTTTTACTAAATTGTTAGGAGGGTGATAATTTCTGTAATTAAATACTGTTGCCAGCGCTAATTGTCGCCGGCCATTAGAAGTCAAAACAATGCCATAATCTCTTATTATATATGGCTGTGCTTATAGTACCAGGTCTGAATACTCAACTGAAACTCTCCAATTAGCATTCTACTACAAAACCTTGCCATGAACCCACTGATCATATCGTTGCTTCAATGCCTTATACTAATTATTTCTCTCTTTACCACAAGCTCAGTTTCTGCTACACGTTTAAACATCCCGCGGCTAAGTCCGAATGCAGGAACATTTGTACAAGGAAATTATTTTGCGCACGACCACCCAAAAGCTTTGTCTGCATTTGATCCAGTTACGGAATTTGAAACATTTTATTACAACCAAACACTTGACCATTTCAACTTCAGGCCCGATAGCTTCAATACTTTTCAGCAAAGATATTTGATCAATTTCAAGCATTGGGGAGGCTCCAATAACAGCGCACCAATATTTGCTTACCTTGGTGAAGAAGAAGCCATTGATGTTGATATATCAATTATTGGCTTTCTCAGTGAAAACGCCAATCAGTTCCGAGCTCTCCAGATATTTATCGAGGTATGTATGAAAGAGTTCCATGTAGCCATATTGAGTTGTTGATGTTTTTGGAAATGTTCTCTTGCCAGACTTATTCACACGTTCTTGATATCAACCTAAAGTGCTTATCTGTCAACTTAAAAATATAAAGTGTTTATCAGGTGAATTCTTACCTATTTCTTATTTTGAACTTTTATTTTTCTCATTATAGCACCGTTACTATGGGAAATCAGTCCCATTCGCATCAAGGGAAGAAGCATTTAAAAATGCAAGCACTATTGGGTACTTCAACTCAGCTCAAGCAATAGCAGATTATGCAGAGATCCTCTTACATGTAAAGAAGCAACTCCGAGCTGAACATTCTCCGGTGATTGTTATTGGTGGATCCTATGGTGGAAGTGAGTGATTGCATGTGCAAATGTTACGATTAATTAAGTATATTTTGTAAATGTTCTTAATTTTCCTTTTTCCAATTTTTATTCTTGATGCAGTGCTTGCTTCATGGTTTCGGCTGAAATATCCCCATGTCGCTCTAGGAGCTCTGGCCTCATCAGCTCCAATTCTGTACTTTGATGACATTATTCCACCTGAAAAAGGATATTATTCAATTGTTACCAAAGATTTTCAAGTAATATATATCTTTTTCTTCGTTTAGTTATGATATACGAACATATAATTTAGGTTTTATCAAACAAGCAGCCTATTCGCCCACAGCCCTCCTAGGCTTCTAGAATGCAATCCAAATCGTATATTCAAATTAGTACTTAAGATATAGGTTTTAATAAACAAGCTCTTAATTATGATTTATGGGCATGTATATGTGTAGGAAGCCAGTGAGACTTGCTACAAAACCATTAAAAAGTCGTGGTCTGAAATTGATGATATTGCTTCCAAGCCTGAAGGCCTGTCATTTCTTAGCAACAAATTCCGCACTTGCAGGTAGGTGCTCTAACCTTGTCATTTCATGTTGGTTTTACACAATTGTAAGAACTAGCTAGCTAGATAATAATTTTGATGATTATAGGTGTTAATTATAAGAAATTGTTATTAGCATTCCAAAAAATTCATCCAGCTGTCCTATGTGCATATTGACTTTTTTGAAGTGCAAAAAGAAGCTTTCGGATTGTAATCTAGAGTGACTTTTTCCTTGTCATTTGCATGGGGATTGAATGATTATAGGAGTTAATTCTAATACATCTGTCATTACTCCTTTGTTTTCTTATAATTTTGCATGTTGGTACATATATATGTCCATAAGAATGAAATTTAATTCTAAAGATTCCGCCCTTACTCTTTTGTTTTCATGTCACGTTACATGTTGGGATATTTTGATCCCAAAACCACAGGTAGATATGATGGTTTCATCGAAAAGATTTAAATCTAATCGTTTATTTAAACAATGTATTATCTCTAATGATTAATATGTCATTACTCTTGTTTCATTGTCATTTACATGTTGGACTTTTCATAATAATAAAAATTAATTCTAATGCATCTGTCATTAATCTTTTGTTTTCTTGTCATTTACACGAATCGAAAGTTTACATATATAAGAAACATTGTTAATAATTCTGATGATTAGTTTACTCATTGCCCATTTGGTTTAATTTCTTGTTTTTTAGTCCGTTGACCACGTCGTCTGAGCTGAAGAACTACTTGGATAATTTGT
Organism: Gillenia trifoliata; assembly: GCA_018257905.1. Lineage (NCBI taxonomy): Eukaryota > Viridiplantae > Streptophyta > Magnoliopsida > Rosales > Rosaceae > Gillenia > Gillenia trifoliata. The sequence goes on along the minus strand of CM031081.1, from coordinate 19,810,335 downwards.
ATTGTGGGGCAGCTCAATACAATAGTCCACCAAGATATCCAGTTACGGTTGTCTGTGGAGGCATTGACGGAGTTTCTTCTGGAAATGATACTCTAACCAAAATATTTGCAGGTGTTGTTGCATATAGTGGAAACAGGTCGTGCTATGTTAATCAACCCAGAAACCAATCTGAAACAGATGTAGGGTGGAGTTGGCAGGTAATTAAGTATACACATTTTATTTATTTTGTCACCTTTTCTTAATTGTTTAATTATGACCTACTTAAAAATTATTAACAATGGTTTCAATGACAAGGCAAACTTATAGTTCAATAAGTTCGACTGTATCAGTTTTCATAATAAGGATCAAATTCAAAATTTCACTCTCATTGATTAAAAAAAATTGTTTATTAACATAACATGCATACAGCTTGCATCAATATTACGTTGTACTCAAATGTAGTAAGAGATTGTTGTCTCTGTACATTAACCTGTGTTAAAGGGCATTAACCTGTGTTAAAGGGTAGTGGATCTTCACTGTGGGCTTATAATGTGAATAAACTATTCATTTATTAAGGAACTTATGTTGTGGGTTCCATTTCTTCCAAAGTAATAGACTGTCAATGAACCTAATGCATATCATTACTCAAAATCAAATAAAGTTATTAAGTGAAACTGAAATGGTGTAAACCAAAAATTGTAACAGACAAACATCTAAAAATCATAGTACATTAATAAGGCAAAGACACAATGGGTATTCAAAAAAATTGTAAAAACTCATCACGGTAAAAAAGGAAATATTGTTTAGTCAGAATAAAAGTTAATAGAACTAAATTAATAAACAAAATGTCATGGATTAAATCTAATTGTTGGGAGTAGGCTACAATGCTCGCAAGCATTGAATGCTTACACCGACCTCACCATTAAAATGAGGGAGGAGAGAGGAGAGAGGGGGGAAAGGAGAGTGAGATTGGTGTGAGCATTCAATGCTTGCGAGCACTGTAGCCAGTCCCCTAATTATTGACTGATTTTTAGTCTTAAATCTAAGTATCCCACAAAATATCCATATATGGTTAGGTCATTCAAAGATTTCTGTCAGAAAGGAAAAAAGTCATTCAAAGAGTTTCCCTTAAAAAAACTCGAGTTCATGGATCATTGCTATTTTCTTTGGTACACGTTGCTTCACATTGTTGCAACATCTACAAGCCAAGTTTATATATCAATATATATATATATATATATATATACAGATACAAACTACTACAAGGATAATGTGCTAAGCATGATATTGAAAAGATTCACAACTCAAGCCATGCATAATTCAAGATCTAAATGTTTCATAGTTTTCTCAGTAACTTAAACGTAAATTCAATAAACATGATAGAGAAACTATATATATTTCTCTATGTTGACTTTTTGCGTGTTAAACTCTTACACGTGTTATCTCAGTAACTTAAACAAAAATTTTATTCATAGCTAAGCATTGAGATTATTAGTCCCCTAGTGCACGTAATTGGATCAGTTTCTTTAATTCCTCTATATCCGATAAGAAGAAAAAAATATTCTTCACTAAATTTATTTAAATTATGGAGAGGAGAATTCAATTGAGTGTAGAAGTAAGAGCACATTGTTTTAGCTAATTTAGCTAAACTCATATTTGCAACAACAATTAATTTGTACATATATTGACTCCTGCAAAGCGTGTCAATAACAACATTACTTTTTTGAAATTTCAAAGTTGTACATATATATAGCAATGTAGTCAGTTTATTAAATCACCTTATGTTGGTAGATCCATTTCTTTGCTGAAATTTGTACATGTATCCCCAATAGTTTCATGAGTTCATAAAATTGCCCTTAATAATCATATAGATATGATGATGATGATTACTATGTACTGTACCATGTAGACATGTAGTGACATGGTGATTCCCATAGGCGTCGGCAACGATTCCATGTTCCCACCTGACCAATTCGATCTACAAGAATACATCGACTCCTGCAAAGCATTCTATGGTGTCCCTCCTCGTCCTCATTGGGCCACTACTTACTTTGGAGGCCATGTATGTTTCATCTAATACTTGATTATATTCAACGTTTCAATTCAATCTTTTATTAATTTCTCCATATAGTTACTTCTACACATAGTTTCTAATTAATGCTAACAAAAATTTTGCTAAACAGGATATAAAACTGGCACTCTACAGGTTTGCTAGCAATATTATTTTCTCCAATGGGCTAAGAGACCCTTACAGTAGTGGCGGGTAAGCACAAAGAAATGCCTATACAAACAGATAAAAAGATGGGAAATTGACTGAGATGAGGGTTTTACAAATTCTAATTGTTAAAATGATCAAAATCAAATAACAAAAACAAATCTATAAAACTCGAAAAAGTGTTCATTTTAGCAATTGAAACTTATATTTTTATCTTTTTAGTAACTTCCCTAAAAAGATTATAATTTTGATAAACAACATATATATATATTAAGCATGCTTGACAAAGCTTAATATATAGTTTCTTTCTCTCTTATGGCAGGGTTTTGGAGAACATATCAGACACTGTCGTTGCCGTCCATGCAAAGAATGGTAAATCCCAATTTCTCTATATATTTCCACAAGAAGGATTAAAGCCAAAATAAAAAATTACAAAACAAAAAACGAAAATTGGGATAGTTCTCCTAGCTTCTACCTATAAAGAATTATATAATGAAAAAAAATAGAGACATCAATAGTTCTTTATATTAACACAAAATTAACATTATTTATTTTACAGGGTCTCATTGCTTAGATATACTTCAATCAAACAACAGTACCGATCCAGACTGGTTGGTGGAGCAACGAAAAACTGAGGTGAAGATCATTAAAGGATGGTTGGCCAAGTACTATGACGAGCTCCGGGCATTCAAATAGTAAATACATACACGTCAAACAATTAAGATCATAAAAAAAGTTGATATTAGGGCAAAGATTCTTTGCCAAAGAAAGTGTTGGCCGAAAGTTGTTAGTACGTACCCACCAACCAGGGTTGCATGCATGTAATTGTTGAAGCCCTAGGTCAATTATCATCACCTACAATCCTCTCTTCTCTAATTTTATTTTTTTCAAATTTGGATGTATCCCTTTTTTTCCTTAGGATTTGAAAAAGACATGGACTAGAGGTACAATCATGTATTGTATGCTCAAACTTTGTCTCTAGTATCAGTTTTATCCCAAAAGTTTCTATTGTTTCGACCATTAAATTAAAATTTCGACTTGAATCCATTGTGGCTTTTCTAAAGATTCCAGTTATAAAAGATATATACACACTAAAACATAAAAGGGACATACGATCAGTCGTTATGGAAAGATTCTCAGCACAATCGAATGGGAGTCTTGAGCCCTCTACATATATGGGTGGCGCATTTACCTACATTTCGTCAAGCTTTGATTAAACACACGTTAAATCTGTTGAGATGAACGGAAAAAGAAAGAAGATAGAGTTAAAAAGACATAAGTTGTACAATGAAAGCCATCATTATCAATTTCCTTCATGTACATCTTATGCTTATATTCATGATCTTTCGGCTTCTACCAATTATTGTTTTAGATGATTTTATTTTTTTATTCTATGTTTTCTTTTGAATGTGGGGTTGATTTTACGTTTCCGTGCTGTATCACTTGCTTTGTTTTTTCCTCAGCGAGGTTTGGTTTTATTCCCTCATTTGTATTTCTCTTTATATTTTAATAAGATGTATGAAGAGAATGAACGGTGAATATATATATATATATATATAACCTCACTTAAGCTATTGTAACCATTTCTAACTAACTACATTTAGTTACAAATTAAATGACCATTTAAACTTACATTAAAGTCATTGTTTGGGCCATAAATAAAAATAAGGTGTGCTATGTGGCCAATCTATTTTTATTTACACAAAGTCGCGCAAGTCCACCAACTTCAATCTAGGATCCTATCCTAGGGTTCGGATGACCTTCTCATTTCATCTCAACCTGTCTAAGGGCTCGGACAGGGTTCTCTCCGAAACGCGTCTATCACGAAGATGACCAAGCCCGAGAATATCTCGCCTCCTTAAATGCAGAAGAGTACATCATCCGACAAGTTGACGTCAACACAACAATAGTGCGAATCACCACAAGACACAGCTGAAGGCCACCAACCAGAAATTGTAGTCACTGTTAGCACCAACCGATCTAGAACCAGAGGTGTCACATCCCGGACTGGCTCTGCGGTAGCACGATATTGTCCGATTTGGGCCACGTCCTCACGGTTTTGTTTCTAGGAACTCACGAGCAACTTCCCAGTGGGTCACCCATCATGGGATTGCTCTAGCCCAAACTCGCTTAACTTTGGAGTTCCAATGGAATCCGAAGCCAGTGAGCTTCCAAAAGGCCTCGTGCTAATTGGAGGTGGGCATGTACATATAAGGCACATCACCCCCTCTCTGTTGGTCGATGTGGGATATCACAAGAGGCCTTCAAGCTCAGGACCTTCGTCAAATTCAATCTTTATGATTATACAAACCTCAAGTGATTCTTCAATCAACCCAATCGCTCTTCAGTACAAACCCAACTGCTCTTCAACAAAACCCATAGCTCTTCAACTACAATCTCAAAGCCTTTTTTCGAAGCAAATATTGCCTACGATTCCTGAGATCTAAAACTTGTATAGCTTTATCACCCCATGGTATGATTTGATTGACATTCAATTCCAACCACCTTGATCACCTCTCTAAGACAATGTTTTCTGTTTAGTCCAGTTCGATCCCAGTGACCTCAATGGACTCCTCTAGCATTATCTTGTCCTAACATGGCTTGAATCTTGCTAGAGTTTTTACTGATTTCTTTACATTTCCAATCTATTTACATTTCAAGTCATGTAGTTCGGCTTATCAGCCTAGATTTACTTTTGTAAAATTTTGTAATCTTGACTTCCTCGTAAAATGATTACATTCAATTTCTCTTTTTAGTTTCTATTTCTCTTTCATTTACTTTTTAGGCAAATACACACAAATTCACATTGAATTCTAAGTCCTCATTCACTCGAGATACAAAAAAGAACTTAACCGAACCAACATCTCGCTCGGTGCACAGTCTTTGGGTTAAGAAGTCAGTTTTCCTAGAAACTCTTACACACACTTGTTGGAAAAAGAACAACCGTGATTAACTTCAGGTACCGATGTGGTACCGACCAAAGGCTCTCCGACGGTCAAGTTAGTAAGCAATATTAGAATTCAAGCAGTGGGCAAGAGAGCAAAAAGTGTATGTAGAATAAGTTGATTGCGTTACCAGAGATGAACCTTAGATGAGTGTATTTATACTAGTCGGGAGACAGTTCTTTTAGGATATAGAATCCATATTAAACCAAGAGAATCCCAGAGGATATCTAATGCTAGATATTATTTTCTTTTATGAGTGTGGTTACTTACGGCGCACACCAATCCTTATATTGTAGAAATCTCTAAAAATATAGAAAACCCGTTTGATCCCCAATCCGATCAGGTTTTCGTGTCTTGTAGAACAAGCAGGGTCAATCTCAGCAAAGTCGGCTGACTTCGCCTACCTTTCCTGGCTCAACAAGATCGAACTTTGCAGCCGTTTATCTAGTTCTGGCATTGGTGAATGAAAGAGTCACAGTCCTCTTGACTGCAAACTTTAATCATTTAAGGCACTAGATAGCATGGTAGTTGGTGGCAGACGCAGGTTGGACACTTGAGAAAGCCATTTTTTTGGTTGGAAGTTTAGGAGAAGAGATCGGAAAATTAAAAGTTTTAGGAAGGCTGGAAGTTTAAGAGAGCTCTTTTGCAAAGGAAACTTGGAAGAAATTTGAAAGCGTGACAGTGAAGATATTATGGCACTGTTACCATATTTGTTTGACCCAGAGCATCCATACACCAGGATCCATCCTTGGTACCTTGATTTGAGCTTGAGATTCCCCATCTCAAGTTTGCTGAAAGAAATCACCTGTTTTGAGCTCTTGAACAAGTGGTATAAAGCGGAACTCGGACTTTAAGAGTTCCAAATGTTGTACACCATGTGGAAGGGTCAGAGCACAAATTCCTTCTTCTAGGCAAGAGCAAGTCTTCTCTGGGATACTTACATCACCAATCTCCTAAAGCAAGATAAATACTGGTATAGAGATATACTAGTCATTGACGGTAACTAGAGAGCGACATCTCCGGAGTCAGAGTACGGAGTACTCCGTTAGTGGATTTGATGTGCAATAACGATGTCAAGAATGTCGGAATGTGCCGTCCCGAGCGGTTATGTAGTAGCTTTGCTAGGGATGATATAAAAATTCAATTTCCCTAACGAGCAGGCTTGGCAAAGTGTGCTTGTAGGCACAAAATCCTTACTCCAGGTAAGGTGATGTGTTGTGTAACACGTTGCATCGTGTTTTGACCTGAATGTCCCAAACAGTCGTGCCAAAGCAAGTAAACTGCTCGAATCACTCGTCTCCAGTCTGGCCTATATGTGGCATGTCCTAGTTGGGAGGCAGCTCATTGGCCCCAAAATATAGCTTCGGGCATCATATTTTGGAGATGATGCAAAGATACTTCACTTTATTTTCTACAGTGGTTACATGATCATTGTTCTCTCGAATATCCTTAAAACTCAATGACGTTCTTCTGAAACAGAGAATATAAGGCCCCTTAATGGTAATTCAACACAATTAATACAACGAGGAGCGGTGCCAATGCCCTAAATCAGGTTAGATAAACCTGAATTCGTTGCTAAATGGGTGATTTAGGTATGAAGTTAGTGTGCATAGTAGCACATTAATCCAGACAACTAACTTTCTCACATTTATATCTTATCACGTGTTAATTGAATTTGGTCACATGTATAAGAAACATGATTCAATTAACTCATATTCAAGGACAATATCCACAACAATATCCATAACTAAAACATACACCAAACTTGAATCTGAGAACATCGAAAATTGTTCACAAAGTAAACCAAATTTGGAAAGGGGGTTCGGCCAACGTGGCCTTCCATGTCAAAATTATATTTTTTCCATATGTGTTAGGTTGAGCAAAATTAGTCTCACATATTGACTACGGGAATGGTACTCCTTAACAACATTGGTAGGGGCACAAATAAGTGCATAACCAATGATATATTTCATCAAAACAGAAGTAGATTTAGCACGGTTAAGGTTCAGGAATATTGTCCCTTATTCTTGAATTTTTGGGTCTTAGTTGCCAAGAGATCACGTGTTTGGTCGTGATGCCATTCCATTGGTAGACCCTGATTCTACCACAATTCGGTACTCTCCAACCGAAGATGAATGAGCATATTCGGTAGGCGTTTGTCAAAGCAAAACCTTGTATTCGGTACACCTCTGTTAAAGCAGAGCTTGACCTTCGATACATCCCTGTGGAAGTAAGGCATGCCATTCGGTAGACTCCAACCGAAGCTAGGTCACACCATTCGGTAGGTTTCAGCCGAAGCTGGGTCTATACCATTTGGTACCTCCTAGCCAAATCACTGGGGTATCTCTTTCACTGTTGTGCTTTTCAATGAGCAATGTGGTAGTAATCAGATCCGAGAATTTAGTGAACCTCCACTCTCTACAGTGCTTCTTCAGGAGCATGTTAAGAAGCATGGAAAGACGAGAAATTCAATCGGATTCTATAAACTTCAGAATTGTACTTATTCACAGATGGGTTTCAATCATGCCTTGCGTCAAGCAAGATATGTCTTGCTTCGGGCAAGATCTTCTTTTCATGATTGGAAGGGTCCGCAGAGCTAGTCAAAGAGCCATGGAATCCTCGTCTTCGAGGTACTTCCATTTACAATGCTTCAAGCATAAATTTTCGAATGAAGATCATGGCAGAGGCTTATTTAGCTCTATTTACGCCATTGTTGGCTTCAATGTGTCTCAGCTTCTTGGTAGTCAAGTGGAGCTTCACAACTCATGCCCAGATAAAGTAGCTTCTGCTAGAAACTTCCATGTCAGCAAAATCGAATTTGTTACGGTTCGAAAATCCTCTACATGAGTAGTAAGTTTTAGGAAACATAAAAAATGTTTCTATGGCACTTTTTTGAAACTTCGAGTTCAAATTTATGAACTTCAAGTTCATGGGTACTTCCAAGAAAACGCAATATACAAGTATAAATACATATATATATATATATGTATGTATATATATGACACAAACAGTTAGATGAAGATGGGTCTACAGGGCCCACGGGGTGTGAAAGTTATGGTCCAAAAAATTTGGGTGGACCGAGTTTGGAGTTGCATGCCCAAATAAAAGAAGTTGGGTTGCAGGCCAGCAATGGAGAAGTAGGGTTAACATAACACAAACCCAATAATTTGGGCTAAGAGAGAAAAAGTGAAAATTAAACGTCTGATCCATTGACTTAAATTTTCAAGCGGGCCAAAAAATGAGCCAAAAGAAAGAAAAAAATTTTAATGCCTAGAGTTGCAGGTGGCTATGTGATGCAGAAAAGAGAAGGCCCAATTGGGCTTGTGCAGGAGGTGGGCCGAGACTAAAGGCAAAGCCCAAATGGCCTAGCCTGCAGGTATCCCAGCTTACCGCTGCAGGCTGACAAGGGCTGCTGGACGAAGGCGGGGCAAGCCTTGGTTTGCAGCAGCTAACCAAAATCTATTGGAGAACTCGGGGGAAATCGAAGATTTTCGCTGAGATTTCATCGGAAAACTCCAAGATAGTCGTCGGGGACGGCGGGGGATGAATTTGGGACAACTTCAGGTGTCGGGGACGACAGTTTTCACCGGAAGTTTGAAGTAGATATTGAAGTGGTGTTAGTGGTTTTTTGGCTCATTTAGGTTTCTGGGTTTTATTTGTTTGCTGGGTTTAATTTGATTCGATGCTAAAACACACACATACATTCAACTCTCTAGCATTTGCAAACTCCTTCCAAAGTTGTCTAATTTTCGTTCACTTTTTTAGTTTTATTTTACTTTTTCTTGATGTTCTATTTTATTCCCCTTTATTGTTCATTTTAAGGTGAATCAAAGGAAACCTTAACCTCTGAAATATTCCGGCAAGTTTTCAGTAATCCGATGAGTTTCCATAAAATTGCATGTTGTGTTTTTATGAGAAAATATTCAGTTTGGTTCAAATTTTAAGCTAAAATTCTATATTTTAGTTCTAATTTTCACTTTAAATATAATTAGTCTGAACATGCAGTGGATGCTGGATGATATTTATAGTATATCTATTTACAATAAGATTTTTCCATACAAAAATAGTTTTATTTTATCATGAGAAACTCCATATCATTACATTTATATGAGGGCTTTATATGTAAGTAAGAATGCGATGACCATTAGCCTAGGAAGCACGAATACAGATATGGCGAGAAGATACGACACGATACGGCAATACGTAATATCTCTAAAAACTAAGATACGATACGCCATGGATACGACAATGAAAATATATAATTTAAAACATGTTTAACATGAAAATATCCAAACTCAAGTTCATTCAAAGTGTAAGAGTTATATTCATTGTTTCAATTAGAGACAAAACTCTTTGTATTCATCAACTTTAAACTAAATCTTTGTTTCCTATTAGTTTTCTCCTCTTAATTTCTCATTTGAAAGTGCAACGGTATCCTAAAAACCAAATACTTGTATCGGGCGAGTATCCAAGGGCATCCGACAAGTATCGTATTCGATGAAGTATTGAATACGGGATACACGACCAAAATGAAGTATCCATGCTTCATAGCCATTAGCACACCTTTTGCATAAAAGTAGCAACAAAATGAGCATTAGCTAGCACACATGTATGATGAAAATAAAGATAAAATATATTGAGATATGAGAGACTTTGCAAAGAAAAAAAAATTAACGATATATCACTCAATAACTTTTGTAATTACATAAAATAAGATATTGGAAGATGAATTGAATTGAAAGATCATCAGATCTAGTCACAATTGAAAGTATTCCCCCTCAACTCAATTTCTCCGCGCGCTGAAAAAACGTCTATCTCCTCCACGAACCACTAGATAGGCGGCAGCTCTTGAAGCAGATACGCCCACATCACAAGAAGGCACTTCTATTTCTGCTGCAGCCTGCAGGTATACATTTCCGATTTCCCACCCTCACTTTCTCTTTGGAATTTTGTAAAACCCTGTTTTCGTTACCATTTATTTAATTTGCTGTTAAACCATATTTGTGGTGAAATTGAATTACTACTAATGGTTTGTATTTTGTGTGGGAATTGGGGTTTAGGGTTTTTGCCTTGCTTATTCCGTGTATCGAAAATCAGAAATCTTTTGTGTGTGCGATGGGGACGAAGGAATTGGACATGAAAAAAGCCTTCAAGTTGGCCATTCGTTCTCTGCTCACTCCCTGTTCTAAGCAGGTCTCTTTTTCTCTTAACAATTTCATCTTCTTTACAATGATTTGCGTTGCGTTGCGTCTGCGATTTTCTTTTTTATTCTATTCTTTTGAGTTTATGCATTTCTTCCTCGCGATTTCGTAATTTGGCTGACTTTGTTGTCTGATGAATTGAACACATAAGGAATTCTGCCAAGCATTTCCGAATTTCACAATTGCTGAGCAAGAACGCCTTCATAGGCTTTTTATTCAGGTGCATATGAAAATTATCTCGTTTTACTATGGACCTACACATTTTGTTTATTTTCTCTGCAATTTATGTGCAATGATTTGTATATATTATTATTCAACAAAAGAGTTTCTCTTTTATTTTTGTTGTTTCGAGTTTAAATTAAGAACAATTGCTCATTTGTTTATTCAGGTTATCGCTTCTTTGCATGGAAATTTAGAGGTACTTCTTTTCTTACCAATTTCCACTACTAAGAATGGATTCTTTTCTTCGTTTCCTAAATGGTCTAACGTGACGATTTAATAATATGGTTGAATGGTCCGCATCCGCGGCTCTCATCAGGACTATTATTTTTTTTGGGGAAGTATGGTGTAGGGTACTTACTGTGCGCACATTGATTTCGTATTTTAGCCACTGAACAGTTTTTTAATACATCATTGGTAACAAATGCAACTTGAATTCCAGCCAGCTTATAGGTTGTTAAGTGAACCAAATTAATTCAATTAGTCATGATTCATGGCCTAGTTGACGAGAAATAGTATCTGCACTTTCTGGCTGATCTGATTCATGACCAAAGTGTCCACAAGCACCGTTTCTTTGTTTCACTCAAAACTGCTGATAAACAGAAAATGTTTTGGACTCTCTTTCTTTCTCTCAACATGAAACATGATATTTATTATGTATATGTCATAATGTATATTTTATAATGCTATAAAGATGAATTCTGAATAATTTGTCCTCTTAATTTGGCAGGACGAGTTTCAGTCAGCATGCCTTGAAACACAGGTATACATCTTAATCTTTGCTGGTGATGTTAGTGCATAGTTATTCCATTTAACTTGTGTAGGTTCTTCTGTGTCATTAGATACAAGTTATTTCCTAAATTAGAGAGGGTATGTTGTAAGTGAGGGAGGTCACTTTAATAACCCCAAGCATATTTGCTGGTGTCTACAGCCTGCTGGTTGTTACTAAGAGTTCTAATTGGGTCTTATAGTTTCTTTATTTGAGTCTTAATTTATTTTATTGAATTTCTTTTCAGCGTGTTTGTGTTGAAATAATTGCAGCTTTATTGTAGAGGTAATTTAGCAAGCAATGTTCACCCCACTAGATGAGCTATTGCCACCATTTAAATGGCCGTTTAGTTGGACCTTCTTTTATGAAATGAATACATTACCTTTGACATGTTTGATTTGTTTATATTAAAATGCTCTAATAACCAGAAAAAAGGATGATAACTGGTTTCAGTGCAAGTTATTAAAATTGGGGCCAATTCTGATATCAGAAGACAGTGCAGATGAAAAGTTTAGTAAAAGAGAATATCAAGGACAGAGAGAATAGAAATAGGATTGATCATGATGAGGAAAAACATGGGATAAGATTTAGATCTATGTTAGTATGTAATAAATACATTTAGTTATTTGTAATTGACATGCATATGCTGTGCCCTTGTGTTAGCTGTTTAAACGAAGGGTTTTATGACAAGAGGGAGCTAATCGTGGCTTATTGATGATTCCCATGACCCAATTCATTTATGTTTTCGTAGCTCATTACCTTGGTTGAAATTCTAGAGTTATTATTTTATGAAAGCAACAAGAAGTATCTCTAATTGTTATGGATTTTGAAATTATTACAATCCTAAAGGAATCACATGTTTAACAGACACAATCTTTAGATGATTAATGTTGAGTAAAGAACACTAGAATTTGTGGCTATATGATGTCCCTTATGTGTTTGTACACAATATACATTTAGAAGTAATAAGCAAATTAACCATGCACTGATGTTTTTTTACTTAACTATTAGTTCAAGATCCTCTTGTTTTAACTTCTTAGATACAAATTCATCATTGGTTTTATTCTTTGCACCCAATATATTTTCTTTTTATACAGTCTCTTTTTGCTCACAGGTGGGAACTGTTCTTGACACTGTTGAACAACTTGTGGAAGAACAAGATATGGATCCTTTGTCTGCACATAAGTAAGTATCTTCTTGATTTATTGGAAAAATGCATTTAGATATGGCCTCCTTTGTAACTCCTTTTCCATAGACAAATTATAAAAGAAAAAGAAACCAAGTTTTGGTTGACTGTTAAATTGCCAAGCACCGTGTGCATACTCTAGTTTTCTTCCATTTTCCTTTTTAGATTGATAAATCATCCTAGACGTAATGTAACATATGCCATCATGTTTCAATAGAATGGTTGTAAGTACAAAATATGTTCCCATGCAGAACATATGAATGAGAGGGGGAACAAACGAGTTTATCATCATGTCCTTTCTGTTAGAATCATCTTAAGTATAGATATTAAACGTTTGATTTGTAGGCTATGGTTCATTTTCTTTCTTACTATTTGTTAATATGACAAACAGGGAGTGTTGTCTATTTTTCTTTTGTTACTTAGGTAGATAGGGAGCGTTATCCTTGATAATATTCATCTTTATCTATTACTTACAATTTATAATTTTCTTACTATTAGTCTAAACTTCATTGTTTAAACATTTAGGGACTCATGCAGGACTAATCTAATGGATGTTGCTCGTGATCTGTCCACAATGAAGAAGGATGAAATCCAGAACTTGACACAGAGGCTGGGAATGGTAGATATATTTGTGATTTAATCCAATTAAAATCTGCTTGGTAGAGATGATATATTGTCTATTTTCTTCTTTGGATTTGTCCAAAAAAGGACGTCTTCGTAGGATCTCTTCTTTTTGTTCCATTGTGCTTATGGGCCAGCAGAGACTCCCCCCCCCCTCTCTTCTTCATCAAACCCCAAATCCTATGAAGCCGACATTAAATCCCAGGGGTTGGGATATGCACTGTGGAATAATTACCAAGAACTTTTATTAGTAAACAACTTTTACCCTTTCACTAGTTTCACTAGTTCATAAAACTGGTACATAATAGGATATGCAGTTATGAAAGGAAGTCTTACTGCCAAATAGTGCTCGGGTAAAGCAGAAAAACACTATGCACTGGGTATGGAAAGCTGCAGGTGTTCTGAAACTAAAATGGAAACCAGCCAATACACGTTCGACCCCTTTGAAAGGTTTCTTGTTTCAGTGATATTTTTCTAGATGCTACATTGTTTCCATGCACACATATCCTCAGATGATTTTTGGTAGTTGGCTACTTAGGTTAAAGACACTGTTAGGTTGAAAACCTGTGTTATTATATTTTCTGTAACTTTTCCGACATTGTTAACTTCTGTGGTTAGACCATCCTTAAAGGTCTTTGTCAATTAATGCATGGGTTTCAATTGAAGTTCACTGATTCACCAATGTTTTCCTTTAACTTGTACGGTATAGTAACTTTCCTGGTTTCTGTTCTTGTTTGGCTGTCCAGAAACTTTTCATGGGATTGATGGTTTATAACCTTATAAATTCACTCACTCACTCACTCATGCACACAACTCCACTTACACGATTTCTTGTTGATGTGAAACCTTCTTCTGAATAATTCCTGCACTTCCATAAAATATCATATCTCATTGAATTTATTTTCTTGCATTTCAAAATGAATGTCTATTTGGAGTTGCAGAATATAGTATGTATATGGTTTTTTGCTTGTTTATTTATTTGTTTGAACTTTCCAAAATTAGGCTAAGGAACAGAACCACCATCTTCGGGATCGTCTAGAACTTTTAAAGAAAGAAAGGGTAGATTTGTCGGGCTTGGAAAATGCTGTTGAGAAGGTACACGTTTTTTTACCTCTTCATCTTGTCATTTTTTTGCCATCCCCACCCTCAACACTCTCGTAGTTTCAACGATATAAAACCTTTTGCAGTTGAGAAGCGGGAGTTTAATGTATGGAATGTCCGACCATAGCAGCAATGTCCATAGTTGATGATCAGAATCATGCTCGGTTGCTAATTGTAATGTAGCTCGCAAGTGTGGTGTGTAGAAGCCCTTGTAGCGCTGAGGGTTTTGTAATTGGATCAATATTTTCTCTTCTTTTTCCTGGAAAATGTTGTTGACAACTATTTTTACGAGATCGAATTTACAATTGGTGGTATGATTGACAAAAAACTGACAAGTTTCTAATAGTTCTACTAGAATCATACATTCACAAGATGCTAAAATCCATCAAACTCCTTGTTTGGTGATGCTTAGCGAGCGAAAGTAACGGTGATTAGTATACCTCGACTTCGGGTTCACGAAGCAATTCTGAAAGAGCTCAAGCGCTTCATACAGTAACAGTAGAAATCTCACCTGAAGCCCATACCCGCCCGCCTGCTGAATATATGGCTCAACCACCACCATATACAGTAAAATCTCTCTATTTGAACAAGAGTGCTACCATGACCGCCCATCTACTAGTGACAATGTTAATTGTTGAAAAGATTCTCTTAATTAATAACTAGGGAAACGGCACATGCCATCCATGTCGTGGGAGTTAAAAGGAGTTAAGGTCACTACAAGAAAGTGGCTTTTTAGTCGCAATGCTTTAGTTACGGGCTGAAGATCTTTGGAAAGGACATAAGAGTAACTCTAAAGTGATATACTAAACTATCAATTAAAGATTAATCATATTATTCAACTTCATAAACTTGGAAATGACATAAGAGTAGCTTAACCTTCTTGGTTGACGACAATGAGGGTTCTCTTACTATATAGTATTGATTATACGTATATAAATGGGCCAATCGACTAATATCTGACTCTAATTTTCACTTACAAGTTCTCTATTTTAAGTAGACTTGGCAAACGGGTCATGTTTGTCGTGTTTATGTCATTTTTGTGTCATACGTGTTATCTTAATGGATCGTGTTGTGTCAAACTGATTATTTTAATAGGTTATTAACAGGTGACCCAATAACGACCCGACTCGTTAAGGGGTCGTGTCATTTCGTGTCGGTCAATGGGTCATGCAAGAAATTGTCATGTCTAATGTCTAGACCTGGCAAATGGGTCGTGTTCGAATCGTTTACATGTCATACACGTTATCTTAACGGGTTCTTAACGTGTGACCCAACTCGTTAACGGGTGACCCGATAACGACCCAACTCGTTAATGTGTTGACCTGAACCTGTTATTTTCGTATAGGGTTAAAGGGTCGTGCAAGAAATTGTCAGGTCTAATTTGAAGAATGAAGTAGATGATTCAATTACTAACTCAACCAGCAAATTAAAGCATTCTACTTTATAAAGCCTTGTTAATTAGGATCTTCAAATTGGTGACACATTTTGAGATTATTAACCCACTTCAAAGACGGTCTTGTTCTAAACTCAAGACCCGGCCCATGCCTTGCTACCAATTCGGGGTCGTCAATGGGCCGGGCTGGGCCGGGCCAGCCTGGCCCAAATTTACTGGGCTTGGGCTGGGCGGAGCTGGGCTTAAATAAGATAATAGAAATATATGGGCTGGGCCGGGCCGGGCTTTTCAAAAATTTAAGGCCCAGGCCCAGCCCACGGGCTGGGCTTTTATGGGCCAAATGGGCTGGGCCGGGCTGGGCTACATGGGCTGAGCTAAAATGACCTTATTAAGAAAAAGAGTTCGAGCCAAGTGACTTATGACTTCTTATTTTGAGTATATTTATGTAAATTGGGATCTAAAATTGGCTTTCAAGTTGGGCCTATGCAGGCTAGGCCGAGCCGGGCCTTCTTGGGCTCAAATGGGCCTGGCCTATGGGCTGGGCCAGGCCTCAAACATCCTTACCCAAGCCTAGCCCTCTATATTATGGGCTGGGCCGGCCTGGGCCTGGTGGTGGGCCAGCCTAGGCTTTTTCCTCAATGGGCCAGGCCGGCCCCCGGGCCCCCATGGGCCATGGGCCAAATGAAGACCCCTACTACCAATGGACAATACATTGATGTAATAGATGCTTTCCCCACTGAATTCAACTTCACCGGATCAATCACCACAACCACCAACAAGAGGACTGCCCTCCAACTCCACTACAATTTCTCCGAGGATCCTGCCGAGCTTACCACTGCTGGAACTTACAGAGTTCATGTAAACCTTATACATTCGGAAGTACTCGACTAGGTTCACCACTTGGACAGTCGAGACGAAGATGGCATGTGATTTGAAGGTTCCTATGATCCTGAGTCTCACACTGCTACTAGTGCTAATATATTCACAAGCTTTGAGTCTACCAAATGCATGGAGCTAGACAGTGATTTGATTTTATGAAAGTGGTATTACGTACTTTTCCATATTGGTCTGGTCATGTTTATACGACATCGAATTGAGTTTACCGTTTTGGAGTCTGTATTACGGTTTGATTTCTAGATCATTATGTCTAGACTCTATCATATAAGATATAAACTTAGGTGTCACGATCTTAAAGTAATACAAACTCTTATGTCTTTGCATCTTTCATCACTCGAAGCAACATGAAGCAGTGTTAGAAGAGGGTGGTTGGTACATATTTTCATGTGACAAGGTTCCAAATTAAGTTTAGCAAAAAAAGTGGCAACCATTCTAATTTTAATTGTATAATGGTGCAATACATCAACCACAAATAATTTAACTATTTTTCCGAAGCACCCCACAAATAACACATAAATGGTTACAATATTGCCAAATGCATGCATGATATTTGACAAAGTAATTAACCTTGATCATAAATTTGTTTTATTGCCATTGATGTAGGTGTTCTCTCTCTATTCACCTTAACCAAAACAAGCTACATGATGCATGAAACAAATAGGTCGAGTCGAGTCTAACACAAAGAAACCAACCACATATGCAAGGCAAACCGAGTAAAAGGAGAGTTTTATTTACTACTAGCTAGGGAGAGGGGTGAATGAGAGTGAAATAATTGTTTCTCAACCGTTCGATTAGAGTTTTTAGGTTAATGACCTTATTAGAGAATAATCCTATACATTGTATAATTTCTCAGGGTTCGTTTGAAAGTTTTTTTTTAAATGGTTGAAAGCATTTTTGTATTTTTGAACCCAATCCTTAGTAAAAATGCAAGTAAATTCTAAAAAAGCACTTGAAGTGCTTTCTACAAGAAGCACATAACTGGTGCTTTTAGAATCCAAAAATATTTTCTCTAAAAGCGCTTTCAGTCGTATCCACATCAACTCTTACTATTATGTAAGAAAAGATATGTATTCTAGCAGGTACTATAAATCTCGAAAAATTACTTTATGGAGTCAATTTCAAAATGTTAGTGTCAAGGGTTTCTTGAAGATCAGTATTGAATGGGATTCCAAGTTAGTCATTGATGCGGTCCAAAACAAATGCCTTATTCCCTGGAGAATTCACTCTATCATCGAGGATATCCACTGGTTGGCGTCCTTCTTTCAATATGTAACCTGTAAGGATATTTATCGAGAAGCAAATTTTGTGGCCAATGCAATCACTAGTGTTGGTTTATCGATTTCTGACATGCATGTTTGGGATAGGACTATTTCCATAATAGCCACTAACTGAAATTGGTTGTACTAGAGGCTTCACCTTATAATTAAAGTTTCTGTTTTCAACCAAAAAAAAAAAATGTTAGTGTCGTATCCACACCAACTCTTACTAAGGGTACCACTTCCGGCTTGACCCCATGAGAAAATTACTTTATGGAGTCAATTTCACAATTAAATCTCGAAAAACGATTTCCATGCATCATTTTTCTCTTTTTGCATACCTTCATTTATATATGTTTGTTGATTATGCTCTAATTTATTCAATCTAATATCTAGAAATAAACATAGTGTGTTGAATAGAAAAAAGAAAGTGTGAAAATCACTTACCTAAATCTCTTACGATAAAATAATAAATCATACTTAATAATGTTGTTTGTATATGTGTATGCGAGTGTGATATGCATGTGCTCCGTAATCTTCCAACTTACATAAATTAAGGTTGAGAGATTAGGCTCTCTCCAACACTAATTAGCATTAACAAATTAAGTCAGTTTGGCAATGGTCTACTCTCTTCAACCCTCATTGCAATTGCTTTCTCTGCTTATACTCTTCTCGTCTGTGCTTCAGTGTGACACCATATAACTTCCCAAGGCTTAGAAAACTCCCAAAATCAACCTACCATGAACCCAAAACCATCAACCCATCCTTTCTTTCTGATTTCAGAACATTTTATTACACCCAAAAACTTGACCACTTCAATTACAAGCCAGAAAGCTATAATATGTCATCAACTCAGTGCACTGGGGCGGCGCAAATTCTAGTGCACCAATCTTCGCGTATCTTGGAGCAGAAGGACCAATTGATTATGAATTACTCGGGTTTCTCCCTGATAACGCCCCTCGGTTTAAGGCACTCCTAGTTTACATAGAGGTAAAGATCCACAAAGATAATGCTTTCAAGGTTAGATTTGTATTGTGGCAATATAACACACCAAACTGTTTGAATAATTGCATTTTTTCTATATAGAATATTTGTGTATTGTACTCATCGTATCAACAAAGTTTTCTTGACATATGTAGCACCGGTATTATGGGGAATCGATACCACTTGGATCACTAAGAGAGGCTCTGAGAAATGCGAGCCTTCATGGTTACTTTAACTACTTTAACTCAACACAAGCCTGTTAGAAATGTGTCATAAATTCAATCATGAGATGATACTTTACGGACATTTTACATATTAAACTAATGTAGTTTAATCTAAGGACGAAGATTATTGTTGAAGGTCATCTCATTAAATGTTATACGCCTAAACAATAAGTCCGAGTAATATGTCGTTAAGAGAATGTTCTAAATAAGTTAGACTCGTGAGACCTTTCTCTTTTGTAGACACATATCCTAAAAGTTCCTGATCATAGGTGTTGGAACCAATTTTGCGCACCTCCGCAGTCGGAGGTAGTCTACAAATCCAGCCACCTATAAGAAAAGAGAATAACCGTGAATAGCTTAAGATACGGATGAGGTACCAGCCAAAGGATCTCCGACGATCAAATTAGTAAGCAATATTAAGACTCAAGCAGTGGGCGAGTGAATAAGCAAAGCACAAAGTATGCTTAATTTGCGTTAGTCACATTACTAGAGCTTTGCCCTAGATGAGGGTTTATATAATAGTCAAAAGAGAGACCTTTTAGGATACTTAGATCCGTATTAAACAAAGAGAATTCTAGAGAATATCTAATGATAGATATTGTTCTCTTTTAGGAGTGTGATTACTTGCGACATACGCCAATCCCTAGATTGTAGGAATCTCCGAGAATAAGGAAACATATCAGATCTTCGAGCAGATTTGGCTTCCATATCTTGCAGAACAAGAATAGTCGTTCTCAGCAAAGTCAGCAGACTTTGCCTACCTTTCCAGAGTACAGCAAATGTGGTGGCATCGCTGGTCCATTTGAGCAGCTTACCCTGATAGGCGGAGCTGTTGAGTCCATGACCAAACTTATGTGGCCTTTGTATTCTGATCCGTCTTACTCCGACCCAGGAAAATTCATGGTCCAACAATAGGAATGGGCATTGACAATCCGGATAGATCAGTACATACTATGTCTTCTCTTTAGAGAGTGACTAGTCTCAAGTTATTGGTGTGAACGACACCAAGACATGTATGTAAGTGCTCAATAAGAGAGTAAGCCCACTGAACAAGATCAACTAGAAGTTCTCATACTCATGTCATATGAGAACTCACTAGTTGGGTTAATGCAAAGCAGCCTTTTGACCTGAGGCATCACAATTGTCTTATGGTTAGGTCCTTAATCTTTGACTATGTTAAAGGCATTCCGGTGTGAAAGGGTGTCCACATCATCGTTGAAGTTAAGCTACCTAATCATGGAGACAAGTGAGCATATAACAAGATATCTCTAACCTTCAAACCGTTGAGGGAGAATACTCTATGATATGATTAGCAGTCTCTGGCCAGAGCACGTGAATAAAATTTAGGAAGTACGTTCAAAATCACATTCACATAAATCATATAGACAAGAGAGTCACATTGGATAGTAGACATGATCTATATTCTAGGGAATGAAATCTATAATGTTGGATTTCAAGAGTTAATTAGATTATCTCAATCCTTGTTAATAGACATAGATCCTAGGAAGTTTCTATGTAGCCCGACTTCCGCGAAATTTCTTAGCAACATTGATCTCTCTCTCTGTCTAGCCTTTGTTTTTGTTTTCTTTTCTTCTTGTTTTTTGCTCTCAAAGTTCAAACATTCATCTTGTATTTATATATGAAAAAAAAAGAAGGTCAAAAGATTAGGGATTATTTGTTTTAGCTAGCTTGTGGAAAAAGAAAAGAAGCCAAACCATACCCGAAAAAAAGAAACGCTCGGCTCCTTGTTCTTCTTTGTCTTTTATTCCCTTTTTGAGGTTTGTCAAATTACCATAACATCCTTTAGGGTCAGCCCTACGCACCGCACAGGACTCTCGATTTTTATTTACATGCGAGAAAATACAAATGCATATTAAGATGCGCAAACTGACATATATATATTAAGATGTGCAACCTTGTAACAAATCTTGGTCTTAATAGTAGTTTGGTGTATTTTATCTCTGAGTGTAGTGTAGGTTTGAAAGTGCCTCTGTTTATGTTTTGCACAAGTCCTCCAAAATCTCAGAGTCGGACCAAACGTCCTTCCTTATCTTCTAATTGATCAACTATAGATTGAAGAAAACACTCAGCTCCTTCTGGGGGGCCTTTGTTCCCCTATAAATACATTTTTCAAATTTTGCAGAAAATAGAGTCTGAAGTTTCAATTGAACGTCTTAGATGCATTTTCTTGAGCTTCACTACTTTCCCCCCACTAAATTTTAGCAATACCGTAAACTCAAGCCAACAAAAAAAACGTAGATACTGTTTGAGATTACTTCTCTAGAATTATATTCATAAGTGATTTTTCTAGAATTGAAACACATTGAAATGAGAGCTCTCTCGTCGAAAGAAAAGAAAAGAAAACCCTAATCCCCCTTTTGCCGCCGACTCCTACTTTTGGGTAGGGGTCAGTGGCAACTCCCCTTACTTGCCAATCTCAGCTTCTTGTTTCGCATGTACTTTGTACTTTTGTCTTTCTATTTCAATTTGGCCATTCCTTGAACTTTTGTTTCAACTTCCCTGAGTTTGTTTCAGATCCGGGATTTGATGTGCATTTTTTCTTCATATGTTTCTTCCCTTCGTCAGTCTTCCACCGCCAGCTCTGCTACTCAGGCCATCGAGTGTCTCTCCTCGGCAGCGCACTTTGGTGTTGGGTGGTTGTTAAAGTGCTTTTAGCACTATTTGGTAGGATTATGAAAGCGCTTTTTGTGCGGGTGGCTTGCTCACCCCCATTTTCCATTCATTCAGCTTGTTCGTGGGTTCTTACTCTTGGTGGTGGTGGTGGATTTGCGATAGTTGCGCAGCTGGTGTCGTGGAGGCAGCCATTTTCTAGATCTAGGGTTTTTGTTGTTGTAGGCTTGCTCTTTCGGCCCCATCTATTGTATTTTCAATTGGGCTAAGCTTATATTTGGATTACTTTTTGGGCTTTCTCTATATTTACTAGCTTTTTTTAATTAATGAAAGTTATATAGTTTGACCCCAAAAAAAAAACACATTGAAAGTTTTATGAAAAATTAAAGTGCTTTCTCACAAAAGTACTTTACAAATGTTTCTCTAAAAAAACACTTCTATAATCCAAAAGCATTTTCAAATTTTTGTTCTAAACGTGGAAAGACTTTTATATTGTCAAATTTTAGCCTTTATAGAAGGATTCCTAAACAGAGACTTGGAACATTATGGAAAGAAAAAATAGGTACGTGGTGCATAGATCAAATTGATGGGTGCAAATAACAAACATCTGAAATCCATATATGTAGCCCAAGTACAAGCCCATCATTTTGAGCTGAGCTTCGGCCCACCATCAGGCCTACAGGTTCCGCAAATCACCATCGTTCGGAGAACTGATTCGCAACGTTACAAATTCTGATACAGCAGCAAAACCCTACAAATCTTTGAGTTTGAATTTAGGGTTTTTCACAGCGAGTTAGAAATTATGAGCCGATTTAGCCGATCTTCTATATTCGCTTCTCAAATATTGAGGCCCAATGAGAGCAAGAAGCAGTATCTTCTTCCACCTTCCCAGCATTTCTTAGCTCAAAGAAGCTCCAATCGTTTCTTCGACATTTACAAGGTACCCCATCTCTTATTTTACTCCCACCGATTTAAATTTGCAATTTTTAGTTTATTTTTTCGAAATTAGCCAAAACCCAGTATTGTTAATGGAAATTAGGGAAACCCCATTTGACTTTGCAGCTTGGAAGCAAAGCAGCTATAGAGAAAGAGCGTGCCCGGCTGTAAGTTTTTGTACAAATTTCTTATTTTTCTTGATTTTTTGGTGAGCATGTATGAATATTAATGCATTGTTGCTGTAATTTAGGGCAGTGCAGATGAGTTGAATAGGGGGTATTTTGCTGATATGTCGGAGCTTAAGAAACACGGTGGTAAGGTATGGAAGCACTGCGAGTACGATCAACCCGGTGCAAATTTTCTGACTTTTAAAATGTGATTTTGCATCCATAGTTCATTTTCTGGTTTGGAATGATCAACCCGGTACATTTTTGCTGACGAAGGGAATTACTTTTTCTTTTTTCAAAATTTGGAATTGGGTTGATAAGTAGTACTAACTGGTAGTATTATTATAGCCTTTAGGAGGAAGCACACTCTTACTATATGCACTAAAAAGCAAGTTTCAGTCATGTCTTGTTCAGTTTTTATTTAAGTTTGAAATGTAAAATTTTAGCTTCTGTGTGTAGATTTCTGTGGCAAATAAAACCATAGTTACTGCAACGGCAGCTGTAAAGTTTCCTGACTTAGAAGTGAACTACTCTGATGGAAAAATAATGAAGCTGCCTGTTAGCTCCAATGGGAATGGAAATGTTGCTGAAGCTAACAAATTGGAAATTCCCAAGGCATCTTTAGTATGCCTTTCATTTCGAGCAAGCTCCCAGGTATGCAGTTGAGATATTGTTATAGTATTTATATATGCACAATTCCGTCTTGGATTATTAGCAATGTTTGATGAATTCTTGTAGAAGACTTAAGCATTCTTATTATGTGTAGGACCTGTCTATCAATGAGAATAAGGCCAGGAGGACTGTGATGAGGGAAAAGGGAACTAGAAGGATAGAATCATATTTTTGCAATTTATTCATTCTCTTCTGAACATGAAGAGTAAAACTTTCTTATTCAGAAAGTTCTCCAATAATAATAATGATAACAAGACACGTCTAGGAATTGAAATGTAATCCTTCTATCGTCTATGATTGGATTCTTGCAACTAAAAATAGTAAAGCCATCGAACAATGGCAAAGCACACAGAAATTGGAATTTGCTTTGTAAACCTTAGAACATAAGCTGTACATGGGAGGTGACGGATACGATTGATCACTCATTTTTTTTATTGGTCTGGAGAGTGAAATGCAATTGATTGTTATCCTGAAAACTTGGTGAGGAGAATTGATCGTTAGTGTAATTCTAAAGATCCATCCCAACTGACTCATTTCACGAAGCTATATGCCGAAAGATGCATTTAAGTCATCCTACTAGTAGGGGAAACCACTAGAACTTCCTTATTGATGTTAAATTTATTTAGTGCTTACGCATCTCAAACGTGTGTACGTTGTTCAACTGACCTCAGGGCATTGTCATTTTTCCATTGCCAATATTCAATCTAGTTAATATGTAAGCTAGGTAGCAACTTTGTAGCAGGTATTGGTACTTTTTCATGGATGTATTATGTTTGGTTCTTGGTATGGAATGTAGATTGTTAGTTAAACTTGTTATGTTACTGCATAAGTGTTTGTGGTTTTCTGGTACTGTTGCTAAAAAATTTAATTTCTTTGTCCTTGACAGGGAATGATTAATTCTTGGAGCACCCCTTTTATTGAAGCTTTTAGTGGTTCAAAGGATGTTCAACTATATGAGGTATAAGTGGTTAGAAAAATTCGTTGATTCAACTTTCTGCTTTTAGTTGTTGGTATTTACCCACTTTTGCTTGCATCTAACGCTACTTTCTTGCATTCTGTAAATTTAGATAGAGTTTTGTGCAAAGTGTGATGAAAGTGTGAGGTAAACCCTCTTAGTTAGTTAATGAGGGTGCATAATAAAAAAATTGACTTTAAAGGGTTTTCATATCAGCATACATTTTCTCAATTGAATATTTCCAGATAAAATCATAAACGTTATCATTATTATGGCCTTCCTATTGTTTTTGCTCATTTTCTTTTTTATATTTGTTTGTCTTTGCTCATTTCCACATTTGTGTGTGTGTTCTTGTTGGAGAATTGGTGAATAGAATCTAAGGCACATGAACCTTAATTCTTTTCCCTCGTATTATTCAGTATCAATTTGAAATTCGCTTAACTATTATCATTAGTACATATAACTTAATTAATCAAGCTTCCTCCAGGTGTCATTAATAGACTCGTGGTTCTTATGTCGGAGTCCAATTAAGAAGCTTCTGCTCCGGATTATGAGGAAATCAAAGTATGATGAAAGCACTGAGCTTAAAAGGCAGATCGTATATTCATTTGGTGATCATTATTACTTCAGAAAAGAACTTAAAATACTGAACCTTCTGACCGGGTATGAAAGCTTTCTATTGCCATTGTATTTATGGTTCTGTTGAGTTGTTGCTGTAGTATAATTGTTTTTTATAAGTTGCTTCTTGTTAATGTTTCCACTGAATAGGTATATTTTCCTGCTCGATAAATTTGGTAGAATAAGATGGCAAGGCACTGGATTGGCTACGGAAGAGGAATCGTCATCCCTTCTTTCATGTACGAAACTGCTTGTGGAAGAGAAATAAGGCAGTGCAAGCTTTTATCCCTTGACAGATACATCTTGAGGTGATACAAATTCATAGTAACTCCAACATGTGTTAAAGATTAGATAAGGTGAAGGTTTTTTTTCGTTCATTGTAACAATAAAAATGAATTCATGTTGTGGTTCGGTTCTTTGGTCCCTATGGTTCGAAATTTTCGATTTAACTCGTGTTGTCTACTAAAGTGCTGCAAGTCGAGAACCTCAAACATGGTCTTAGCATTGTAATTTTTTTTCCAAAGAAAATTGAAGGAAATAAGCCGTAAAGGGCTTATGCACTAATAGTTTTTATAAATGTGAAGTGTTAGCTATATTTTTCCCCTACTGTAAAGGGTTATGTGCTAATAGTTATATTATTTAAAGAGAATAAAGAAATAGGACGTCCATGTGAGCTCCACAAAAACCTTTGTCGGACGGCTAAAAATGTAGTTTGCTCGAGGGCTACAAGTAGCAGCCTGAGGACTACTTGTAGCTAGCCCTACCTGCTGAATTAGGATATAGCTCTCTTGCTAGATACGTACTTTGCACATTTTCGGGCTAAAAATAGGGACTGGCTACAGTGCTCGCAAGCATTGATTGCTCACACCGATCTCACCCTCCTTCCCCCCCTCTCTCCTCCCTCCTCCCTCCCTCCCTCCTCCCTCCTCCCTCCTCCCTCCTCCCTCCTCCCTCCTCCCTCCTCCCTCCTCCCTCCTTTTTTAATGGTGAGATCGGGGTGTGAGCATTGATTACGGGAAGCGCTTTGTAGCCTCTCCCTAAAAATAACCTATAATACTCTCATTTTATCTTGTTTCTCTCCAAAATTTTAATTTAGGTTGGTAAAAAAACCTATAAACGTTGCTTGACGAAAGCTTCGTTCCAAAGTAAATGAAAGACAGTGAGCCCGATTCTCTTCAATTTTGGTTTTACGGGTTAACGGGTAGGGTCCATATCTCTACGCGTTTTATGACGTCACATAGCTCACGTCATCCTATTTTCTCCGGAATCGCTTGGCGACAGGAGTCAGCATACAAAAGCTTCGTTCTACTCCCAACCATTTAACAAGTTACCTAATTAATTTTAAGTCCAAGATTAAGGTAGTGGTTTTTGTGTCTTGTATTGGATTAGAATAATTAATCATGCTTAAGGATGTTGAAGGACTACATGAAAAATTGTGTGTCAAACTTGAAAGTCGAAGATGAACTACTTACATATCCTTCAAAAATGAAGTATCATTCACTTTTCCTTTTGTGGTTTTGATTTGGGCTGTTTAGTCTTGTTGTTTTAACCCCAAAGAAAATCATTCACTTTCACAATCATATATACCTTAAATTTTATGATTTATTCAATTCATTTTAAATCATAGGCACCAAATGAGACCTATGCATTGAATTGTAACTATGAGTACAAAGATAAATATGTTACTCAATTCTTCTCTTTCCATTACAATGACTTTCATTAACTTCAATCTTTACGTGCAAATAATGATTTGGTTGTCCAACTTCTCTTTTCTAATCGAGAATGTAAAATATCTGGTTAAATTTTAGGCTCCTGGCCTAAAATTCGGAAACTAAAATCTAAAATTTAAGCTTGTACACTTTTATTAAGCATAAAAGAAGAAATCGTATCCAATGTAATATCAAACCCATTTGTTTAGACATATAAGGTAAAGAAAGGGCGCGGCGTGCGTAAATTATAACATGTTAATCAACCTTAAAATAGATGGGCGACCTATTGAACATCTGGACTAAATATAGACATTAACGTTCAGATAAGAGATGGTTTTTGTAATTAGTAGTTGAAGTTACAATCTGTCTAATTAAAAACAGTAATTTTACTTGAATTATTAACTTTTAATATTTTGGTCAAATGATAATGACCTACAACTTCACCAAACCATTAAAAAATTGTAGCTTTGACTACAAGAGAAGGACAAAGAAGTCTGAGTATGACTTTAAGGGCCCCACTGTTGATGCTGTACAATTCCATATCCCCCAACATTTTCGTTCCATTCCATTGGCGGCTCTGCCTCCAGCTCCGTCTTGCCTTCTGCCAAAACAGTTAGGTCCCACATGGCGTGCGACCACTCTCTTTGTCATTTACTTACAGTACAGTACCACTACAAGTTACCTCGACGACGTGCTACCGTAACACCATATCGTGTCAACTAGAGGTGTCCTTTGTAAATTGTAATTTAATTCTCCATTTACTCGCAAAAATTTTATAGTTTTTGAAGTATAAAATGCTCCGAACTTTCAAACCTAGATTTCGATTTATATATTTTTTAAGCAAAAATTTAATAAGAAAAAATTTAAATATGAGATACTCCTTGTTGTTTCTTTCCAACGAGGACAAAACACAAGTTTCTTCTTTCTTCTTTATACACGTATTAAAAAAACAACAAGTATTTATTTCTCTTGAAATAAAATTGTCACTTTGAACTCTAAAAGTCGAAACATCATTACTTAACCACCTAAAGCTTACATGTAAATTGGAATAACAATTTTAAGGGTAAAATGAAAGATTTAACAATTCCAAGTGTAAAGTGAGGTTTGAGTTTTTTTAGAGACAAATCTATATTGTTGTTAAAGATAATACCTCTTTGTCCGCCAAAGAGTGAAATTATAATCATGTATTTTTAAGTTCAATTATTTACTTAATATTTATGGATAATGTGGTAAATGTAGAGTGTTTCATAAAAATCAGGCCTAGGTAGTCCTAGGCTGGTTTGAATAACTTACATCTTCTCTCAAAAATTGCTTAACCCATTTCGTCTACCTAGCGATTTTTAGAACGTGCTTACACCGCTTAAATCATCTCTAATAGTTGGGTTAAAGTCCAAAATTTAAAACTTAAACCCTTCCAAACTTCCCTCTTTCTTTCAAGCTGGGCTAAAATTTGAATTTGAGATAAATTCTAAGTGGGTCAAATTTAGACCGAGAATTCCCACAGTTAAGCACAGCCCACCCTCCTTTCTCTTGCTTTCCTTGCATCATTTGCATGCAAGATTGTCGGCGATGGGTCCCCGTCTGTGGCAGCAATCGGCCACCAGCAGGCCAATTATAGGGGGCAGGTTCGGTCAGAGGAACCGAACCAAAAAACCCAATGCGAAGAATTGAAACCGAATTTTCGGGAAGGAATTTTATATACCAAAATCGGAATCGAATTTTTAGGTATGCGAAATTCGGTATTATCGAAATAGTCGAGCCATTTCGGTAATAGGCCTCCCACGAAATGTACATAAACTCAGCCTTGGGGGTGACAATTTTTGGCCATATTATTTTGAGTCTAACTCTAAATTCTGACTCACAATCCATTGAATCCATTCTTAAATTGAAAATTTCTAATCCATTCACATATTCATACACCGTATGCACATACATATACTATCACAGAATGAAATATTAGTTTTGCAACAATTATACAACACAAAAGAAATAAAGTAATCCAAAATGAAGTTCTACACACTACCTGACCACTGACAAACAACTTTGACACATAGTGCACGATTAAGTGTGTACACACACACACACGGCATTAAGTGCACACACGGCATTAAGTGCGCACACACACACACACACACACACACACATTGCACACCTTTGCACACAACACAATAAACAACACAACATACACACACACACACATTGCACACATTGCACACAACACAACAAACAACACAACACACACACACACACACACAACACACACACAACACGCCACCTGGCTTCACACACTTGCGGCTACCTGACACACAGCACACATTGCATTAAGTGTACACACGCACACACCTGACACAGGCACACCTGTTTGCGATCCTTTGCACACACACACCTTTGCACACACATAGACTACCGGAAAATGTCAATTGAGATGCGAACATGCAGAACTTAGAAGCACACGGTGGATACAACTCTTCGGGGAATGTTAATTTAGGGGCATCAAACATGCATAAACCATTTCAATGCGAGAGAAATCCCGAGAAAAATCTAAACTATAAACTTTAATAAACTAGAAAATATAAAGCTAAAGCTAAACTCTAATAAACCGGAAAATCTACAAAGATTGATGAGTAATAAAACCCCACAAATCCATTGATCTGCATAAGGGATGTTACGATTGACCCCTAATCTTTTTCTTTTTCGGTGCTCCTTGATTATGCTTGTGTGTTTGTTGGGTTCTACGTCCAATTAAAATCTTTGTTTCTTATAAAAAATAAAAAAAAATAATAAAAAAGAAACACGACCATGAAAGATGCAACCATCATGAAACCCAAATTCACAAATTGAAAATTACCCAACAATCTACAAACCCAAATTCCCAAATTAAACATGACCATGAAAGATGCAACCATCCTGCAAGCCCAAATTGACATCCCGATCCAGGACACGCGCGGGTGTCGGGGGAAGTGCTTGCCGACAGTGTTAGGTGACGAAAGCCAATTATACGGGAATTAAGTGAAAAGTAAGAATTTCAAGTAGAGTGCGGAAGTAGAGAGTGTGGTGAGGGTTAAAGCCCATAATGCGGGATGCATAACGGTCGAGCAAGTAAATGGAGTGCGGGAGTATAAAAGCAATCCATCCAGTGAGGATGGATAAATAAAAGTTAACTACAAGTAGGAGTGAATCCTACATGAGTAAGAAGAAACAAGACCATCGACCCTTTGCCGAAGAGAGTCCTCGAGTCAGATAAGTGTGAGCCGAGTCACTTTAGGTCACGGAGACGCAAAACATAAAAGCAGTGAGTGGGTCAAAAAGCAAAGTTTGATAAAACCTTTGTTTTCAAGTGCTACTAACCCCTCGTTGGAAAAACAAGTATAGTTTGAAAACATGTCATACCCTCGGGCATGAGCCCATATCTTATAATAAAAATATACGGGTACTCCCAGGCAATGATTAAATGCTCACCCATGTGTAAACACACAGTCCAAGTGGCTAAACCCTGAGAGCAGGCTGGAGTATAAGAGTAATACGGCGCGTCTTACCCAATGACGCGAGTCTGCGTAAGCGGCGGTGCACAAAGTGCGGTCACCTGGATTCGAGTTGCCTAGTGCAGCCTAGAACAGGCTAGTACCTACAATGGATCCAAAGGCTATGCTTGATGCGCGGTAGTGACTACTCCAAACGTCAAGGCTAGTCACGGCCTGGTAATCTTATGCAGGGTGTTATACATCTGCGATGAGCAACGTATAAAACATGTATGGCAATATAATACGAATGTTCTACCTCCAACAAACGCATATGATATGAATTATGCTAACAATTTGAAAAAAGCATTGAAAAATCATACGATACACATTATCAAAACAAAGACACAGCTCACTCACACCCCAGTAGGTATGAGGTGTGAGCCCCTGTCTGGGTAGCCTAGGTAATCCTGCAGATGGAGTCTCACCTATATGAGATATCAACTTTGTAATAATGATTAAACTCATAAAGGTTATTAAATAACTAAGGTAATTTGACACACCCCACCCTCGATACCCACGTGGATCTGGGAGTGCGAGCGTCTTGGCCGTGCTTCGTAAGTGGCAAGCCGTTAAATGCATATGACAACACTTGTGAAAACGAAAATTAAATTACATTAAAGTTGCAAAATCCAATGTCAATATGCATATGGTTCGGAAGCGTACTAAATTTGAAACGGCGGAATCAAATAATAAGGCGAGTTCTTCAGAATCTCATCCATAACGAGGATGGATATTATTATAAGCTTGGAAGAAAGAAGAATCCCTACATGGTCGGGATGAAAGATTAGTGCGCCACGTAGAAGTGTCGACCTCGCCGAGATGCTATCTCAACGCCAATACGAAGGGCGCAAAAACAAAAGTGTGAGTGGACCAAAAATCCAAAGTTTTGCAAAACCTTTCTCTTTTCAACATATTAACCCCTGTTGGAAATCGGTATAATCCTTAAAAACATCTTTATCATACTATAGTTCAAAAGGTACTTTATGAGTATCTTAAAACATATCAAATGTATAATATTCATAAACCACATTTTCATAATTTAAACATAATATAATACGGGAAAAACCAACCACCGGGGTATATGCGCGATCACGCCATGCAGGGTTGAACGGCCTCTCAATCACCGTACAAGTAAATACGTTATCAATAATTTGTACTCCTAGTACACACCGTATAAGTCTGGCGCCGCGGCACGTCACACCAGAGTCCTTACGTAGTGGGGCCTTTTCCCCATAAACAACAATAAACGTAAGACAAGCTTGCACTAAGGTATTCTTAGGACAATACCCACAGAGTACGGTCATTGTGACCCATACATGTGAGAAGCTGTCCTATGGCCATGAGAACGGTACTACAACGTAGTGAAAGCATACCTAGTGTGTTTGAAAACATACATACATACTCGTGTGTATAGATATAGGGCCAAATCCCATTCATAATTCCCAAATGTCGATATTGCATAAATAAATATTTCCCTCAAAACCATATATTAAATATCATTTAACATTTTTATGCAAAAGCAATATCAAAAATTATAACCCATTTCATAACATATTATCATACTTGATAAATAATCCCAAATCACCAAATCAATTCATTTCCCAATGTAAGATACCATAAATAAAGCAATTATGGTTGTGTAAACAATTATCAAGTATTGCATATATATTTATAAATAAATATATATAAATAAACATGTTTTGGAAACCATTTAAAACCATGTATAAATCAAATTCAAATCCATTTCTAAACATAGAAATCATTTAAGAAAGCAAAAGTCCTCATAGGTGATCGGGAGTGAAATCTCCTCGGTGTTGCCCTCCTCGGTGTGCGGAGTCGAAAAGAAATTCTGTTAATATTAGGGAACAAATTAGACTTTCCCTAAAATAAATTAAAAATAGGCCCGATAGAAAATACCCCAAAAATATTGTTATTTTAGCAGCAGACTCGAAAAACAATTTAGGAGCAGAAAACCTCCCCGCCGCCGGCGCCGCCGTGCGCCGCCGCACGATGCCGCCACGCCGGGAGAAGTGGCTTCACGCGCGGCACTTGCGCCACGCGCTGGCCACGTGTCACCACGCGCCCCACCTTCATCACCTTGCCAGATCCACCTTGGTGACGTGACCACGCGCTGCGCGTCGGCGCGGGTTAAAGTTAACGAGAATATACCTTTTACGGGCGAATATTCCAACGCCGTTAGGAGCCGTTGCCGTCAACGAATATTCCGTCTCTCCTTCTTCCTCACCTTGCAGTCCTTAGGAGCCACCGCCGCACAGTTCGCCAGGAATACGGAAAATTTTGCCGATTTAGTCCTAAGCTTCAAATATTCATATCTTCTTCGTTCTTTGGCCAAAATCAACGTGCCATATATCAAATTGAAGGTATTGAAGTGTAGAATATTTTCATACCAATTTGGGGCCGGAAAAGTGGCGGAGATGGCCTGGAAATTGGCCGGGAAAGCTTCAGAAACCTAATTTCGTTCTCCTTCAAAGCGCACCAAATTCGGCCGTTCTTTATATCAAATTGAACCTACTCAATCCAATAAAACCAATGGTAATGGTCTCAGAGCTTACCTTGGTCTGGTTTGCCACGAGAGAAAATGGACGAACGGTTGCCTCGCCGGATTCCGGCGTCGGTTTGAACGATCGGGTTCGAGAGTTTGCAGAGAATGAAATCACGGCCTCGTCGAGGAATGACGAGACGATCGTGATGAGTATGAATTTTGGGTGACGATTTGGTGGTTTAGTGATTGACCAAGATTAGGGTTTCGGTGAAGTTTTTGGTTTAGAGAGAAAATGGGAGAGAAAGAGAGATAGAGGGAAAAGTAGCGTGCGAGACAATGGGAGGGTTGGGCTGTTGTGCAGCCAGCCGAAAACCTAATACCCACACACGGAGTAGAAGAGTACCAAAATGCCACACTTTAAAGCTTCGTAAAACTTATTTTAACTCCGAATTGAGTTAAAACTGCGTCACGCGTTAAATGTCGACGAGTACATCGGAATATGTAAAGAAATAATTTTTCACAAGTCGTCTCGAAAGTCAACATTGACCCTAGGGGGTATTTTGGTCATTTTACATAAATTTTGGGACGGGTTGTAACATAATTACACATATCCCTTGTTTGCTTTCTGACCGGGAGGTCAAGAAACACCTCGAAAAATATCATACGTGCCACTAAGTAGTCGCGCGTCGTCACGTCGCCTCGCGAAAGGCAGATAAAAAAAGAGTCCCCACGCGCCCCACGCGAGGCTCAGACGAGGCAAGCCGCGGCTCCACGCGCGGCTGCGGCCAAGCCCGGTCTGGCACCGGTTTGCTACGTCAACAGGCGGTCGACACAGGTTCTTGACGTCGCGCCGGTCACCTCTACAGTCTTTCCGGTCGCCAAGTCGCCGTTGCCGGAATTTTGGCAGTTTTGGGTAATTTTAAAGCTCCATATCTTTTTTCATTTCAAGGCCAAAATTCCACGTGCCATATATCA
The DNA here is from genome assembly GCA_018257905.1 of Gillenia trifoliata. Lineage (NCBI taxonomy): Eukaryota > Viridiplantae > Streptophyta > Magnoliopsida > Rosales > Rosaceae > Gillenia > Gillenia trifoliata. The sequence continues at coordinate 19,776,658 of CM031081.1, read as the reverse complement.
AAATGAAGCTGGAGAAGAGTAGAATCATGGTGTGCCTTTGGATTGGTCGTACAAGCTCGGGAAAAGGCCTGCAATTGCCCAGTTGCGGTTCAGCGCTGGCTTTGTCGATCTACGTCAAAACTCCAGCCAAATCGGGCAAACGACCTGTGAAACTCTCATCTACTCAACGAGAGGAACACAATGGTGGTAGTTAGAAACCTCACCTCGGTCTAGATTGGCCGAGAAAAATGGTCGGAAAGGTCCGGTTCTTCCCGGTGTGTTTCCGAGTCAAGCTGATTGGGAGTTTGGACGAGACGGTTTGCACCGTTGAGTCCACGGCGTCGAGACGAAGAGGTGGTGATTTTCGTTCGCCTCGATTCGACGGGTTTTCGTGGTGTGCACGTGCACACACGGTGAGAGAGACAAAAGTCAAAATTGGAAAAAAAATAAAGAGAAAGTGACGGGGGAGAAGGAGAGAGGAAGGAAAGAAAGGAAAAGTGGGGTTTTAGAGTGCACCCACCAAAGCGATAAACTTGCGCTTACGTGGTACGAAATAAACACGCACGTGTAGAAAATATTCCCCGAAGTTATTTTATAACAAACTTGTTACGGGATGTTACACAAATTCCCAAGTGGAAACAGACAATACTAAGCGACCCCGTAATACGACCATGAACTTACAATCATGAAGATGCAACCATCTTTCTCCAAATTGAAAACCCTAAATTATTCCCAAACCCTAATAAAATTACAAGTATAGAACGGTAGAACTTACCAATAATTGCTGCCAGGCTCCGGAAGCACGGAGAAGAGGAGAAGGAAGAACGAAAGTCGGGAACGACGGGAAGTGTTTGAGTTTATGTGTTTGTGTTTCGAATTCGATCGATAACAAACCCAATTGAGCGGAAGGATTCAATCTCAAACCAACGGTTGAGATTGAATCCAAAAACCCAAATTGAACCAAACCAACGGACGACATAATTAATAGATATATATATATAATTAAAATATATTATATATATTTTGGTTGACAATATTACCGAATACACGGCATACGCTCAGTCCCACTAAAGAAATTCGATATTTTTCGGTGTCGAGGCTTAGAACCATTCGGGGTATTTTGGTATCGGGGTTTTGAGTATTGTGTTCGGTTTTCGATGCGATTTCGGTATTTACCGATACAAAATTCCCAACCCTACCCAATTCCAACGCTAGGATCTCTTGGCCGTTGGCAGTTGATCCTAAGGTCCCGGATGCAATTTTTTTTTAAAAAAAATAAAATCTAATTATAAATACATTAAATCCAACGGGCGAGATCGAATGTGATCAAATCTAGGTAAAAAACAGATCTAGTGGCCCAAAAATTAAATCCAACGGCTAAAACAATTTAAAAATTATTTGAATCAAAATTCACCAAAAAGTCTATAAATACCTATGTATTTGTTCAATCATCCACACAAAATTCACTTTCCTCATACAATTCTTCAAATTTTCTTTCTACCCACTTCCAAAATAATTTCTTCCCATTTCCAAATTGTTCAAGATGGGAACTCCTCATGTTAGAGGACCTAATTGGTCAAATGATGAAGATGTTGCTTTGTGCTTGGCATGGGTGTCAATTAGCGAAGATGGTGCCATTGGCACCAAAAAAGATTTTTGTGAGGTAAAAATCCTTGACATGTTCCATTCCAACTCCAATGCAAACCGAGGGAGGCAAACGGCATTTACGAGCGGTGGAAGATTATCAACAAAGCGCGTGCACTTTGTGGAAGGGAAGCTTGGATAGAGCCATAGTTGGCATGGCTAGTGGAGTATGGAAAGTGGTGGTATTTCATCATAGTTGCACCTAATTGTCATATAGAGGAATATGATGGTGGTAGTTGCACTAATTTAGTAGAGTTTCATTATTTAACGGAATTATTTTTTTTTTTAGGTTAAAATGTTCACAAAAATAAATTAGGATAATCTACATAAATTTTATTTTAAAATAGTTACCGAAAAGAAAAAAATTAGGCTAAATCATTCTTTATTAATCTCGGGCTAAAACTTTAACCAAAACCATTGGAGGAGAAAAGCTGTTTCTGGGGTTAAGTTCTAAATTTTACGAGCTAAAAATTTGGAGCTTTATGACACATCAGGCAGGATGTACACGTGGACACCGTCGCGGATGTCTTGGCCGACCTGCGTAGGGTGGCCCCAGCCAATTTGAAGAAATAAAGGAATGAATTGAATAAATTGAGATCAATGTGTACACAAATGTACGGGCGAAAGAATTTAAACAACAACAATCGTACAAGTACGGTATACGAAGTATATACAATACCAAGGGATTTAAACCTTCGTCATACCACCGCCTCGAACGTGAAGACGGCTCCGGCCACTAGAGCACGGAGGGCGCAAAACAAAAGGGTGAGTGGGCCAATAATAGTCATTTTGTAAAAACCTTTTGTTTTTAGAAGTAATAACCCCTCGCCCAGTCAAAATCAAGTAATTGGTTGAAAACCTTTTAGAAAACGTACCATATAGTAGGTAGAAAATCGAGGTAAGTACGGAAATATACTTACCCAGTCCGAAGCTTGGGCGGAAAGCTGCCGTTCGGCATTAAAATACTTTATCAAAAGTTCATAAAATAAGGATCTACGGAAAATCCGCAAATCAAATAAATGCCCCGTGGCATCGGTGAAATTCGGTGATAACACCACAATATAAAACTATAATATGGCAGCTCATATGCAATCACGTGGCTGGCGCATATGCGCATCACAACGAGTTCGAGTCGCCCGTGTTTGACCTAGAAGCAGTGGCACCAACTATGGATTCATAGTGGCAGGCGTATCGGTGCGTGTGAACAATCACGTGAAAGTGGTCTGGTCCACAATCCCGAGACTCTGAGATAGATGCTCGTTTAGGTATTGCAAACACACAAGTTCATACGGATGTGATACGTCATGAACGAGTGCAGGTGTATAAGTGTGCTTGATGCGCTCGTGTGCACAGTCACGTGAAGGCGGCGCGTATGCATCAGTTCGAGTCGCCCAGGCGACCTAGAACAGGCTGGCACCTGCTATGGGTCCATAGCGAGCGTATAGGTGCGTGTGAACAATCACGTGAAGCTGGTCCTGGCCCCGGACGGTACACTAAACACCGTGTAAGCAACCTAGTTGAGCGTATGAAAACATACTACTGAAAAATCTACATAAAATAAGGTGGGGTAATTTCCCTATAAGGGATGCCCTCAAACTAATCAATATATATTTGGTATTCTCGGGGCCGTACCCGAAATACCAAGCATATAGCTACAATACGTGAAATACCATGCGTACGCCACATGGGTACCAACGTATAGAAATACCAACTTAATGGCAAACTAGGTGAACCTAAAATACGATAGGAATTTACCATATCCAAGGTTCACCCAAATACGGCTCAAGGCCGTCAGATAGGTATAAAACCCATAATCGCAAATAGGTACAAGTAGGGAATTAAAATACTTAATTCCCTAAATTCCCTAAAATAGGACCGGTTCGAAACTAGCAATACGCGTACAAAATAATACGGAAATCACCAAGTTAATGGTATAATTCCCAAATGGAAATGTGAGCCCAAGCCCGCTAATTTCCATGGCCTATCGACATACCGAGTCGAAATTAGTAAACCGAGTAAATACCATTACGCACAAGGTCTACCGATAGCACAATATAAATATCCATTTAAAACCATTTAAAACCATAGTAATGATGTAGGCATAGTCAAATATAATTTCCCAAACATAAATCACATTTAAATAATATAGGGAAAGGGCCCACTCACAAATACCGAAGCCGGGAAGTCCAAACGTACGTCCTCCGAGCGCCAAGGGTCGCCAAACCTATTTTGGAACACCCAAGATTAATAACGTAAATGAAAATACGAAGAAAACGGCGTTCGGAAACCCGAAAACGGAGTTTCGGGGTCGGAAACCCCAAAACCGCCGCCGTGGGCTGCCGTGTGCCGTAGCACACGCCGCCACACGCTGCCATTAGGTCTCACCTATATGAGATATCACCGGTACAGTGATTAAACTCATAAAGGTAACAAATTAACTAATTAAATAAACCTATCCTTTGTTTTCCTCAATTTGGAGGTCCAAAACACCTCAAAAATTGACATGCATACTACCCCGAGGTAGTACACGTCGTCACGAGTCGACCCGTGAAAACAGAATCGAAATTGGACCCTCCACGCGCCCTCACGCGCGGCTCAAACGCGCCAAGCCGCGGCTCCACGCGCGGCTCCAACGGCTCACTCACGCGCGCTCACGCGCGGCTCCACGCGCGGCTCACGCGCGGCTCCACGCGCGGCTCACGCGCGGCTCCACTCGCGGCTCAGCCGAGCCGGTCAGCGCCGGTCTGAGCCGGTTCGCTGACGTCAGCAAGGCCGGTTCGACTCGGTTTGCTGACGTCATCGCTGACGTCAGCGCCGGTCGTCTTCAACCTCACTCCGGTCGCCGGCGCCGCCGCCGGTCGCCGTCGCCGGAATCTGGGTTTTTTGGCCGGAAAACTTCAATTCGTCCTAGAACACTCATTTCTCAACCAAATTTCATGAAATTTATATCAAAATGAAGCTGGAGTCAAGGAGATTCGAGTTTGACCAGTTTGGGGTCCAAACTCGGTCGGAGTTGGCCGGAAATTGGAGAAAAGCTCACGGCTCCAAAATTTCGATTCCCAGGTCTTCGATCCTCGATCGATTTCATGTTTGCAGGTCCAGACTAGGATCATTGGGACCTCGAGGAGGAGGTTGGTGACCACCACGAGGCCGATCGAGGCCTGATTCACCGGAAAACTCAACGGGAAACCTTGAGGTTTCACCGGAGTTTATGGAACCCGGTTTCTGGGTTTCAGTTTGTGGTTGCTGGGCTCACGGGGCTCGGGCTTTTCTCGAGGGTGGTGATAGCTCGGGGTGCCCAAAGTAATTGGGTGTGGATTTTTGGTTCTCTGCAGAGAAGAAGAGAGGGAAGAAGAAAGAGAGGAAAGCACGGGTTCAAGACCCAGACAACATCCCTGAAAATCTGGGATAAGGCCACATGGCCTGCTGCCAAATGGGCCCCAGCCCAAAATTGAATTACGGTAAAAGTCAAAACTCAAAGCCCGTAAAATATTCGTTCGAAGTCCGAACGACGTACGGCTCGCGTCTACGCGTTCGTATCGACGAGCACGTCAAGAAAATACAAGTGAATGCGTCGTACGAGTTACGACGCAAAAGTCAACCGAAAGGTCAACCAAGGGCAAAATCGTCATTTTTGCACCTCCGGGAATAAAATAATATTATTTCCGGAACGGGATGTAACACTTTAACCCTCATTATTGGAGATGGTCTAACTATTTTTAAAGCATGCTTAACTTGCCTAACATTTTTTAGAAGCCGCTTATTTACCCAAATTAAAAGTGAATATTGTGCCATCACTCCTAGGGGTGCAACTTGGATAGGAAATTCAGATTCCAACCAACTCCGAATCGAAATTTTTTAATTTTGGCGCATCTGAAATGAATCCGAAACCCAAAATTCCGAAATCCGAAAAAAAATTGGATAGGAATTGGAATGTATTTGAAAATTCCGAATATTCTGAATTCTGAACCGAAACTCGCCGAACTCACTCCGATCTAAAAATTCCGAAATGTGCCGAAATATGTCGAATTTATAGCAATATAATTACTAATATATATATATATATATCTGTGTGTGTGTGTGTGTATAATAATATGTTTGCATTATCTACAATTCCCTTTTATGTAGATATATTCAAAGTCTTAAAGATACACTTACAAATATTTAACCTATAATAATGAGTTAGGATCCGGGAACACAGACTTTTGACACAAGTTTTTTGTGGTACCCACTCCATAATGTATTTCAACGATCCAACCGTCTATTTTTTATGTCTTACCTGAAGGATTATGTCTACCAAAAATCACCTAAATTCAAAAACCATATAACCGTTGGATTAAATTTGGTGTTTCTTTGTAGAACCATATTCGTTCATTTCTTCACTACAAATGAATGTCTTAATGGTTTTAAATTTGTTTAATTTATCGTGTACCAAAATTAATCTGATTCCGAAATATCCGAAAATTCTAAAAATGCCGATAATTCCGAATTGGCATGAGTTTATAGAATTCCAAAATTCCGATTCCGAATTTGAAACGTATATTCATTTCCGAAATTTTTTTGAATTAGAATTGGGAGCATGTGTTTTCGATCCGACCCGACCGAAAAACAGGCCTACTCACTCCTCAAAAACTTTACCCATTTTCTCTTCCACTCCTAAGTTTTCTTCCACAATATTTTCACTCCACTCTCGTATGCATAGCATGTGAGTTTACTTAATGGATAATTAATTCCTACCTTAATTCCAACCAAAAGAAAAAAATTAAAGCTTACTTAAAAGAGGCAGCTTGTGGATCCCGCATGTGCAAGGCAGACCAAAAACCCTCTGGGCCAAGTTTGCGTGGGGCTGTACGGAGCAAAAGAATCCAATACTATAGACTCGTTTTCAAAGCTCATTACTTTTTAGGATAAAGTGAAAATCCAGTGCAGCAGCGACGGTCTACGGAAACAATTCCGGATACGCCCGGGACACGATCTTGGCTGGAGATCGTCCATCTCAGCGGGTTGTGGGACCCATCCTAAGGCTTTTGGCCCCGCATAGGTGTGGAATGATTGTTCTCTTAAATCAAATCACCTCTTTTTTATAAGTTTACGTTTCAGTTTTCCATGGTGGTGGCTGTTTGTTTTCATTTCCAATCAACATCTCCACCTCTCTCTGCCATGATTAGACTTGTAATTTGTAAATGGACAATACTTGGGTACTCACTAGGGAGTACCCTATATACTCACTTTTTGATTTGGCCCAATTAAAAGATGACATGTGTTCTTTATGTTTAAAAGCCCAAGAAAAATTAAATAGCATATATTTTATTTTTTAAAACAATAAAATATGTGTTAAAATGTTATTGGGCCAAATCATTAAAGTGAGTATATGGGGTACTCACTAGTGAGTACCTAAGTATTATCCTTTGTAAATTAGTTCACTGCTAATGAATATTTATCGTCCCAACAAACTAACTTAAGTTGACTTAAAAGGAAATAGGTCATTAATGATAAATTTATTTTTTGGGTGCAATTAGAAGTTTCTGAAGTAATTTACCGAAAACTGATTTCTACGCTTTTTTTTTTTTGCTATTTATTTGCACATCTTGTTTGTTTTGTTCTTTGTTATTTTTTACTGGGTAACCTTGAAATGTGTTTGTTATACATTATATAAAAATAACTAGGTTAAGATATTAAATCGGGAGAATTTATACGAAAATTAGGTGCCAATAAAAAAACATAACCATAGCATAAGATGATAAAAAACTGACGGCAAATCGTGGATTGTCCTAAGATGACTTGGACTTTCTTCAACTTTTGCGTTTTCAGGATCAAATATACTTTTCTCTTTCTCCTTATTAAATTATTGTAAAATATTTTTTGAAATAAAAATAAAAATTGATGGCAAAGATATTATAATGCCAATTTTATGAAATTCTGCAGGTAAATGCATGGCTATAGGCTTCACTTCTACAACTGCCTCATGCTTTACCAATTGAGATAATTCCCAAATATACACTAACTAAAAATTTGATAATTCAACTTCGACAGCTTTTCATTTGATCCAACAAAGAATTTGCGTTGGTTAAAAAAAACCAATAATTTGCCCTCTTTCAACGGTAAGTAATCTTAAACAAATTAACAGGGTTAAGAATAATTTATCCAACTGTTAAAAAAATAGAAACTGGTCAGGTGTATGGGTACATTATACCTTAGTATTGCGTAGTGTTTAATATTACGAGTTATGGGTGGCTGAGATTACAATTTGAAATTTTCACGTGTCTCAATTTGCAATCACAGCCATCCAAAACTGGTAGTGTTAAACACTATGTAGTTTAGTGCTAAAGTTTTTTCTCAGTAACCAAGATCCCTTTGCCCAAATCAAGTGGGTCCCACAAAGTATAGATTTTGATTTTATCAACAACGTGCTAGCCCACAGTAACACACATCACACCATTTCATTTTGATGACACGTGGCTTGCATGAGGGCGGCATCTTAGTTTAATCTTCATATGAATGAACTAATCCAAACTCGAAACGTGTCACCTACACCTGGCTTCCTTTGTTTTGGTCTGAAATTCTACAAACCTATTTAAATGTAATTTCTTTTCTCTTTTTTTCAAATTAAAAAATTGCCCTTTTTTTTTCTTTTTTGGAGTCCACTTTTTCCTTTTTATGTGTAAAAGGGGCAGTAAGACATAAGCCATGCGTTATTTTTATTAGGACCCGTAAAGTTTATTGTACTTTTACATAACCTCTGAGGGTTTTTTACAATTACACAATCATCCTTAAAGTTTTGAGGTTGTTCCACATAATCCCTTGAAGAAAGAAGCACTGAAAACAACCATGATGAAAAAAAATAAACCATCCTTAAACTGCCAAATTAATACTTGGAAGTTCACTCTTTTTTAAAGATAAAATTCAATTCAAGAAACTTCAAATTTTATTTGTTTAAAAGAAATCCAACCAGGGTGGTAGATCACCATGTTTTATACAATTAAATTTTTTTTTTCCTTTGATTTACTCTACAATTTGATTTATTACTATAAAATTTGTTAAATTCATGAGACTCAAATTTTCAACCAAATTCAATATCCTCAATCAAACATTAACTGGATTCTCAAATGCGAGCCCACTTGCCCTACTCAAAGCCATATACATATAGCTCGAGACTTAAGATCGATATCTAAAATCACCCATCAAATCCTTCAATGACTTCTTCAAGATTTACATGTTACTCGCCAAATGACTTTTCAAGTTCACATTTTTTTTAATACACACTCAATCTGTATTTTCTCATCCACAACAAAGTAGCATTTTGCCACATACTCATGTGCATACCAATTTGCTATTTTTGCATGTTATTCTTTACTTTTTATTTTTGTTTAAAATATGTTTTGATACTTTGTTATTTAAAAAGTTAAAGAAATAAACCAAAAAATGCCCACTAAGAGTCTACTTACCTTGTTTTAGTAGTTTTGAATGTTCTTAAAATTCAAAGTGATGTCATTTGACTATTTTATCCTTGTAAATTAAATTATTTTCTTTTCGAAACCCTAATTAGAGAGCAGCATTTTTTAGTATTTAATATATAGACATAAAGAGAGCTTGCGATAGGCTGTTGAGGAAAGGCAAAGTTTTCATTAAAGAGACTTGTACGGACGCTGGGCCCCACCGAACCAACAAATAAAGTCGGGTTCTATCCATTTCCGGGTAAATGTTGAAGAATCGGATACGGTGGGGACCAGGGAAAACGATACCAAAAATACGAGGACAGGAACATGATGACGGTCGTCATCGTCGTTTCAGCGGATGTCGAGGCCAGCGCAGCGTACGAGCCTACGGCAGGGCTACGGTTTGGCTACAGCTTGCTGCGGACTGATTTCTCGCTGTTGTCGTCTCTGCCATAAAACTATCAGATCATCTTTTCTTTTTTTCTTTAAAAAAAAAACGAAAATGGAAATATTTTCTCAGATCACCCTTTCGATTTCCAGCGTTCACTAATGAAATCACAAAAATTGGTCGTCAAACTGTTGAAGTAGCTTACTTTCTTAATTTCTGTGTAGAGCGATTAAAAATAGCCAATCTCTCTTTAGAATATCTCCGTCTTTTTAACATAAAAAACAATTAAGATCAAATATCAAAGATCAAAATCTTCCAACAAAGAATCTAAAATTACATCCCAAACCAAATTCTAAAATTATGTAAAGTCCAAAACAAGCAAGAGAATGAGTCACCATATTGGCATTGTGGCAGATTTGGGTGAAGTAAGAGCCCTAGTCACATGAGAGGATTTCTCGAAAAATCCTTAATGTTACGCATCATCAGGTATTACTAGATGATGGACGGTTGTGATTGATTTATGTTTAATCTAATGGTTTACATTAATTTAAAAAATTATAAAAAGTGATTACATTCAATAGGCATATTACTAAGACAATATCATTACTAACCAATCTAAGAAGATTAAGAAAAATGTAGGATTTGTAATATTAATTAATAAAAGAATTAATGGTGTGGAGGATCAATACATAGTAAAAAAATGAATAATGTTATTATTAATGCCAATGACAAGAAAGGAAACTGGCGCATTGGCAATTACACTGCCCAATGTATTTTACAATGGAAGGGTAAATGTTCATATTTATGGTTAACCTTTTTGTCAGACTCAATTTTACTGTTTGACGCAAATACTGAAAACACACTCATGTAGTAAAAACAAAATTACAGTGTTACTAAACATGAAGTGTGAAATAATGTAGGATATGATTAGACAAAAATATTTGAATTGCTCACAAATTAAGAAAATTGTTATTGACACTCTAAAATTTTCATTTTGCACTCCTTACAAGTGTATATTTTTTTTAAATATAGAAAGTTTGAAGTGCAAAATGAGAATTTTAGAGTGCAAATAACAATTCCCTATATTAATATCTCTATTGCACTCAAAGAGCTCACAAAGGAATGCCATATAGGGATGAGATGGACCAAAATTGCTTATCATCAATTGACTAAAGAAAAAGGGGTAGTATGGAGTCTATGAACATCCAAAGATGGATAGATATAAGGGCGTGGTATGAGAGATATTATAAAAGTCGCCTAAAAAGAGTGACAAAGTCTTAAAGCATGGTTAATTATTAAGGTGAAACATGAATCATTTTTAATGTTGACTTTAAAGTTGATGGAGGATGAGTCAAATAAAGAACAAACTCCGACTACATATTTCCTAACCCGTTGTCAAACAAAAAAAGAAAAGAGTTGTTACATAATGTTTTTGAGGTACAACAATAGAGATTTTATTAGAGAAATTGAGGCATAACATCTTCGAGGATGGCATCATGGATTAAGTTTAGAGGCTCTTCAAACCAACAGGAAGTAAAATCAGAAAATAAGGCCAATTTGGCCAATCTATACGCTACCGTGTTGATGGTACAACGAATACAACATACTCTATATGCAAAAAAGTTTTGCAGCCCAACTCTAACTGACACACTCCGACCTAGATATCCATATGGACACCGGATTTCGAGGCGCGCTGACTATCACTTTGGAGGAGTGACGAAGTCATGATAAGGAAAGTGTGTAAGAATTAAATGAAAAACTGTAAAATTTAAGTCTAACTAGCAAAATTTAGAAAAAGAAGTGTGCGCAGAGTGGGGATAAACCCTTATTACAGGTTTATAGTGTCAGAGCATAGAAAGTGCAGTAAAGGAAATTAATATTTCCATCCCGAAGGATGGATATTAAAACAAAGTAAGAAACTCTTCCTACATTTTCGGAAGTGCGAGTCAACTGGTGCCAACAATCCTCGTCTGCCAAGCTTAGTCCCTAAATCCTAGAGAGGCCCAAAAACACAAAAGGGGTGGGTCGAAAAAGTAAAGTTCTACTGAAACCTTTTATGATTTTAGAAAATAGTATCCGCTCGCTATAAAACCTGTAGTAATTTCCAAAAACACAATTTTGTAATAAATTAATAAAATAATACTAAGTGTTGGGAACAACTCTCAAAGGATGCATGTACTCAAACAGTTAAACAACAGAAGTATAAATAAGTTTACTTATCATATAAATACAAGCATACGAGTTCACGTAGAAGTAGCCGCATGAACATGCTGAGTGTTATAATTACGCTCTAGTACTACATGCACGTGAAACTGGCGCAAGCGCATCACAACAAATTCTAAATGCCAAGGCAACTAGAACAGGCTAGCACCTACGATGGATCCAAAGTGAGCGTGTCGGTGCATTGTGAACATACACGTCAAACTGTCACATGGGCAGGTGCTCTGAACCCGAGAAGTTCTCCTAATTCTTACATGGTAATTGATGCTATTTTGGTTGTAAGAACAATTTCGCCAAAAAAATCCGAACTATAAACATCAAATCCTATATCATATACTGTCATTATTATTTTACGAAAATCGAGCATTTTTAATTTGACAATAAACGTAATTTCTTCCCATAAACCGAAAAAAAAATATCAACTTAAAAAATGTACAAATACCTAATTACCATACTAAGAAATTTGAGATTTAGTATCCAAAACATTATTTGAAAAAAAATCCAACAAAAATCATGTAATTTAGGTTTAGCACCAGTTGGTACCCCTTGCTTTGTATTCTTATCTCAAAAGCTAAAAAGCCAATAAATCTAGTAAAGTTAGTTTTGCCCAAAAAATGCTAAATTACAAACTCCATTTTAGAGCAAGGTTAAACAGAGAATTTCCCAATCAATGACAACTGCTTTAAATCCCACGCTTTGGTTATTAGCTGCCAAATCCCATAGCAAACCAAGCGTCTCTTCTCCCAATGAAACTTTTGCCCAAACCCAAATTCCCTTTACACTCAACCGCTTAGTCGACTTCCCCCACAACCGTCTACGAGCATAATCCCATGTTAATTCCCTAATTTCAGGGCGGTCTGAAAAGCAACGGAAGGGCAAAAGAGTCAATTCGTTGTCGCTCTTTCCACTGCTTTTCCTTTGCTATTCCAAACCCCCTTCCCCCGAAGCCTTCGTCGGCACGTCTAATAAAATCCCTTTTGCTATAAATAACATGCAAACCCACCCACTCTCACTCTGCTCCTCACACACTAAACACTCCTCCCCTCCCTCTCTCTCTCTCTAAAAACCTCACTTTCTCTCTCTAAAACCCCAGAGAGCACAGACGCGCGATGTCTCAACGCGGACGCGGGCGTGGCCGAGGCCGCCATTCCGACCCCTCGTACGGCTCCGACGCCCCGCCGTTTAATCGCGGTGGAGGAGGCGGAGGCCGTGGTAGGGGACGAAACCCCGGTGCTCCACCGTCGTTTCAGTCCGAATCGGGCCCTAGCCATGGCGGTCCTGGAGTCGTCGCCGCTCCGACGGCTGCTCAAACTCCCTCGCCGGCACCGATGGCTCAAACACCGGCTCCTCGTGGGCCGGCGCCGGAGGCTCAGGCGTCCTCCAGCTCGGCGCCTCCGCCTGCTGAGGCTCTTCTCATCGGTGAGATGGAGCAGAAACTGACGTTGACCGCTCCGCCGCCGTCGTCGTCCAAGGCCATCCGGTATCCGGCGAGGCCTGGCTACGGGAAGGTTGGCGAGAAGGTCCAAGTCAGGGCCAACCACTTCCTTGTGGAGGTTGCGGCGAGAGATCTCCATCACTACGATGTAAGCCACCTTCTTCTTCCTTTGTTTTTCTTACAGTTTTCCCTTTCGTTCTTATTTTTCTGTGCTTCTGTTCATCTGCATTCGGCCTCTTCAGTGTCCGTTTATAATTTTTTTTGGATTTTTGGAATTTTCTGTTTTTGAAAACTTGACTTGGAATGTTGTTTTGGGACCCAAAAATGATTTGATGCCCTCAAAACATCTCTGTGACTCCAAATTTTTGTTTACATTTTACTTTTTTACAATTTTTAAAAATTTCTGAGTTGATCTGGTCAGATGCGTTGGACTTTTGAGCGTCGTCATTGTGTTTTCAATATTTTGATTATTTTTTTTGTTTTCCTTTTTGTTTTTAATTCTTCATGGCGTTTTGGGACCCGAAGATCATTTGAGGTTTCTCAAAACACGTTTCCGATTCCAAATGATGAAGAGCAAACACAACCATTTTATTTTTGTTTTTAATTTTTTAAATTTTCTTCTGGATTTCCCTTTTGCCGTTTCTCTACTGCTGTAAATCTGACCCGGAAAGGTGATTTCACGTTCCCAAAACATTTTTCTGAGTCAAAAGCGAGTCATATGCTTTTGTAAAATTGTATTCTCTATTTGCTTTACTTTTCGCTGTTGCCCAACTATTTGAAGTTGACCTAAATTTGTTTTTCAAAAAGGGTTTCCAGGGAGGTGTTCATCTATAGGTGCTTTTTTTTTTCTGAAAACTTTAGATGTTCCCAAAACCCGTTTCTGAGTCAAAATGCTGAGTACCAAGCGGCACCTATTGATGAAAGTTTCGGAGAAATAGGGGTTGGTTTTCTTTTGCTATTCTTTATTTTTGACTCAGAAGGGATTTGGGAAAATTGTAATTCTTTTGGTATTTTAAACAGTTGATTGTTCTTGTTTTGGTTATGTGCTTGGGGGGTGTCTTACGATTTCATTTGGTGGCTGTAGGTGTCGATTACCCCTGAAGTTGCATCGAAAAAGATCAACAGGGATGTCATTAAGCAGCTCGTAAAACTGTACAGGGAGTCTCACCTGGGCAAGAGAATCCCAGCTTATGATGGCATGAAAAGTATTTATACAGGAGGGCCCTTACCATTTGTCTCGAAAGAGTTTGTGATCAAGTTGGCGGAGAAAGAAGGCCGGGAGGGTTCTTCTGCTGCTGCTGGTTCCAAGAGGTATACTTGTATGAGAGTTTAGTGTTCTGCTGTCATTTTTGTATGTTTTGTTTAATTGTTGTGGTTTTTTGAATGTTTTCTTCGTTGTATTTGAATGGCTTACAGGAGGGACCGAGAGTTCAAGGTCACTCTCAAATTGGCTAGCAAACCCGACCTGTATCAGCTTCAACAGTTCCTACGAAGCCAGCAGCATGAGTGGCCGCAAGACGCAGTTCAAGTTCTGGATGTTGCTCTTAGGGCCACACCTTCTGAAAAGTAATGTCTCTATTTTTTAGAAGGACATAAGATTTATTTTGTCCTTCATTGCGTTGTTTCCTCACTAATGACGGTTTTGACTGTTTTAATTTCTATCGCAGGTTCACTGTTGTTGGGAGGTCTTTTTTCTCCACTGAGCTTGGGCAGAAAGGTGATCTTGGCGAGGGTCTGGAATACTGGAGAGGCTTTTACCAGAGTCTAAGGCCGACTCAGTTTGGGCTTTCGCTCAATATAGGTAATGCATTGACTGTTAAGTAACAAGAGCATTTTATTCATATATTTGCAGTTAAGTAACAAGAGTATTGTGACTAACTTTTTTTATTCATCTATTTGCAGATGTATCAGCCAGATCATTTTATGAACCTATTCTGGTAACTGAGTTTGTGAAAAAACTTTTGAACTACAGAGAACTGTCAAGGCCGTTGCCTGATCGCGATCGTTTGAAGGTATTCACTATTTTCGTTTCGATTTGGTTCATACAGTTTTGATAGGCAACGTATCCAAAAGTAAGGCTACATGAATAAAATACAATGTGAATATGTTGAGTTGATAGTTTGTAATTATTTTTTACCAGTCTGAACGATTATTTATACTAGGTATAGGTTATATTTATGCAGATTTTCTAATATTTATGCTCATTTGGTTTTGAAGCTGCATTTTGTTTTAGCATGTAATCATTTGCTTTTATTTTGAATTGACTTGTCCATTTTGGATCCACTTCCTTTGGATCAGGTGTAGATATCCACATAGACTAATTTATTCAGAGTTCTGTGTATTTACTTATGTTTGTCCACAAATTGTTGCGTTGCTTAAAAATATTTGTCTTGAACAAAACTGATTGGCATTCTGTTACTTACAGGTGAAAAAGGCCTTAAAGGGGCTCAAGGTAGCACTTTCTTATCGTGATAATAGATCTTATAAAATCACTGGGGTCTCGGTGGAACCGTTGAGCAAGTTGACGTGAGTATTGTAATCTTTACGTTACGTTTATGCTTATATCTTGTTTATATGTATAAAAGTTGTGGTACTTGATTTGCTTGAAATGTAGAACTGGAATTTTCATGCTCATTATCTACTTTCGTTTAAATTATTTTGATTGAATTTGCAATCACCATAAAGGGTAAATATGAAAAGAAAATCAAATTGAGTTCTGATGGTATTCCATGGTAACAGAACATTCATAATGTATTATCCATCTTGGCGTTTTAGGTTCACTCTAGAAGATAAAAGTAAAACTTCAGTGGTACAGTATTATCGTGAGAGGTACAATTTAGTGCTAAGGGATGTGGCAATGCCTGCGCTTCAATCTGGGAGTGATTCAAAACCTGTTTATTTGCCTATGGAGGTTCCTTTCTTGACTTCTTAACCATTTTATTTCCTAGCATGTTTCTATTCTAAGTACGGTAGTAGTCTTGAGGAGATAATTTACTTATTTACCTTTTTGGCAGCTTTGTTCCATTGTTGCTGGGCAGAGGTACACTAGGAAGCTGAATGAGAGACAAGTAACAGCTCTTCTGAGAGCAACTTGTCAACGTCCTGGAGACAGGGAGCGAAGTATATACCAGGTCTGGATGTGATTTCATCTTTTCAATCAATGGAACTCTTTTCCTAATCTAGATGGTTTTCATCTTGTTTCTGGCGATCATGTTTCTGCATCTGTGCAGATGGTTAAGCACAATGGTTACGATAAAGATGAGCGTATCCAGCGGGAGTTTGGAATGAATATAAGAGAAGATATGGCTTTAGTTAATGCTCGTGTTCTGCCGTCTCCTTCGGTAATTATTTGTTTCCAATTTTGTTTGAATAGTGCAAGTGTTTTTTTATTCATCTCTTTTTCTTTGCTGGTGTTTGAATTGATGACAACAGCTTAAATACCATGACACTGGTCGTGAGAAGTCTGAAAATCCACGAATGGGCCAATGGAACATGATCAACAAGGTATGGTATTGGTTTTTAATTTGCTTAGATGGATCTGTGTGTATGTTGAACTCCATTGCATACATGTGAAATCTTTAATGTGTTTTGACGGTAGTTATGCATGATTTATGCAACTGAAGGGGTTTGAGGGTAGTTAAACAAGATTTTTGCAATTTAAGAGTCTTTGCAGACAGCAACTTCACTTGTTCATATTTATTATTGATTTGTAAACATTTTAAAATACTGTCTTTTGCTGGTTTTGTAATATGTGATGCAGCATCAAAATTAAAACATTGTTCTTACTAGAAATTTTAGTTCTGATTATTTTAAATTTATTCTGGTTCTGTAGAAAATGGTTAACGGTGGTCGATTAGATTTCTGGGCATGTGTCAATTTCTCCCGACTGGACCCAAGTTTTAACTCCCGATTCTGTGAAGATTTGGTCAATATGTGCAACAGCAAGGGAGTGGTACGACTCCCTTTCTTAACTTTCTCCTCTTTTTGCATTGAAGTGTTTTTGTTCTTTTCCTCACCAAATTTGTGTCTTCGTAGCATTTCCATCCGCAACCTTTAATTCCTCATCAATCAGCTCATCCTGGGCAAATAGAGAGGGTGCTCAGAGATGTCCATAAGATGTCTAGCAAGAAACTTGAAGAAATTGGACACAAGGGAAAGCCTCTTCAGTTGTTAATTATCATTTTGCCTGATGTCACTGGATCATATGGCAAGTAGCAATCTTGGAACAAAAAGTGTCGTGTTTTGAGAATATCATGCTTAAAATAAGTCTTGTATTTCAAGAAAATCATGCTTAAAATCTGACTTATTGGTTGCTTGTAGGGATGATAAAACGAATCTGTGAAACTGAGTTAGGAATTGTATCTCAGTGCTGTCAGCCTAGGGCTGCGTCAAAGCTCAGTAAACAATACCTTGAAAATTTGTCGCTCAAGATAAATGTGAAGGTTTGTTTTTATGTATTGTTAATCACATTACTTAGCGTTTGTTCTTTATGTAGTCTCTCACATTACTAATTGTCTTCTATTAACATTGAAATATTTATTGACACAACACTTAAAACTGTTGTAGATTGGCGGAAGGAACACTGTTCTAACTGACGCCATTCAAAGAAGGATTCCTCTGGTTAGTGACATCCCCACAATCATCTTTGGTGCGGATGTTACCCATCCTCAACCTGGGGAGGACAGCAGTCCCTCAATTGCAGCTGTAAGTTAAGTCGTCTATTTTGTTTTCATTTTAATTAAAAATGCATAACGTGTTAACCTGTTAATTTATTACATCAGGTGGTGGCGTCCATGGATTGGCCAGAGGTCACTAAGTACCGAGGAATTGTGTCTGCACAGGTTCACCGTGAAGAAATAATCCAAGATCTTTATAGTGTAAAACAGGACCCTAACAGAGGTCCGGTTGCTGGAGGAATAATCAGGTAATTGGGTCAACATGCACCTTCTTTTGTTATTGTTTCCAATTTTATTTTATTTTGAAAATATAGTTGTGAGTGTATTTTCTTATCATGATTATTTTCATTATGTTAGGGAGCATTTCAGAGCATTTCGACAAGCAACTGGCCGAAAACCAGAGAGAATTATCTTCTTCAGGTAATAATTGTTTTTGCTGTGGTCAAGGAAAATGACACAACACTCTGCTAAGTGCTAATATTTGTTTTGATGTTTGCTTGACAGAGATGGAGTTAGTGAAGGGCAATTTAGTCAAGTTCTGCTGTATGAAATGGATGCTATAAGAAAGGTATGCTAACTACTAGAATTCTAGAATTATTCTGTTATTGTTTAGATAACTTGACATGAATCACTACTTAATTATTTAATTTGATTAAGTAGTTAGTGAATTATTTTTTTAAGATAAGCGACTTTATCTAATATGTGTCACTACTTTTTCAGGCTTGTCAATCGCTTCAGGAGGGATATCTGCCACCAGTAACTTTTGTTGTGGTGCAGAAAAGGCATCATACTCGCCTGTTCCCTACTGATCATCGGAAGACTGATAAGAGTGGCAATATTCAACCAGGTTACAAATTTATATGCATTGAGATAGTAAATTTGATGCTTTTCCGTTTTGCGCATAGTAAGTTTTATCTTTTTCTGTTTTGCTCATTAACTCTCTTTACCTTGTCTAGGCACTGTGGTTGACACCCAGATTTGTCATCCGACGGAGTTTGACTTCTATCTCAACAGTCATGCTGGCATTCAGGTACTATTTGTGTTGTTGATTTATATATGCCAGTTCTGTTATTGCGGTAGTTTCCTTGCCCTCTTCTGAGGATGTATTTGTGATCTATTCACTGCTAAATATGATGACATTTTCTGTTGTGCTGTAGTTTGAACTGTTATCTTCATTCATGTAGGGAACTAGCAGGCCTGCACATTACCATGTCCTGTATGATGAGAACAAATTCACCGCAGATCAGTTGCAGATGCTGACGAACAACCTATGCTACACGTAAGAATACTATAATTTCAGTTCTTTATCTGGCTTTTGCACTTGTATGATTCAATTTGAAGATAACATTTTGTTTGCCGACTTTCTAATCGGTATGGCATTTGATTTTTCAGGTATGCAAGGTGCACTCGCTCAGTTTCCATAGGTACGTACTTGAGTTGGATTCGTAGATCTGTTTTCTGAAATTATGCCTCACCACTGATGTTTGTGTTTTTTCATGCAGTTCCTCCTGCATACTACGCTCATTTGGCTGCCTTCCGTGCAAGATACTACATTGAGGGCGAGTATTCTGATGGAGGCTCTACTACTGGATCTACAGCTGGGGGTGCTGGTGGTGTGCGCTTCCGTGCCCTTCCTGAGATCAAGGACAATGTGAAGGAAGTTATGTTCTACTGCTGAATCAGTCCTGAGGTCGGTTTTGGGCCTGGTGGCGTTTTTTTGTGGAGGTTTGTTTTGTGCTTGGTTGCATTTTGTGGAGGTCTGTTTTGTGCCTGGTGGCGTTTTGTGGAGGTCCGTCTCCGGTGGAGTTAATTTCTAGTAGTAGTGTTTTGTGGAGGTCGTACGAACTAAAGTTGCACAGGACTCTATAATCTTATATTTTGGTTATCGTCTGGAAGATTGACGTCTAAATCGCTCATCCGTGATGGTTTTCGTGGTTAAGTTTTGTGTCCTATGGGACCCTATGAAACTAGTTTTGTTGGTCGGTCCATGACCCTTGACGATTGATGGATCTGGATTTTGGTTCAAAGTTTATATATAATTGAATACATTATAGGGTTCAACTTCAATGTGCAATAGGACGTACCATTTAATGGTATGTATATTGAATGATTTAAGATTTATTTGGGGCCAACTGCAAATTAATCTGAAACTATTCAATAGCGATACTATTGAATGGTATGTACTACTTAAGATTTTTTTTACATTATATGTTATTCTGTTGGATGTATTTGTTAAAAATGATTCTTTGTACATTCAAATTTTGTTTTTGGACACTCTTGTATTTTTGGACATCTAATTTATTTTCACATTTTTTTTGGACACTTAAAATAAATTACTAAACTTTTAAGAATACCGTTCTTTAACTTTTTATGGTCGCTAATTCTGCTATTTGAGTTTTCATCATCGGCACCGCGTCAAGGTCCTCGGCTGCATCATAATCACCCATTCTTGATGAGGCTCTAGGACAGCAAACACGAACACCTCGAGCGGCTGGTCATGTGAGAAGTATAGGAAGAGACGCGGCAAAGACGATCAAGAAGGCGATGATAGAGAAAAGTATAGGAAGAGATGCGGCAAAGACGATCAAGAAGACGATCATAGAGAACGGGTGGTATAGGAGGCTGAGGAAGAGTGATGAGAGGCAAAGTTTATCAGTAACTTTGGTTACCACGTTTGTTTCAAAACTCTATAGGTGTCCAAAATATAATTATTTTTCTTAAAAAAAGTCTTTCGTGATAATTTTAGGATTAAGTACCTAAAACTCTTCAATCTTTTAATGTGATTCTAAATTAGTTTCAACATTTTCAAACATTCCAAAAGAGTACCCAACGTATAGGAAATACCACTTCTGTTAAGTCTCAAGTTAAAAGAACCGTAAAGTGCCTATGTGACATTTATTGTTAGATTTTTTTTAATGACGTGGCAAAGTACCAAACGTATAGGAAATACCACTTCCGTTAAGTCCCAAGTTAAAAGAACCGTAAAGTGCCTATGTGGCATTCATTGTCAGTTTTTTTAATGACGTGGCATTCATGGCCAAATTAGTCCCGACCTTATGAAATTTCTCTCTTTCTTGCACCCTTTCCTACTTCCCCTATCTCTCAAATCTCAAATATGCAAGTATGGTGAATTGAAGCTTTTCCTTCCCCTTCCTCGACCTTTGCAGAAAAAATCAAATCCAAAATACACATAGCTCGCCACATAATCAAGCATGTTCGCAGTTGGTACAGTCTGCGAATCCAAAAGTTTTGCCAACAGCCTCAAGACCAAAAGCATCGTTCATTCTTGTGCTAAATTTTTCTTGTTTTTTTTAGTAATCAGTTCTTTTTATTTTCTTTTGTATAATATTATTACAGGATTTTTTATTAATCAGTTCGTATATTTGCAAACGGCATATCTGCATAGCAAGATTTTGAGAAGACAAGAAAGATAACCAGACTTCATATTTTCGGTATGTATTTGCTGGTATACAAAATTAGTCAATGAAAATAACTATTTCAGAATTTACAAAACATGCCCTTTCTTATGCAGGAAACCCCTACCCCACTAAGACCCAATACAAGAGGAAGCTCACTTGTCAATTTTAGTCTAATGTTATGTTGGCATCATCCTCGCCCCTTCTAAAACTCTAAGTGCAGTTTCAGACGGTAATAAGAGGTTAGGGTTTCGGAAAACTGTTTTGAGGTTTGGCCTCCATTAGGACCTATTTAATGCGAGGGAATTGAAGTATGTATTGAAATTATTAGATTTGTCCACGTCAAAAAAAAAAAAAAAATGACAATGAATGCCATGTAGGCCTTTAACAGTTCTCTAACTTGGGACTTAACGGAAGTGGTATTTTCTATACGTTAGGTACTCTTTTGAAATGTTTGAAAATGTTGAGACTAATTTGAAATCACACTAAAATGTTGTGGAGTTTTAGGTACTTAATCCATAATTTTATATATGAGTATAAGACTCTTTTTTCTTTTAAATAAAATTGATGGGTGTTCACTACTCTGATCTCATCTGATGGAAGTTCAGATTATACTGTGTATATTTCTGTTCCGGATTTGACCTTCCTTCAAGGCTTGCCAATTGGCTCGTTCGGGTGATATTTTGGTCCAAATATTGGTTTGCTAAAAGGGCTTTATAAAGTTTAACTTGTAGGTTAATTCTTTGGGAACGTTCGTGTTTGGTCACTGTCGTTTTTAAGTCCGCCGTACGTTTCACAGTGGCACTATGGTCGTTATCTCTTTGATCCTCCACAAGACCACAACCTCTCTCTAAGACAAGAGACGACAATGTCTGAACATTGCTGAGACCGCTGTAGAGGAAGAATGTTAAAATTTTGACATTGCTAAGGTGTCGGAATGAACGTGCAAGCACGACACCTCATTGATTAAGTGCGCCTACAATGGGATGTAAAATTTTAGCTTGTTCGAAAAACACTATTAATAGTGTGGTTGTTCACTTTCAAAGCCAATATGTAATACTTCCTCCAATTAGTTAAGTGACTCTTTCTTTCTATGTGAATCATAAGCCTCATAAATAGGGCACAATAATGAAAAGGAAAATATACTCGCATTTCTCCTCCACTTTCACCGCCTTACTCTATTCTCTTATTTTATATTTTATTTCTAACAACATTATTATTATAGAGAGATTTCACTATGAGAAAGACTAGCTCCTTAAGGATGTAGGAGGAACTCTTCCTTAAAATACTTCAAAGCGCCTATTCATGTAACTCTCGTTATAATCTAAACCGTTCATATTGTAAATCACTATGTAAAGATCATCTCGTACAAAATCAATAGGTCTAAGACGTTTAGCCATCAAACCGTATAAAAGCAAACATGGACGAATTCAAGAAGCATTATGAACCGTTTATCTATTTGCTACAATTGATTGACTAAACGATATTAGTTTTGATTGGATTTTTTTTGTAGAGATAAGCTTTACATAGTAAGTAATTGATAATGTGGATGGTTCCGATCATAACAACGGCTCAGAACAAAGCTGCTAAAGTGTATTTTCTGGTTTAATTCTCCTTAACCTTAAGGAGCCAAGCTCTCTCTCTTTCACTATGTAATTAACTTGGCTCCTAATAAATAAGGAGGAGTTCCCTCCTCAATTCACTATGTGCAGCCAAATTTACAGAATTTTATGCTTATGATCGGAACCGTTTATGTTATAAATTACTTTGTAAACATCATCTCGTGTAAAAATCAATAAAAATACGTAACTTGTTTAGTCATCAAACCGTATAAACATATGACCCACTCCGCAAAAGAATTACGAACCGGTCTATCTATTTGCTACAACTAATTGAGTAAACGACTTTATTTTTACTTTAATTCTTGCTTTATAGAGTGATTTATAATATAAATAGTTCGATCAAATATATAAAGTTCCGTGAATCGATGACAGCATCTTGAGGAGAAACCTCTTCCTCCTCAATCTTAAGGGAGCCAAAGCCTCTCTTTTTACTATAACAATCATCTCTATTCAATATTTATTTTTGGCCGGAAAAATGCTACAATTACAGTCTCCATTACAAAAGCAAGTTTAAACAGAAAATTTCCAATTAATAGCACGCTTTTATTATTAGCTGCCTAACCCAATTATTTCTTTTGTTAACCTAACCCTACTATCTAAAGCGATCGTAGTAAATCGTAACCCGCCTCATATTCCAAATCAAAAACCCAAAATCCAACAAAATCAAATAATTATGTCCTTAAATTAAATTAAAACTTCCCAAACAAAAACACAAAAAGTCGTCCCTTCCCATTATTTTCTCAACTACCCAATTAACCACTTAACCACGTCACTTACCGTTTAAGCATAATCGTCATTTAAAAAAAGTGAGAAGTCAGCCGTCAATTTCTACGATTTTCGGGTGTATTCACTTGAAGTCTATAGGATTTTTTTTTTTGTATTTTAAAAGTATGTGGGTATTCAATTAGGATTTTAAAAAGTCTCTTTAAAAATTTTGTCAGATTCAATTAAGATTTTAAAATATCCGTAGAAATCTAGTAGTATTGAAAAGTTTATTGACTTTCAAAGATTTCATTGATTGTTGGATTGTGTAGGATTTTGGGTAGGTCCTTGGTATAAATAGAAAATCCATTCAAGAAATCTCTTCTCCTACCAAGAGATTTTGACGCTCGCTCGTAATGTAAGCATGGAAGCGGAGACGTATAAATAGAAAATCCATTCCTCTTTTCCTACCAAGAGATTTTGACGTTGCTCTAATAAAAGATGAAGGAGACGAACATACTTTTCTTGACCTTGTAGAAGACCTAACAAACCTCTTCACTCAAGGTTGGTATTCTTCTAATCTATTGACGTTATTATTGTTATGCTTAATGGTTTGTGGTATTATGTATATTATTCATAATATTAGGTTTCAATCCAATTGTATCATGGAGACGACTATATTAGGTTTCTATCCACCCCGCTAAAGTGAAGGCTTCTACCATATATTTGTTTGATAGAAGCAAACCATGTATCCGCACTTGCTTATGGGTTTTTATATATGTGTTTCCTTTGGAAACAATGGAAAAGTGGTCCTCGCAGCCTTCTGTATTTCTGCACATTTGATTCATTCTTTTGATCTTGATAGTTGGCTAGGTATTTCGCTTTTTTACATCTCCTTGAAATAGTATTGGTGTTAGTTGTTAATTGATTCATTGAGTCATAAAGAACACAATGCACCCTAGTCAAATCTATTAGAATGAGTTCACTATTGACTATTATAAAGCGTATAACTAAAAGAAATATACACATCATTGGCATATATACATATATACGTGGTCAGTCTCCGTATATTAGTATAACTTAGTGCATAACCAAACCGAAAATTAGATGAATCGACCAAAAGTGAAAACAAAATACTAACCAAAATACTGTGGATTCCTCATTTTTTGCTTCACACTTCCCTTGATTTAGTTTCTAATACAAGTATCTTGCGTTGAGTCTTTTTGATGGTTATCATATTATTTAAATGCATAATTAGAAAAATGCATAATTGAAACGTAAAGATTCTATATACATACTAATAAAGCTTAAATTTGTAAGCATTATAGTAATATCATCATGGTTGATCAACAACAAGATGTCAAAAAAAGAGGGAATTATGAGCGCGGGTCCAAGGAAGAGAGTGATGTTTTGTTAGAAATCATGGCGCCGATGCCGTCACTTGGGATGTCGTGGACAATAATGGCAAATTTTTACAGCAAACAATGGAAGAAAGAATACTTCCCGTTTTAAATGCAAAAACTTGGATGTCAAAAGACATACAACAATTACAAAGCCTGAAATGGTTTAAAATCGATGGAATTCTTTTTCAACCCTTAAGTGCGTTTTAACTCCGGTTCCTGGGGTTTGATTCAACTACAAAGAGTGTCTGCACGCTCCCGATGAAGTATGGGATAATCACATATTAAGGTGAGCTTCCTAAACACTAGTTTTAAAATTTACAAATACTTGGCATTGGCCGGGGCTATGTGGGCTAATAGATCGCGAAATGCTAATAATGAAAATCAAGAGAATAACAATGAGAATCAAGACAATGACAATGAAAATAATGAGGAACAAAGAGCCGATGAGAATCAACAGTGGTTGGGCGATGATAATGAGATTGAAATGGAGGAGTATGTTTTCTTTATAATTGTCTTTGCATTTTTTGGTAATGTGTTTTTTGGTTCTTTGCATTTTCAATGTTGTATTTTGACATACACATAATGTATAACTCGAGACGACAACTCTTGGTTTTCAATGATGTATTTTTAATCCTATTATTGATATTAGAACAATCAACAATCCATAGATTTATTAAAATCCATACAACAATACTGAAATAAATGCATTAAAAATCTGTCAAAGTCTATATAGAATTAAAAACAATCCATAAAATCTGCAGAATCTATGAATTATAAAACTCTAACATAATATTTTAAAATCAATTGAATACACCCTTCGTATCTCTTTCTTTCAAACTCAAAAGCCCTTCCTTCCTTTGCATGTCTTTAATTTCTTTCCGTTAACATGCAAAAACACACTCCTACTCTCGCCCGCGCTCTCCTCACACACACAAACGCTCCTCCCTCCTCTCTCTAAAACACTCTCTTTTCTCTCTCTAGAAGCTCAAGCGCACAGACGCAATAACCAACGTGACGCGCCGAGGCGTCGCTCGGGACCCTCGTAAGCCTCCCCGACGCCACAGTCGCTAGTCATGGTGGAAGAGGCGCTGCAGAATTAAAATGCAGAGGCGATGTCTCAAAGTAGCCGGCGGTGGTGACTAATTACGCAACCATAACCGCCGTGCACCATGCCGTTTAGTCCGAATCTGGGCTCAACAATAAGCGAGCCTCGTAGAATCGGCGATATTATGGTGGTGTCGTTGCACTAACATATTCTGGCCAGACTAATGTTCCTCAAGAGCTCTGGCATGTCAAGCCAAAGCTGGCCTGGGGCTTCTTCAAGCCTTCCCATGACGCAGGGACCACCGCGAGACAGGGCAAGTCACATTAACCGCTCGGCGCCCAAGGCTCGGTCCAAGCGCCATTAGCTGGGCGAGGCCCGGTTTTGGGACTGTGGGGAGAAGGTCCAAGTGAGAGCCAACCACTTCTTAGTGGAGGCTGCGACGTGAGATCTCCATCACTACGATGTAAGTACTAAGCCTCTTTGTGGCTCCGACTCCCTTTCCTTGTCCTCTTACAAAGATTTATTTTTCCCATTTTTTTGAAATATTTTTTTGCGTTTCGGCTCATGAAATGTCGACTTATCGAGATTGTTATTTTCTGAGTCCCAATTGGACCTGTCAATAGATTGAATTTTGATTGTAGTTACTAGGATATGGATCTATGATTTCAATTCAAATACGATCCGAATCTCATAATCAGATTATAAATAGATCCAGATATAAATTAAGGTTATCTATGATTTCAATTCGAATACAATCCGAATCCTATAATCTGATAATAATCCGATTCTACTTAATATAGCATATTATTTGATTTTTATAAATATTATATTCGTGTGCAGTAAAATAAGTTTTATGCATTCATAATACACTACACTTTGACAACAAAAAACTTGCGCACTATATTTCTATTATACAACATGAAAATTTCTAATTACAAGTTGATAAATAAATACAAGAATGAAGTTTCTAATAAAAAAAATTAGTTCTTAAATTGAATCCGAAAATGGTCCGATCCGATCCAAATCAATGCTTAACGGATAGGGACGACAAGTTAGGTCTAGTCCCAATAATATGGAATTATTTGTTTTATCAATTTGTTTGGTTCTTTTATCTTATGATAACTCTCGAGTTTCTTTGCCAGTTGGTAATCTCGGTTTTTTTAATGATAAGATTAGAGAAATTTTATTTGAACTCATATAACTTTTCTCTACACCCAACTTACTCTCTAGTCTCTACACTCATATTATTTTTAGTTAAACTATTCATATCTCTACAAACCCAAATTTACTACCTAAACTACCCTCACAAACCCAATTCAATATGTAAATACACTCATTTAAAAAATAGAAAACCAAAATCAAAGCATATCTCGCTGGTGTCCGCATATATTTGGAATCCTGACTTTTAACAGCAATGCCTCTATACACACACTGAAAGTTGGCACCAAGTGTTGAACATGTCAGAAAATGAAGATGGAATGCTTGGGTAGGGTCGAGCCAAAGCAGCCGTGGTCCTTCCCTGTTTCAATCGAACGAGGAACTACTGGTGGCTTGTCAGCTTGGCACGCAAAGGATTTTGTGAGAGTGATTTGATGTAAATACTGGGGCAGCTACTCATTTCATTGGCGTCCAAACATCTCTTCTTTGTTCCCTTTCCAATTCAGGGTGTTGTTCAAAGTAAATATACATACATACATATAAAAAAACCAAACAAACAAAAACGAAAATGAACTTTTTGTTTTACCTGAAGTCTTCCATTTCATTGGAGTCATTGAATACATAGGAGAATAATAAGCAAATGTAAATAGACAAAAAAAATCGACAACAGCTGGTTAGCTAGTGTCATTGGCCTTCGGCTTCTTGCCCTTGCCTTTCTTACCCTTGGTAGGGTGCTTGTCCAGCGTAGGTAGGAGATCCTCTAATTCCGTTGTGGATTCCGTAATAGGTGGTATCAACGGTCTCTTAGCTGCAGACAGCGATTTTATTTTCGACTTCAGACTCTCAATAACCTGAGAACTTTCTTCATCTTTCTTTTTAAGTATATCATACACGCTTCAATTCTAATTTATGAATAGTTATATCTTGACCTTTTATGTCGAAAACATCCTTAGGTTGTGTGCCTACCCAATTATTGTCATTGTCAAAGACAGCTTCTCTTTTTGTATCAATTCTTTTTGAAAGCTCAAATTTGATAACCCTTTTGGCTATTTCAGCTTTTTCCCATTCAACTCCGAATTTTTGAGTTACTTCAACATTTTCTTTTCGAGACAGATCCTCGTATTGTTTACGAAACCATTCTGCTGTGATACTGTCTTTAGTAGCACCCTTGTGCTTAATTATATTACTACCATCTTCTGTTGAGAATTAAGCTGCTTACTAACTTAGTTGTGAACCTGCAGATGATAATCCTGCAGATGGAGTTGAAGGAAGCAACCCGATGAAAGTCAGGGAGCAACCCGATGGAAGCCAGGGAGCAACCCGATGGAATCCAGTAAGCAATCCGATGGAGTCAGAGCATCCCGACACTTTACAAATGAAGCAAGAAGTTAAGATTTGACGTTTGCTATTTTTAGTATAGCGTGCAACGGCTAGTTTGTTTAGTCGTTT
Organism: Gillenia trifoliata; assembly: GCA_018257905.1. Lineage (NCBI taxonomy): Eukaryota > Viridiplantae > Streptophyta > Magnoliopsida > Rosales > Rosaceae > Gillenia > Gillenia trifoliata. The sequence continues at coordinate 19,748,085 of CM031081.1, read as the reverse complement.
GTTTTCTTTTCTGCTTTAAACAGCTACAGTTGTTAGTTTTGTCTTGTACACAGTTGTCAGTGTGTCCTGTCACTTTCATGGACAGAACTGTGTCTGTGTCCTTGTGCAGAACCACCGATGCTAGCAGATGTAATAGGATATATATGTATTGTATGTCTTATTGTTCATACAATTAAGAAATATACAGACTCTTGCTTCCTCTCAAGCTCTTTCTCTGAAAATAGATTTTAGCTTTCTGCAAACACATTTGAAAGCTTAAAGGCTTTATCAACCAAACAATATATGCCTGGTACCATTTTCTACATGGTATCAAAGCTCTTGGTTTGATTCCAAAGGGGCGTAATATTGAGAGAGAGAGAAAAGATACATCTCTGAAGAAAATCCAGAGAAACCTTAAAGGTGATATCTTTAAAACTATTTTGTTGCTGTGTTACATGAGACAATGGCTGGTTCAAGTTCATCCAGTGGTGATTTACGAACGCCACAGTTTAATGGCTCAAACTACGATTTTTGGGCTGTGAAAATGGAAACCATCCTCATAGCTTACGATATATGGGATGTAGTAGAGACAATGCCACATCCACATCCATCACAGCCGGTACTCCAGGAAGAAGAAGGATCCGGAGATGAAGAAAGCATGGCTGAGCAAATTCCAGGGGAAACACCTACCATTTCCAGAGAAGACAGAATCAAAAACGCCAAGGCGTTGAGCCTCATACAAGGAGCATTAACTGATGAGCTCTTTCCTCGCATCAGAAACGAGAAGACTGCAAAAGGAGCTTGGGACATTTTGAGAAGAGAGTTTAGAGGAGACAAAAAGGTAAGAGCTGTTAAACTCCAAGCAGTAAGAGCAGATTTTGAATATATGAGAATGACAGATGGTGAAAGTCTAGATGATTATTTGGCTAGATTTTTTGGAATTATAAACAACCTAAAATCACTTGGTGAAGATGTGCTTGAAAAAATGATAGTGCAGAAACTGTTGATGAGCTTAAGTAGAAGGTATAAGTCTATCGTGTCTATCATTGAGGAAACTCGAGATCTAGATGACATTAGAGTTGAAGGGGTCATTGCATCTGTAAAGGTCTACGATAAAAGGGAAGACTTGCATGATGAAAGGGATAGACAGACAGGAACTGAGAGAGCTTTTAGTAGTCTTAGAGTTGGTAGTAGCCAAGACACTAGTACGTCCAAAGGTCCACAGAGTAGGCCAAATCACAAGTGGCAGGGACAATACAAAAAGGGATCAAATTGGTCTCAAAATGGAAACGTGAACAACAACAATGGCTCAAGCTGGAACAACAAATTTTCTGATTTCAACAAACAACCAAAGAGTAGCCAAGGAAATGGCAAACCGCAGTGTCAAGTGTGTGATAAATACCATTTTGGTATATGCAGATATAAGGGGAAACCCAAGTGTGGCAAGTGCAGTCGATTTGGTCATTTAACAAAGGACTGTGATATGTTGGAAATGTGCCCTAAAACCAATCATATGATGATACTTTATGGACATTTCAAATGTTAAACTAATTTAGTTTAATATAAAGGGCATATATTATTGTTTATAGTAGTCTCATATAAATGTTATATGCTTAAACAATAAGTCCAAGGAATATGTGCTTAGTAGAATGTAATCTAAACAAGTTAGGTTCATGAGACCATTCTCGATCATAGACATATCCTAAACGTTCCTGATCATAGGATTGCCAATTGGGCATTGACAGTCCGTTAAGATCAGTACATGTTATGTCTTCTCTCAGGGAAAGTGACTAGTCTCGAGTCATTGGTGTAACTGACACCAAGACAAGCATGTAGGTGCTCAATATAGAGTGAGTCCACTGAACACGATCAATGATGAGTTTTCATGATCATGTCACATGAGAACTCATAGTTGGGATAATGCAAATTAGTCCTTTGACCTGAGGCATCACAGTTGTCTTGTGGTGAGGTCCTTGATCTTTGATTATGTCAAAGTCACCCCATCCGAGGGTGTCCACGGCATAGTTGGGGTTAAGCTACTTAGCCATGGAGGCAAGTGAATGCGCAACAAGGGATCTCTAACCTTCAAACCGTTTGAGGGAGAATACTCTATGATATGATTAAGAATCTCTGGCCAGAGTATGAGTAAGATTTAGGAAGTCGTTCCAAATCATATTCAAGGTAATCATATAAGTAAATGAATCACATTGGATAGTAGACATGAATAAACTATCAAACCAAACAATGTGGTCGAGAGTATTGTATTAGAGAAGGACCGTATTGCATTGCAATCCTAACTGAATAGGTTTCTCCACCTCTTCTGATTAGCTTGGGTAGCCATGACATACTGCTAGGTGTCACTCATGGTTTGTGGTAGCCCTAAAGGTGTATGATCACTAAAGGGAGAATTGAAAGTAAGTTTCAATTCACAAATGATTTGAAAGAGTTCTAATCCTCCACTGCCTCGCTAAAAGGAACCTAATGGATCGTACACCGTGTAAGGTAGAGTTTGATGCAAAGAATGGAGATGAGTAAGAATAATTAAATGGTTTAATTATTTATGGCAAGGATTAATTAATATGTTAATTAATCAAACGAATAAGTTCGTTAAAGACCTCGGGTTGATTTTGGGCTTCAAGGCCCAATGGGCTTCGAACGTCAAGCCCATTGACTTAAGTTGTATGACAACTTAATGGCTAATAATAGATTAGGGCCCAATAGCCCAAAGAACCCAATATGGCCGGCCATTTGAGAATGTGTAGCAAACTTGCTTTAATTGCAAGTTTGCCACTACATTGTGAAATGATATAAAACAAGTTTATAACATTTCATACAAAGAGGTTTTCTTTTGGGAGAATGGTTGAGCATGAAAATGCTCTCTTCTCTCAAAGAGGCCGGCTCCCTAGAGGAGAATAGCTAGCAATCTCTCTTCCTCTAGGGCACTCATCTTCTCATCAAGGCTCTCCTTGGTGTGGAGACTTAGAGGTTCCCTACTTTGGGAACTTGGAGAAATCTATTCTTCCATCATCATCCAAGCAAGGAATGAAGGCCCTCTCCATGGGTGATTAGCCTTTGCTTAGGCAAAGAGGAATCTACAAAGGTATTTGATTTCTCAACTCAAAATTTGTTTTGATTTGAGTCTTGGTTCACCATATCTACTAGGCTTTGAATTTTCTTGGGTAAAGTTTCGTTTTAAGTGCATAGAAGCATGTTTCCGCCTTTAATTGTTAAATGCATGCTTAATGATGTTGCTTAATGAACTCGGTTAATCCGCAAATCTCCCTTCATGATAATGGTAAACAAGTTGCAAACTGTGTAAAGGAAGAAGATGCAGTCACAGGGACGATGTTCTATGCCTGTCATGCAAGTTCTATTGCATCAAGTAAGTCTGTATGGTTTGTGGACAGTGCTTGCAGCAACCACATGACCTCTCAAGAGTCTTTGTTGATCAATCTTGATAGGTCTGTGACCTGTAAAGTGAAGATGGGCACTAGAGACCTTGTTCAAGCTACAGGAAAAGGGACACTGGTTGTTGAGACACAGAAAGACAGAAGATACATAAAAGAAGTGCTGTTGGTTCCTGGATTGGATGAAAACTTGCTAAGCGTAGGGCAAATGATGGAGCATGGATATTACATTCTGTTTGGAGGCAACTATGCATTAATATTTGATGATAGTAGTCTTAAGAATGTTGTTGCTAAAGTTTCAATGACTGAAAATAGATGTTTTCCATTGTCTATGGAATCTGTTAACTCAGTAGCAATGAAGGCAGTAGTACACGAAGATCCATGGATTTGGCACATAAGATTGGGTCATTTAAACTTTGCAAGTATGAAGAAGATGCATCAAGCTCAGATGGTGTTGGGTCTACCTGCTTTCTCAGAGAAGGAAGGAGTATGTGAAAGCTGTGTTTATGGGAAAAGCCATATAGAACCATTTGTAAATTGATACACTTGGAGAGCAAGCTGTCCACTTGAATTGATACACACTGACCTATGTGGTCCGATGCAAAATGAGTCAATTGGAGGGAATAGGTACTTCATCACATTCATCGATGATTTCTCAAGAATGTGCTGGGTATACTTTCTCAGAAATAAGTCTGACACTTTCAATGTGTTCAAGAAATTCAAAGCTTTTGTTGAGTTGCAAAGTGGTTTCAAGTTGAAGAAGCTAAGAAGTGACAGAGGTGGAGAATATACCTCAAATGAATTTCTTGAGTATTGCAATAATCTCGGAATGGAGAGGCAACTGACTACACCCTACTCACCTCAGCAAAATGGAGTTGTTGAGAGAAAAAACAGAACGATTGGAGAAATGGCAAGATCGATGCTTTCTGAAAAGAAGATCCCCATCAAATTTTGGGCAGAAACAGTTGGAACTGCAGTATATCTGCAGAATAGATGTCATACCACTGCAGTCAATGGTAAATCACCATTTGAAGCTTTCACAGGGAGAAAACCCGGCGTAAAACACCTGAGAGTGTTTGGAAGCATATGCTACAGCCACATTCCATCGAATCTAAGGCAGAAGCTTGATGACAAAGCAAGCAAGGGAATTTTTATGAGATACGGTAGCTGCGAGAAGGGCTATAGAATCTTTAATCTTCAAACTGAGAAGATCATACTTTCAAGAAGTGTTACATTCGATGAGAACAAGTCCTGGAATTGGGAAAGCAAGCAAGTAGAAACTGTTTTCATGCCTCTCACTCTTGGAAATGAAGTCTCTGCAACAACTGGAATTGAAGAATCCGCTTATGAAGCTTATGGGATTAACTCCCCGAACGTCACCCAATCAGTTGTAGAAAGTCAACATGTTTATGGAAGTACTAGCACCAGTCAAGGTTCATTACCAAGCAACACTCCAGTAAAGCTAAAAAGCTTGGAGGATATTTATGCAAGATGTCACATGACCATCATTGAACCTGAAACCTACCATGAAGCTATTGAAGACAAAGCATGGAAGGAAGCAATGAATGCTGAGACCGAGACCATTGAGAAGAATGGAACTTGGGAGCTAGTGGATAGTCCTACAGACAAACCCGTCATAGGAGTCAAATGGGTGTTCAAGACCAAGCTGAATCTGGATGGAACTGTTCAGAAACACAAGGCAAGACTCGTGGCAAAAGGATATGCCTAGAAACCTGGTATTGACTACAATGAAACCTTTGCTCCAGTGGCAAGGTTAGATACAATCAGAACTCTGATTGCACTAGCAGCTCAGAAGGGTTGGAAGCTATTTCAATTAGATGTGAAGTCAACCTTCTTGAATGGAGTACTTGAGGAGGAGGTTTACACTGAGCAACCAGAAGGTTTTGAAGTTGAAAATGCAAGCCACAAGGTTTATAAATTGAAGAAAGCCCTCTATGGCTTAAAGAAAGCACCCAGAGCATGGTACAACGAGATTGACAATTATCTCACTAACTGCAATTTCAAAAGAAGCACCAGTGAAGCCACTCTGTACACCAAAACCGATGAAGAAGGGAAGCTGATCATTGTCTCTATGTATGTTGATGATATTGTGTACACTGGAAACAACAATACATTGCTCAGTGAATTCAAAAGAGACATGATGCTGAAGTATGAGATGACTGATTTAGGACTCTTACATCATTCTTGGGAATGGGAGTTCTACAATCGGATAAAGGTGTGTTTATACATCAAAGCAAAAATGCAAAGTCTCTACTTGTGAAGTTTGGTTTGGAGGATTGCAAGTCAGTAGCAATTCCTCTACCTATTGGTGAGAAACTGAAGAAAGTTGATGGAAGTGAGCTGGCTGATGACGTTTTGTACAGGAAAATTGTTGGCAGCCTGTTGTATCTAACTACAACCAGACCTGATATAATGTATGCAGCTAGTCTGTTATCAAGATTCATGCATGGCCCGACGAAGAAACACATGGGTGTAGCTAAGAGGGTTCTCAGATACATTCAGGGTACTCTCAGCTATGGCATTGAGTTCACAAGAGATAAAGATGCTGTGTTGATTGGATTTTGTGATTCGGATTGGGGCGGCACTGAAGATGACAGCAGAAGCACATCTGGATATGCATTCAGCTTTGGAAGTGGCACATTTTCATAGGCCTCAGTCAAGCAAAATACAGTTGCATTGTCAACTGCAGAAGCTGAGTATGTATCAGCAACCGAGGCAACATCTCAAGCTATTTGGCTAAGATTTGTGCTGGATGATTTCGGTGAAATGCAACCAGAGGCAACACCATTGTTTTGTGACAACATGTCAGCAATTTCAATGGTGAGAAATCCAGTCTTTCTTCAGAAAACCAGACATATAAACAGGAAGTATCATTTCATCAGAGAAGCATTGCAGCAAAGATCCATCGATGTGAAGTATTGCCGAAGTGAAGAACAGTTGGCGGACATATTTACAAAGGCATTGCCTAAGGATCATTTTAATTATTTAAGAATGAAGTTAGGAGTGAAGCCAGTAAGCAGCTTAGGAGAGGCTGTTGAGAATTAAGTTGCCTACTAGCTTAGTTGTGAACCTGCAGATGATAATCATGCAGATTGAGTTGAAGGAAGCAACCCGATGAAAGTCAGGGAGCAACCCGATAGAAGCCAGGGAGCAACCCGATGGAATCCAGTAAGCAATCTGATGGAGTCAGAGCATCCCGACACTTTACAAATGAAGCAAGAAGTTAAGATTTGACGTTTGCTATTTTTAGTATAGCGTGCAACGGCTAGTTCGTTTAGTCGTTTGTTTTCTTTTCTGCTTTAAACAGCTACAGTTGTTAGTTTTGTCTTGTACACAGCTGTCAGTGTGTCCTGTCACTTTCATGGATTTTATCTTGACACTGCGGTTTGCCATTTCCATATCTGACATTGCGGAATAGATTTTATCTTCTGGAAGAGGTTCTGATCGAAATACAGAGTCACTATCTATGTAGTGACAATCAGGTCTGGATATGTATTCATACATCTCCATATGAGCATAAGTTGTAATAGCAGCAGATATTTTCAAATAAAAGGAAATCTCAATGTATCTATCAAGGCATTTTTAATCATCTTCAAGAGCCACGATATCATTAGTGGCTACATTCTCTAGCCCTCAAAGTTGCTTAAATTGATCCACACGAGCCTGGTACTTTGAGTACAAGTTTATATTCGGTGGCAAACGACTGAAATTAACATCAGTATTCAGCAAAATCTTGCTGAAAATTAGAATATTTTCGGTGCTGTGAAATTTGCAAATTTATATATGATGTGAGACCCATCAAACAACTTTTACAATAGCAAAGAATCATCACCATTTACAAATTTATAACATCAAATATAATGTTAGTGAGCTGTTTGGCATCAGATTTTTCAAAAAGATATATTAGGCCTCTCAAGCGCAGCAGACTAAAGACCGATTGAATCCTAAAGATACGATCGACCAAAGATTGGGGTTTGCTGACTTCAAATGGGCTGAAGTGGTTTGTAATAGTTATCTCCAAGTGAAAGCTTTTAACACTCAACGATGGGATATTAAATGAAGCAACTCCAATAGAGCTTCTTAGTGACATTGGTTGGATTTTTCGCTTTCGTTTCATAAAATAATTGAAATCGAACAAAAACAACTTGCATAAATCTATTCATACCTTAGTTGGAGGATTCAAAACTTCAAAATCATCATCCATTTGTGAAAAAAGAGCTTGTTTTTATCTATGAGAGCGTGTTAGGGTTTTTGTCATAATAGAGAATGTAGGAGAAAGATTACGTAATGGTTAGGGTTTGATTATTGAGTGTGAGTTTAATTTAATTATTAAATTCATCTTTTACTTGATGGTAATTATGCAATTGGGTAATAAAGACAATTCATATTTAAAATTTAAGTTGGGTGTAGAGAGAGGTTATATGGGTTCAAATAAAATTTCTGATAAGATTATTATGTTTTTCGTGTTTTGTGGATGTGGGGGTGCATTTACTGACTGTTTCATTTGGTGGCTATGCATATAGGTGTCAATTACCCCTGATGTTCCAGTGAAAAAGGTGAAAAGGGATGTGATTAAGCAGCTTGTTGTTTTGTACAAAGAGTCTCACCTAGGTCAAAGAACCCCAGCGTATAATGGTATGAAAAACATTTACACAGCAGGTCCATTGCCATTTGAATCCAAAGAGTTTGTGGTTAAGTTACCTGAGAAAGGTGGTCGTGACGGATCTTCTTCTTCTTCTCATTCGAAAAGGTATTTTCGTACGAGAGTTCAGTGCTTGTGTGTCTTGTTTTCATCTCTATATGTTTTGATAGTTATTGTAGTTTTCTGAATATCATTTGTTTTTGGTGTGTTTGAATGACTTACAGATTGGATAGGGAGTTTAAGGTGACTCTCAAACTGGGGAACAAACCCGACCTTTATCAACTACAACAATTCTTGCGCAGGAAGCAACACGAGTCGCCTCAAGAGGCTATACAAGCACTTGATGTTGCTCTTAGAGCCTCACTCTCTGAAAAGTAACGTATCTCTTTGTTAGAACCGGCGTATGGTTTCTTTCATTCTTCTGTTTGTTGGTTCCTTACTAATTATATGTTGAATGTTGTATTTTCTACCAGTTACACTGGTGTTGGGAGGTCTTTTTTCTCCACAACGCTTGGGCCGAAAGGCGAGCTTGGTGAAGGACTGGAATATTGGAGAGGATATTACCAGAGTCTTAGGCCAACCCAGTTTGGGCTTTCCCTCAATATAGGTATTATGTTCGCCCAATTTTCCTTGTTTCGAAAATCATGCAAATCCAAGTAACAAGGATGCCTTGCCTCATTTTTTCTTCAATCAAATTTTGCAGATGTGTCTGCCACTTCTTTTTATGAATCCATCCTGGTAACAGAGTTTGTGAAAAAATACTTTAACGTAAGAGATGTGTCAAGGCCTTTGTCTGAGCGTGACCGTGTGAAGGTATTCGCCATTAATTTCCTTCTGATTCGTGGAATGCAGTTTTGATAGGCAACTTACCTTTGCTCATATTTGGGCTCGATGGAGTATGAAGCTAATTAGTTTCTTAAACATTTTGTGTTAAGCACATCTTGTCACATTCTGTTACTTACAGGTGAAAAAGGCCTTAAAGGGGGTCGTGGTAGCAATTTCTTATGAGAACAGAACTTATAAAATCACTGGAGTGTCCACGGAACCGCTGAACCAACTCAAGTGAGTCTTGTGATCTTTACACTCATGCTTATTTTCAGTTTGTGCTAACGCAGCTTGTTGTGGCACTACTTCATCGGAAGCCTGAAAAGCAGAATCAGAATATGCAAATATATCCGCCTTTGTTTGAACTATTTTTACTGAGTTAAGATTGTGGTGACATAAAATGGAAAATTCTCTCCTTGTATATGTAAATATATGTGATCTTTGAATCAATACTTATTATTCGAACTTTGCATTTTAGGTTTACTCTAGAAGACGGAAGTAGTAAGACAGTAGCTCAATATTATCGTGAAAGGTACAATATTGTGCTAAAGAATGTGGCAATGCCTGCCATTCAATCTGGAAGTTCTTCCAAACCTGTTTATTTGCCCATGGAGGTACCTTCCTCGACCCTTTAAGCGGCTTGTTTTCCAGTTTGATTTAATAATTTACCTGTTTACCTTTTTGGCAGCTTTGTACAATTGTTTCTGGCCAGAGATACTCCAAGAAGCTTAATGAAAGACAAGTAACAGCCCTACTACGAGCTACATGTCAACGTCCCGGAGATAGGGAGCGGAGTATACATCAGCTCTATCTGTTATCTCGTCTCTACAATGAACGATCTCTTTTCCTAATCCAGATGGTTTTTAAACTTGTTTCTTGTGGTCATGTTTCTGCATTTATGCAGATGGTTGCATAAAATAATTACGATGGAGATGAACTTGTCAAGGGGGAATTTGGAATGCGAATGAGAAAAGAAATGCCTTTGGTTAATGCTCGAGTTTTACCACCTCCATCGGTAATTAGTTGTTTTCACTTTTATTTCAGCAGTGCAAGTGTTTTGTTTATCTTGTTTTCTTTACTGATCTTTGAATTGATGCCAACAGCTAAAATACCATGACAGTGGTCGTGAAAAGTCTGCAAATCCATCGATGGGGCAATGGAACATGACGAACAAGGTGAGGAAGTGGTTTTTATATATTTTAGATGAATGTGGTATTTTAGATGAATAATTGACTTGTAATTATTTGAAAATTCTTTTTCTGGTTCTGTGAAATGTGAGGGAGCATCACTTAAAAACAATAATCTATATTAGGAGTTTGAGTACTGATTATTATTATTTTTATAAACTATGCTTGTTTTGTAGAAAATGGTTGACGGTGGTAGAGTGGATTTCTGGGCATTTGTCAATTTCTCCCGGTTGGACCAGAGTTTTAACTTCCAATTCTGTGAGGATTTGGTCAATACGTGCAATAGCAAGGGAGTGGTACAACTCTAATTTTAACTTCCTTCGATTTCTGCCATGAATCGTTTTGGTTGATTTCTTACCAAATTGTTTATCTTCCTAGCATTTCAATGCGCAACCTTTAATACCCTTCCAATCAGCTCATCCTGGACAAATGGAGAGGGTGCTTAAAGATATTCATAGGGTGGCTACCAAAAGACTTGAAGAAATTGGACAGAAGGGAAAGCAACTTCAGTTGTTGATCGTTGTTTTGCCTGATGTCAGTGGAGCATATGGTGAGAAGAAAAACCGGCCAGCAACAATCCTTTCTTGTTCTTCTTTCCATAGTATAAGCCTTAAATTTGTGTTATTTATTTCCTGTAGGGGTAGTAAAACGAATATGTGAAACCGAACTAGGAATTGTGTCTCAGTGCTGTATGCCTAGGCAAGCAGCAAAGCTTAATAGGCAATACCTTGAAAATTTGACGCTTAAGGTAAATGTGAAGGTTTGTTCTTTATGTATTGCGCCTCAAGTTACTTGTTGTTTCTAATTGGTGCCATTTGAATTTTGACACGAAATTTAAAACTGTTGTAGGTTGGCGGAAGGAACACTGTTCTAAATGATGCTGTTCAAGAGAGGACTCCCTTTTTTACCGGCGACGCCACAATCATATTTGGTGCGGATGTTACCCATCCTCCACCTGGTGAGGACAGCAGCCCGTCAATTGCAGCAGTAAGTTCAGTCTTCTGTTCTGTTTTGATTTCATTAGTAAGTTAAAACCCGTAATCTGTTAACCTCTTAATTTTTTTCCAACAGGTGGTGGCGTCAATGGATTGGCCAGAGGTCACTAAGTACCGAGGAATTGTTTCTGCACAAGCTCACCGTGAAGAGATAATCCAAAATCTTTATACTTCAAAGCAGGACCCTAAGAAGAGTGTCGTTCATGGCGGAATGATCAGGTACGGGTATTGTTTCTGCACTAGCACCATTTTCGCTGTCATTTCTTTTATGATCGTTATTATGTTTTCTTGTCATGCCTTTTTTTCGTTGTGTTAGGGACCATTTGATTGCATTTTATAAAGCAAATCGTCACAAAAAACCAGAGAGAATTATCTTCTACCGGTAAAATTTTTTCCATTGCGGTCAAGCAAAAACCAGAGAGATTTATCGTCTACTCGTAAATTTATCTGCTACTAGTATTTGTTTTGATGTTTGCTTGACAGAGATGGAGTCAGTGAAGGCCAATTTAGCCAAGTTCTGCTGCATGAAGTGGATGCAATACGACGTGTATGTTGACTATTAGAATTCTGGAATTCATTTTCGACATATAGACTCGTTTGAAAGTGTTTTTAAAATGACTGAAAGCGCTTTTAATAAAAATGCCTTTGAAACTAATTCTTAGTAAAAAAACAAGTGAATACTGAAAAAGCGCTTCCTGCAAGAAGCGCATAATTAGTGCTTCTAGCGAAAAGCGCTTAAAGTGATTTTGGAAGCCAAAAACAATTTCACCAAAAACGCTTTCAATCATTTTACAGGCTTGTGCCTCGCTGGAGAAGGGATATTTGCCACCCGTTACTTTTGTAGTGGTGCAGAAAAGACATCATACACGCCTGTTCCCTACTGATCGGAAAACAGATAAGAGCGGCAATATTCTACCAGGTTACAAATTTAGATGCATTGAGATAAATACTAAATTTGATGTTTTTCCGTTTTGTGCATCAACTCTTTTTACCTTTTCCAGGCACTGTTGTTGACACCGCGATTTGTCACCCGACGGAGTTTGATTTTTATCTCAACAGCCATGCTGGAATTCAGGTACTGGCTGAGCGTAGGTTGTATCTGGGTATCATGCGCTGCGGAGTATGAAATTTTCTGTTCTGTAATTCGAACTGTCTTGTCTATCGTACATGTAGGGAACTAGCCGGCCTGCACATTACCATGTCTTGTTTGATGAGAACATATTCACTGCCGATGCGTTGCAAGTATTAACAAACAACTTATGTTACACGTAAGTTTACGTTGATTTCAATTCTTGTTTCGGTTTTTCGCTTGTGCGATGTGACTGGAATATGACATATGATGTTTCAACTTTCAGGTATGCAAGGTGCACTCGCTCTGTTTCAATAGGTACAAACTTGTCTTAGATTCTTACTTCTGTGTTTCGAAGTTATGCTTCTGATGATTGTATCCCGGTGATGTTTACGTTTTTGTTCTTTTTCGTGCAGTTCCTCCTGCTTACTATGCTCATCTGCTTGCTTATCGCGCACGACACTACATTGAGGGAGATTATTCTGATGGAGGTTCTAGTACTGGTCCTAAAGCCGGAGGTGCTGGTGGCGTGCGGTTCCGAGCCCTGCCCGAGATCAAACAAAATGTGAAGGATGTTATGTTCTACTGCTGAAATATAGGCAGTGTTGGTGTTTCTTCTAGGTCCTTTTCGTTTCTTGGCGCGTTTTGTCGAGGTCCTTTGAATTGAAGCTGCACAAAGAATTTAATCTTGCAAGTTTTGTGTCCTATGTATTGGTTGGATTTTGTATGTCCATGCTTGGTGAGTCCAAGCTCGGGATTGTTTTTCCTCATCCTAGGGGAAAAGAGGAGGATTACGAAATTACTTCCTTTTCCATGTTGGGTGAGTTCAAGGCCGGGATTGCTTCTCCTCCTAGGGGAAAAGAGGAGGAAAAACAGACCCTCTAGCCCCGTCCTGAGCAAATCGCCATGTCCAGAAACTTGAAGAAATGGGACACAAGGGGGAAGCAGATCAATTTTTCTTGAGTACCTAAAGGTCCAACGGTCCGCTGTCACAGAGCATAAACCGTTGGATCAAATGTAATGGTCAAGCTACCAATCTGGGTAGGGGATCTCTTTAGGGGAGCCGGGTGGAAATAGGGGGTTGTTACGGCCGCTCCAACAGCGCCTGTAAGGATGATTTCACGATCATACCATAGGCCAGATAGACTTAAATTCTAAGGGCGCTACTGAATTTTTTCATTTAGGTCATGTAATAGGAAGGTGTGACCCTGTAAGCAGATTGGTGTGGAACTAGATCCTCTGCTGGAGTAACAGTAGTTGTGTAGCCAGGTTCACCTGCCCAATGCCAACGACACAAACAGCTAGCTTTGCTACCCGAAAAGTCTACTTGCTTGAGCGTAAAACTCGCAAACAGATGAGCACAATTGATAAGCATTGTCAAAGAACTGAAGATCACATGTTAAAGCAAATGAGAGAGATCACTGCTGCCAAAATAAATCTATTAATCTAGTTTCAACTTCATAGTTAACATCTTGACAATATTTAGGAATTACAATTCACTTCATAATAATTGTAAATAAGAATAAAAACACGATTCTGTGCGAAAGCATATGGCGGTGCAAATAAGGCATGACACGAAGGAAGTTTCGTATAAACTACTATCCCATTGAACAAATTACGTGTAAACGTATTTTCAAACCTATCGACAGGGGCACCGTGTGATTCTACATGTTTGATGAAAACATCTCAGAAGAAACACAAACCTATTCTATTGCAACTGAACAGCCAAAGGGGGTATGAAAACTATAGCACACAGTCTTACCGGTTCCTATAAATATAAACCAGCAAGATGAGAGATATACAGTGGAAAAAAGAATGATAGATAGCCCCATATCTTTTGAAGCGTACGCTATAAAAACAAGTTTCCGTGTATAGTTATGATAAGAAAAAGGAAAGCCAACATGCATGCTGGTATCAGCTCGTAGCGATCATTATGCAAAGAACTGCTGTCACTTATCTGTCCTGCATTGACATATTCACTTTTTCCGGTTCTACTTGTTGCAGAAACATTAACTGACGTTGAACCTAATAATCATGAATTAGATGATACAACAGATCAAAGTTTAGTGCTGGCATAAACTTGCAGCATAAACAAATAATTGTATAAAATTTCTTTCAGGTAGGATTACGGAAACTTACAGTCATAGTTAGTCCATCCAATTCGTTGACCACCCAAATCATAGACAACGATTTTGTCTTTTAGCACGAGGTCTGGGAAAACAAATATCACATTAATAAAAAAAATTTTGGGAGAGAGTAGGTTACAAAAATGTAATAAAAAATTCTCATACAAGGATTTCAAACTCTAACATACACCGAACCCATAAAGTTCACGAGATCAGGGAACATAAACCTTCAGAGGAAGTGGTACAGAATCTACAAAATTAATTATTCGATGAAAAGTTTCTCATTTGGTGTCTATACCTCCTAAAATCGTTATCCCTGAACCTTGAATTTTCTGAAGGCCAATGCACCACCTTGCAGCACCACTCTGCAACAAGAAGTTTACCCATTTCAGCTACAGATTCAGACAGCAAGACTACAGCTCTACATAAGGCTAATAACGGACAAGCAGTGTATGGATGATGTAAATTCAATAGCTGACAACCATTTTTACTTCAATATGTATGTGCTAAATGCTAGCGAGTGGGAGAGCAACCGTTAACGGAGGAAATGTTGAAGAAAAAAGCAGCAGAATGTATACTGAGGAATAGTCAAGAAAGACGTATGCAATTGGAGAATCCATCACAAGGATTGTCCATTAGAAGAAGCAGATGCATTTCACTCCAACTCCTTAGTAACTGAAATAACTAAAAAGAAAACTTACAACAGAAGTCTGCTGTATAAGGTAGTCCTGCGGTCTCAGAATCATGGATGCGCCACCGGCAAAGTTAAAACTAACTTGAGGAAATAAATCACTGACACTGAACATAAATACACATACATTTTAGAGTAAAATAATAATTACAAAACAGAAAGCACTGAATGAAAAAAGAACGGAGACAACAGATTCAGAAAGTTAACCTGGAGGAGGTTAAATAACATTGATTGGCGTTGGAAACAACAGGGCGCACAGATTGTGAAACAGAAGCAGTTATCTGCATGGCAAGGAAAAATATAATTCAAAACCTTCCAACTTAGGTTTACCCAAATTTTGTGAAACTCAATACTCAGTGTTATAACCAGAAAAAATTGACTAGATTAGCATGTCAAAGAGCATGATGTTTTCATTTATTTCTCTCGAAGCACCAATATGATGTCCAAAGCAGACTAATTATAGGAAATCACATTACGTAAGTGAGACTTACAGCACTGATAAAAGGGTCATAGGCTTCTGCTGCAAGGTATGCCAAAGTCGTACCAGAATCAACTATAGTTCCTCGGTTGCTTGATGTTGCAAACACTGCTGGATCAATGGGCAATATCTGCCCGTTGACAGAAATGCTCTGTAGATTTAAATTATAATGAGGCCTGAAATATTAAATGTCCAAATGATTAGTCAAAACAAATCAGTGAGGTTTATGTGATTCAATCTCAGGGATTTAGCAGGAAGCAAAAATCAAATAGAAAAAAAATCCCTTATATTTGACATATCAGAATTGAGCAACATGTTAAATTTTTTGTCTAGAAGTATATGTAAAAGGACTAGTTTGTAAAGGATCCCAAATGGTCAAGTGAACTGCCCTTTTGTCCTCAAGGTTCTATTTGTTCATACCAAATCAATCTTCTAGAGGTGCATTTCTTCATGTTTCCAAAATTGTTTGGTTTTACGTAAATCATAATATGTTATAACAAAGTTGGATTTCTGTTGTGAGTAATGACTGATCTACTATTGTGAAATAACAGAAGGCCACCAAATATTTTTGAGCCTTGGGGTGATATTGTAGATGTGCAGTGGAATTATAATAGAAAGGAACATACTGTGAGGGGACAAGCGGGCTATAGACTATATTTGGTTCCACAATCTCGCCGATAACCAATATACCTCCACCAGTATCATCTCCCCTCAAGCAGTGGGAGAAGACACTTGGTGCTACTCCTTGTGAAGACAACTGAGAGATGACAGACATACCCTGTTGGCCAAACCCGAAGATCCCATCAACTGCTCTATCTGACTTTGTCAAGTCCCCAGTCTGCAAGGTGCTACACCTGTTTTTACCATCCTAGAGAATGACTTTCGAGATTCAAGAAAAATGCAAAAAAGAGTATAAATCAATTATTTAACTTGGAAAGACCCGTTGTAACTCACCCAAACACAACATTAGCTGAAGAATTTTGGGTCATAGAACCCTCAAGAATCGTATCAAGATGCAACAAGTCTGATACGTAATAGCCTGATGTCCCACTGCCATCTCCATACTGGAATGTGTACGAACACTGGTTATTCTGCGTGGAACAATCAGAATCCGAGGATTGAACTCCAAGACTGCACCTTCGATCTGAGCAAGAAATGAATTGTGACGTTGATGAGCTTCCGGGATCAAACAAATTGAGCTGAATCTGTAAAAGTTACAAGCAACCATTTCAAAAATTGTAGCAGAATATGGCTCCTAAGATTTCAAAAACTCGAAAAGATTGAAACCATGATAGGAATGCTGAGAGTAAGGAAATGCGAGTTTACCGGGAGCCCACTTGTTTCAGGGCAACCATTGCAGGAACCGCAACTGACCCACAAAACATCACTTCCGGTATCAATCTGCACGTAGTAATCTCTTGGAGGAGATCCCAATTGCAGCTTTGTATAATAAAGCCTATATGAGGAAATTAAATTCCAAAAAAGGCCACAGAATTAGCAAGAATCCTCCAAAGCATTTAATGTTAAATACCCATTACTGCTAAGAACATAAAACTTACAGAAAAATCAAAGCAGAAGAAAATCAGCATTAAACTTATACAACTTCCAAAGGCACAAAAAAAGGAAAGAAAACCCAATTTAAAAATGCAACCCATTATCCACAAAATCAAATCAAAACACAAACAAAATCCACAACCCCACAAAACAAATTGAAATAACAAAAGAAAGAAAGCAACAAACACACAAATCAAACATAACCCACATCAAAAAAACCATTAAAAAGAGCCAAAGAAGGTGTCCAAATTACCCAACGCGGAAGGGGTTGTAAGTTCCCTCAACAGGGAAATCAACGACGCCATTGGAGGACTGAAGCTTCCTCCCATGCCGGACTCTGTCCCGAGCTCTGAGTTGACTCAGGTCCAGTCGGTGGTTAGAAGGAAAAGCTCTCTCGAGGCTGAGGGTGGCCGGGAAACTGCACAACACCACGGCCGCCGACATCAGAATTGTGCCGACAATGAGAATTCCGGCGGGAAATCCCATTTTGGCGGACCAGAAAAACGAAATAATTAGAATTTGTATTAAATAGAAGACCAGAGATTTAATTATGAGCTCTGAGAGCTTCCAATTCTAACAGCAGACAAGGGCATTGATTGAGGTAAGTATTATCTTCGTTGTGCGTTTTTGCGAATAAGGCAAGAGAGAGAGTCTTGAGAGAGAAAGCAAGAGAGAGAAAGAGACAGAGATGGGAATTGGAGGAGGAGAGAGAGAGCAGAAGTTTCGAAAATATGGAAATGGATAATAATTTATTTATATTTGTTTTTTTATTACTTTATTAATTGTGGTAACTTTTACTTTTTGTTGTCTTATCATATTCTTTAATCTTTTACTTTTCAAAGTACAAAATCTTGGGTCTGCGCTGTGACACAAGTGGGGATCTTCCATGCTTTTCCGGGTTTTGGTGAACTACAAAAACACGAAGTACGGAGTCCGCCCTCCGTAATTCACTCTCTCTTCTTTTTCTTACCTCGCAAGTAATTTATTGGAGGCCTCAATAATCATTGCAAGGCATTTGTACCGGATAATATGGACAATACTTAGGTACTCACTAGTGAGTACCCTATATACTCACTTTAATGATTTGGCTCAATAATATTTTAACACATATTTTATTGTTTTAAAAAATAAAATATGTGCTATTTAATTTTTCTTGGGCTTTTAAACATAAAGAACACATGTCATCTTTTAATTGGGCCAAATCAAAAAGTGAGTATATAGAGTACTCACTAGTGAGTACCCCAAGTATTGTCTGCACTTAAAATAGATGTGGCATTTATGTGACTTCTCTAATTTTTCAAAACTTGTCTACTCACTTAAAACAAGTTCACAGATGTTATCTCCTACATTTGAAAAAACGGAAAAAAAAAAAAGCAAAACAAAACCAAGAAACCAGCCTTCATCTCGCTGACGCTCCGAACTCCCACCTTTCATTTTTCGAAGCCAATTTACCCCTCAAACTCGACCTGATTTACTCCTCCGCCTCCCTCTCTATTGTCGAACAAACCTCAACCCGCTCCTATTACAACCTGATTCCAGTCACGGAGATTCGGAAGTTCTTTATGTAGTTTTCGGGTTTGAATACCCGTGACTGTTACCCGAATCCCTGACACTTATTTATTATCTTTCGCATATCAACAAGCAGGCACAGATTCAGGATTCAAATTTCAGGTGGGCTAAACTTTGAAGCCAAATTTCATTAGTGGAATGTTTTTTTCAATATTTCGGCAGGGTTTCATTTATTTTTTTGACATTCATCAAATATTATAAAACCTGTTAATGACTTCAAGTATAACATGTATAAATAACATTTTATAAACAAAACTCGACGGTATGAGTGAATTTCATTGATAAGAAAAAAAAGATACACTTAGTTAGGGGGCGTAATGAGCCTTACCCCTCAAAATGCATAATTGTACACAAACAAAACCTATAATAAACAACAAGAAAGATGTGGTATTGAGCTATAGAATTATGGGGTGGGCTACTAGGGCTAATATAGGTACTTAGTAGCTAGGAAGTTCAAAACTGGGATGGGCTGAAGCCCACCTGAGCCAGGCCCAGGCCCGTGCCTGTCAACGAGAACGAGCTTGAGATCAACGGATCAAAGATTTGATCCGATTCGCCAACGTTTGTGATGCAGTACTGGTCATGAACGAGAAGGTGAGGGAAAAGAAGGTGGTGTTTAGGTCCATGGAACGGGTCGAGGCTGGTGAGGGAGGAGAAGGTGTTGAAGGAAATTTTTAGGAAGGATGAGGAGTAAAAAGGGGAGTCGGCGAGATGAAGGCCAGAGACGCTTGGTTTCTTGGTTTTGTTTTGTTTGTTTTTTTTTTCTTCTCAAATTTAGGAGATAACAGAGAGAGTTAACGTCTGTTAAGTTTTTTTAAGTGAATGGACATGTGTCGCAAAATTAGAGAAGCCATAGAGAGGCGACATTCATTTTGGGTGCAGAAGATTTGGACTCATTTGTACCTTAATAAACTGTGTGTGACTTTAATGTTATGTATCATTCAATGTTACCGGGTGTTTTAGGACCTATATAAACTTTGTAAGTAATTGATTGAAGACCTCAAGAAACTTTGTGTGATGCCTTCAACACCTTCGTCCTTCGATCTTTTATGACTTAAACCAGCTCTATATTGGCTCAATCACATGCCTGTCGACCTGATCCGCCATCAACTTCACCATCTCCTCCTTCCAGTTTTGTACATGTCAATCAAACCTCTCTCAAAAGCTCATCGTCACCACATGTCCATCTCACTCTATTACATATCATCATCACGACCGTTTTCATGCAATGTCTATCACTTTCTGACCTCCTCCTCCTCCTTTATCACATGAATATGTTCCTTCACCATCTGCATATCCAACTTTACTGTCTCTTAACACTCATTCATAACTACTATGAGTAAGGCCGGGAGCGTGATTAAACATTAATATTTCTAACTTTTCTCTATATTTTAGCTATAAACTCATTTAGAAGCTCATTAAAAATTTTCTTACAAAAGAGTCAAAATGTTCTTACACGGGATATTTTAATTGTTAATTTTTTTATTTTAAAATATAAAAATTAAAATTTAATGATTAAAAAATTTCGAGTAAAGATACTCTAAGAATTTTTGCTTTTTGAAATAGCATGTAATCCATTTTTTGTGAACTTTAGCAGAACCCAATGCACAATTATTTCACATTTTACTTTACACGGTCGGTTTATAAAGCTAAAAGTAGTCCACGGT
The DNA here is from genome assembly GCA_018257905.1 of Gillenia trifoliata. NCBI lineage: Eukaryota > Viridiplantae > Streptophyta > Magnoliopsida > Rosales > Rosaceae > Gillenia > Gillenia trifoliata. The sequence goes on along the minus strand of CM031081.1, from coordinate 19,727,875 downwards.
TTGCAATTTATCTCTTCATCAAATAATTGTTAAAGGAAAAAGTAGGTTTCTTTTTCTCAAATGACTTATCTACCCCCACATACGTTTTATTAGGGGAATTTTTTTCGTTTTTGTTTGATTGTTAGGGGGTATTAATAAGGGAATGCTCCTAATATAGTGAGCTAAAAGTCTACTGCAAATTCCATCCATTTCAATTAGCACGAGTCTTACATAACTTTCACCCAATCTAGTTAAGAAAAAAAATTTTAAGATTGATTGATTGAATTAGATTATATGGAAAAAGTATTGGGATTTGGGTTTAGACATCAGTATTGACTATTGAGACAATTCACACTAGGACTACTTATACTTTTAGCATCCACTGTTAAAATATTCTATACATACATTTCAAAATTTCAAGATTGTATATGCGTCAAAGAATTAAAATAAATTTAATAAATAGATGCGATTCAATTGCGACATTCGTCACATGCCACATATAAATTATTTCAACTATAAAGAAAATCAAGTATCAAGACTTGTTTTCATTAAAAAAGAAAAACTGATACAAAGTTTATATTTTGTGGCACATGAGATTATCCCTAGGCGAGAATGTCACATGCCAAAGAAGAAAAAAATAAGAAAAAGGAAACACCAACTATCGCTTTGCTTTGTGTACCAACCAAGAAATAGAGACGGAAGCTTCCTGACATTCCTTCTCGTAGTATGCCACAGCAGTGACAACACAACAGGCACCCTAGTCTTGTAGAAGGATAATTAATCCGGAGATAATTTTTACATATATTTTTTAAACTCTTACAGTCTCTTTTTTGTTTTTAATTATCGAATTAAATAAATTTAAAAAAAAACAACGACTTAAAATTAAATAAAGAAGTGTGAGAAGCTAAAAATTGTGTGTATTTATTATTTCCCAATTAATAATATGTTGAATAGATAATTCCATATAAGACTTTAGTTGAACATATTATAAGCACAAATTGCAAAGAAAACAAACCCAGCTTGTTGAAATTGACCAAGCTTCAACTATTTATGTTCATTTGACACAATAAAAACTTGACTATATTGCAGCAATCCTTCCTTTTAAATTAACTATCAATTTTATTTTTATTTTTGAAAGAGTCACTATCAATTTTTAGATCTATTACTTTAATATTGCACAAGTAGCTTAATTATTTAGTCGACTAAATTGGTGCCCTCCAGGCTCCACTGCATTTGCACTTTACGAAGGGTGCTAGCTCAGGTCTTCCCCAAGTGGGAAATCCTCCATTATAACATATACAAGAAAAAGTAACACAACATGATTTTAAAATTTTTTGAGAGTTTGAGTCGTGCCTTATAGCATCAGATCCATAACAGATTGACACGATATTGACACGTTTCTTATTAAGCCAAATTGTTGTTTATATACGAAAAACATTGTACATGATTGTGATCTGAGAGATAATTTTATTTTTCCTTTCTTTTATAAAACTCCTTATCTTACAAATTATTTATCCATAAATGTTTTCTTTTTGGTAATATATTATAGAATTTTTATTAAGTTTATACTTGATAATATATGCAATTGTTTTTAATATTTTATCAAATGAGAAAAGATATAATGGGTTCGACGGGCAAAACAGGTAGGAGTCGTAGAACGCAATAATTTTGCAAATGAGTTTAGAGGCAAAATCAAGGGAAAAATGAAGGGGCGAATTTGATGAATGGCCAGTGGGGCACGTGCCCCCTCTAATTTTTTTTTGGTTAAAAAAAATTATACACTTAATTTTAAGTAATTTGTCAAAAATACATTTTAAATATCTCTTTTTCAATCATTTTTCGTGAAACATACGAGTTCAACAAAAACTAAACAATCTCTTTATTGCAACTCTATCACTTAATCCTCATTCAAGACTACCAATGGAAAAACGTATATGTTTTTAGCAAAATGACACATTTTTTTAGTAAACTTTAAAGTTAGACACTTTTTCGGAAAATTCTTCAGTGGTACGTACCATTCAATGGTACGGCCATTGAATGGTCCAGATTAATTTGCAGTGGGTCCCAAATGAATCTTAGATCATTCAACAGTACGTACCATTGAATGGTACGTACCACTGAAGTTAAACCCCACTTTTTCTTAAAACAATAAAAGGCTCATTAACCCTCTCTCCTCCCAATCGTCTTATATATTTGAGATCACACCTCTATACATATATGATTTTACTCTTTGTTTGACTCATAACAATATTGACCTAAAGACACGATTAAAAGAGCACTAAAGACCGGGAATAAATTATCCATGTGATGGGGCTTTCACATGTGATGGGGAGTGAAGGAATAAATGATCCATGTGATGGGGCTTTCACATGAGAAGATACGCCTATTGGCCAAGATGCATGACTCTAGAAAAAGAGGCATTGGTTCATAATGAAGAAATATATCGCTTCAATATGTGAACCAGATGCAATGAATGTATAAAGAGGTACAATCCTTGAATAAAGGGTTACATCTCTTATAAGGGCCATTAATAAGGGTTACACCTATTGAATGGTATCTTTTGGCAGTTTATAAATAGGGTTGCAATCAACCCATTGCATTCATTCAGTTTTTAATTCACTTGCCTAAGAGAGAGTCAAAAGAATAAATCTTCTTGTGTGATCCCCAGTCTAACAACAGTCATCACTAGAGATCCTAATTCTATCAGGGAGTACCTCTAGGGAATACACAAAATTTCCTACTAGACACAATCTTGTGTTAATACTTTTTAATTATGCAAAAACTGCAAGTCTAAAAAACTCAAAGTATTAGCACTTCACAATCTTCTATTGCACACTCTGTGGTGTTCCAGTTAGCAGTATAGAAGACTCGAGTCATATTAAGTGAGGTTACGTTTGGCGGATTACAAACATTGGGACATGGCCCCTTTGCTCCAGAGCTCCAGTGCACCATTTGGCTTCTGGAATGTTTATGCAACCTAAGGGTTGTGGGTTATAACATTCAAACCCGGACTTCGGCCATTCGAGAGAATAATCAGAAGAGCGATACGAAAATCATCCTAGTAGTAGCTCTGAACTCCGCCTCCAAAGTACGATTACTTCTATCCCAGATCAACATACTAAGTCAGGTATGTTTTGTGTCAGCTTTTGTGTCTAAGACGTCACCAGGTCGGAATGAGGCATCCAGACTAGGAAATCCTCAAGAAGGAATTTTATTATGACGAAATTCTGATTCCTGAAAGTGCCTTAGACAAGTCAACTAAGTGTAGTCTGATCAGAAACGCTCAGGTCTGACAAAAGGATTCATAAAGTGTTTTCAATCCTGCGTGCAAGAGACCATGTCACTAACGAGTTCTTCATTTAGAGTTCTCTAGTGACGGACATGCAATTCAAATCAGGAAGGAAGCCCCTTCTTGGTTGCTCATTGCGCTTATTAAAATCCTCTGACCCAAATTGGGCATAGGTGAAAGAATAAACGAAATCAAAGTCATGCGGATCACAGTCTATAAACATTTAGACTCATTTTATAACTATTAACTTAAACAAGCATGTCTGGAGTGACATTATATCTGGAGGCCATTCTGGATACACATGACAAGTATCATTCTTAATATGATAAATACACTATGAACATTAAGTTTGGGAGCAAGAGATTTATCATAGGCCCTTGGCTTGGTACCGGAGAATGGTGGTACTTCGAACATTGCAGTGAAATTTTTTATAAACATTAAGTTTAGGAGATAATGAGCAATGTTATCATGATGGGCGGGCCAACGCCTTGGCCTACAAACTTATTCGTGTTTAACTCTGTTACTCATTAACTCCGAAGTTCTTTTTCTTTTTCAATTTCACTGTTAACAGGCTTGAGTTTATTCGATTCTTTAGAGGTGTGAGTACTTTTAGTTGAAGAAAAATTTGCATTCTTCTTCTTTTTACCAGTAGTAGTGATTGGACCAACAAAAGCAGCTTTATTGCTTTTCGCAACTTGAACAAAATTAACTTCCACAATTTTATCTGACTTAAAATGATCTTCTTCTTGAGGACATATTGAAATTAAATCATCAATGCCCCATTTGTCCTTTTGAGTGTTGTAAGAAACTTTCAACTTTCCATATTGAACAGGCAAAGAATTCAAAGCCATATGAATTAAGAATTGATCAGTTATTGGTACCTCAAGATCCTTCAGTTTTTTAATAAGATCAGCCATCTTGAGAATGTGCTCTCTAACACTCCCAACACCATCGAATTTCATGGAAGTGAGCTATGTCAGAAAATTTCCAGTTTCTACTTTCTCTGACTCTTTAAACTTTTCTGCCACAACAACAAGAAATTCTTTGGCTTTGGTGTGTTTTGGAATGCCTTATTTCATTGACTGAGTCATAGCCTTCTTCATGATCACCAAAGACATCCTATTAGCTCTTTCCCACTTCTCAAACCTCGTTTTCTGGTCAACAATACTTGCTTCAGTGAGTTCTGCAGGTTGAACCTCCCTTAATGCCAAATCAAGATCCATGAGACCAAGAACGATCTCTACATCCTCTTTCCACTTCTTGAAATTTGAACCAGTCAAGGTTTCAATATTTGTGAAGTTCAGAGAAGTCATGTGAGGAACTGCAGATGAAATACATATTGAAATATTGTCAGTTTTGATATATTAATTCTTTGATAGACGATGGAAAACTTTCACTTAATGTTTTCCCATAACCATATGCATATAAGCACAATATCATCTTTGGACAGAAACCGTTTATATTAGTGTTGCATAGCCAAACCATAAAACATAAGGGCAATTTACATAGCTTCAACACTTTTGAGCAGATGAAGTATATAATCTTGTCAATTTCATGCTTCACTATACATTGATTCACATAATTATCTTGAATAAATAAACACATTTAAGCATATTAGTTATTCATTTAGTACATATAAATCACAAGTCTAATTGCTTGGACAACAAGCAATATCAACAATCTAAACACTTTTGAGTAGATTAGATATTTCAATTCTTGTTTTATGTTTCATACAATATCTTTCAGTTCAGAATTGAGAGATAAGTCATGAATCCAAAAGTCTTCATCCGAGTTTTCTAACTGGTATCTGCAGTCTCTTGTAGATGTATTTATTGCAGATGATATTAACAAATACAACTATACAAGGACATGATATATACATATATATGCATATATATATATATATATATCTATATATATACAGAACCTGATTAGCAAAAACATCTCGAAATTTACAACGGAAATTATAATTGTATCAGGATCAAGAATATAATTCAACTTTATATAACTTTACAATTTTATCATGCTTTTATAAAGTTGGTATAGGACCATAACCACGTTAAGTGGCTCTAATACCACATGTAAGGAGTAAAATAAAAAACAACACAGTATTAGGGTCACTACTGATTACAGACATACAAGAGCACATATACTATTGCAGTCAACCATAGTTGTCATGGTACTTACCTGTAGATGATGCCATTGGAGATGGATGAAGGGCAATCTTCTACTATCAGCAATCAAAAGTTATCTCTGCTATATGATTAGGGTTTCAATGTATGAGAAAAGATGTTGTGTTAGAGAATTGATTACTACTATATATATGCTTAGGGTTTCACTCGAACCATCCTATTATTGGTAGGAGATATCAACCCTAATCACAACCAAATCAATTAGAGTCCCACCATGATACTAAATTTTGTATTACTTAATAAGGGTTCTTTTAATTAGTCGCATATAATTAAGATTCCACGATTCTTACTCTTTAGAGTTTCCTGATATCTTGAGTATCAAGTAACTTGTACACCAAGTAACTTGAACCCCAAGCTATCGAGACAGTAAACTCATTGCCATTCCCATAAGGTTTTACAATAATTTGTACCATTTTTGCTTTTTGGGATGAGCAATATTATTTGTATCATTTTTAATGTTCATTTAATTTATCATTGGGGAATGAGCTAATTCTCCACTTTCAAATAACGTATCTTTACCATAGAAATTTTATAATCAAACCGTTCAATTTCTTAAACTTCATTTGAATATCGTCCTTATAAAAAATCATTCCCCATTTAAATTTTGTCATTTTTGCTTCTTGGTGGTTGTAATTCATTGGACATAAATCCAAAATTTCAATTTAGTATAATTCCTTTGAATTCTTATCTTTATTATGATCACCATATTGTATTTGTAGTTCATATTTATCAATGTTTCACGCTCAGTGGAAATCTTGGTTGATGCCATTTACCGAGGCGATTGACAGTTTATAAACATGTATAGGTTATGAACAGACTGCTTCCTAGAACAAACATGGTAGAAGAATTGGTCGACAAAGTGGCTCTTCTACAAACAAAGTTTGAATGTTGTATCCCTCTTCTTTGTACAAGTGATCACGTTATGTTTGCGTTTAAATTCACAACAGATGCTGTAAATTCTAAGATCAATCACCCTTAACCTAGCAAATACGAGAATCCGAAGCAGACTAGCTTGTTTAATATGTTTTGAAGACATTGATATTGCTCGAATGTAGTTGATCATTGCTTTAATGCAGTTGATCATTGCTACACTTTCTCCCACAACAATTTCTTGTGTTATTGGATGTACAAGCTCCCATGAAATGTGGGTTAATTTGAAGGATCGTTTCTCTACAATCACAAAAGCTAGTATCTTTCAGCTCAAGATTGAACTGCAGAACATTAAAAAGGGCTCTGAATCTGTTTCTCAATACCTGCAACGTATCAAAGATGCTAGAGATCATCTAATGGCTGCTGGTGTTTCTTTTGATGATGATGATGATGATATTGTTATCCTTGCACTGAAAGGCCTTCCTACATAATACAACACTTTTAGGTGTGTGATTAGAGGTCGAGATACTGTAATCTCCCTAAAAGATTTCAGAGCTCAGCTACTAGTTGAAGAAGCAACAATTGAAAGCTCTAAGACTGCAGAACCTTTTGTTTCTGCCATGTTGGCCAAAGATCAATCCTCTAAAGGCAAAGCCTTGATGCTTGGTGAAAGGTCTTCTTCAAATACTTCTGTTGCTGGGTCTTCTACATATAATGGTGGATATACTGAAGGATTTAACCATAATAATGGCGGGTCTTATAATACTTCTCCTGCTTATAGAGGTTCCAACTTCAGAGGTCAAGGGAGATGAAGAAACAACTTTGGTAATAGTTCCAAATTTAACAATGGTCCACCAAATCCAAGTACTGATGTTCTTGGTCCTGCACGACCACATGTTTACAGTTGTTCTGATCATGGCAATGATATTCCTACCTATCAAATTTGCAACAAAAGAGGCCATATAGCTGCTGATTGTTTCCAAAGGCACTCATCATCCACTGTTCAATCCTCTCCTGTTCAATGTCAAATTTGTTGGAAATTTGGACATTTTGTAATGCAATGTTATCACCGGGCAAATTTTTCTTATCAAGGCAAACCTCCAACTTAAAATCTACTGCAATGCATGCTAACTATCAACCCTCAACACCTCAAGAGCAATTTTGGGTGGCTGACACAAGAGCAACATCTCATATGACCTCTGATCTGTCCAATTTAAGTCTTGCAACACCTTTTCAAGGCAGTGACACAATAACTACTGCATGTGGTTTAGGTTTGAGCATATCACATATTGGTTCTGCTACTTTACAAGTTCCACAATATACATTTCAGTTAATGAAAATATTACATGTTCCCAAAATGTCTCAGCATCTGTTATCCATTTATAGGCTGTGCAAAGACAACAAATGTTGATTTATATGTGATGAATTGTGCTTTTGGATTTAGGACAAGATCACAGGGAGAATACTTCTTCAAGAGCTGTGAAGAACTGACTTGTATCCAATTCCTTTCAACATTCCTCACCATATCTTTAATCAAGCTACACAAGCCATTCAACTGTCAAAACAACAAACCTGTTACCTTGGGAAACAAGTAAAGATAAATATGTGGCATAAGAGATTAGGACATCCTTCAAACATTGTAACCTCTACAATGTTACAACAATCTCAGGTTCCCATCTCTTTAGACCACACTACCTCTGTATGTAATTACTGTTTAGAAGGCAAATTTACCAAACTTTCATTTCCTTATCCTGCTAATAAATCTCTAAAACCTTTAGAAGTGTTACACAGTGATGTATGGGGACCTTATCCTACATTGTCCATTGAAGGTTTCATATATTATGTTAGTTTTATAGATGAATGTACTAGATTTACTTGGATTTTTCCATTAAAAAATAAAGCTGAAGTGTTCAATATCTTTGTCCATTTTCATGCTTTTTTAGTCAATCAATTCTCTACCAAAATTAAGGTGTTTCAAAGTGATGGGTATTGACCTGCATAACCTAGAAACACACACATAGTAGTTTTTGGTTTGAACTTGCTGGTATTATAAGGTTTTAGCAGAGGAAAGCAGGCACAACCAAACACTTTTAAGTGTGATAGAGATGGAGGTATACCATACAAGCAAAGATAAGGTGATTTCATTTGGAGATTTGGACATGGCATTCTATTTATTAAATAGATAGATATTGCACAAGCATGAAACCAGAATTTTGATGGCAAAGTGATAGTTTAAAGTAGTGTGATTGCAGTTTCAAGGATATGCTTGTGTTTTCGTTCAGCAATGGCATTCTATTCAAGTGTATGTGGACATGATTTTTGATGTATAATACCTTTTTCAAGTAGAAAAAGTTTAAACCTTTGACTAGGTCTAAATCCAATTTATGGTAGATTTTATATCTCTAGGCATGTGTTGTTTGATGAGTCTAATTTTCCATATACAATCTTAATTCAAAATTTCAACACTACGACTCAATCGTCAACAACTGTACCTAATATAACACCTACAACACCTCCACTTATAGCAATAAACAACATAATAGTAGCACATCCACCATCTTTCCCATCAATTCTCACTTCTCAATCCATATCCACTAGTGCCTCAAAGTCTCTTCCAACACATACTGCTTGTGCCTCACATTGTTTGGCTTTCCAATCCCTACCACAACCCTTGCCAGTTTCCCTAGCTTCTACACAGTTTCTAATCCTTGTGGATCCTGACTTTCAAATAGAAAGCCTTAGTGTTGTTGTTCCAGTCCCTTCAGTTAGTTTACATCCTATGCAAACAAGATCAAAAAGTGGGATCTCCAAGAAGAAAGTTTTTTCAGCAAGTGTCAACAACGGTGATCCTTCTACAACTAAGCTTAGCTCTTTTAAATCAATTAGTAAAGTTTCAGAATGGCAGCTAGCAATGCATGAGGAGATTGATGCCTTGCATGCTCAATCTACATGGACTTTGGTTCCTTTTCCACTTGGCAAGAACTTAGTGGGCTGTAAGTGGGTGTACAGGATAAAACGCAATCCAAATGGCACTATTGCTAGACATAAGGCTCGATTAGTTGCTAAAGGATACAGTCAAGAGGAGAGCATTGATTATAGTGAGACATTTAGTCCTATGGTCAAACCAACCACTGTTAGGTTAATTCTAGCATTGGTAGCTCAATTTCATTGGCCCTCGAGACAAATGGATGTCAAGAATGCCTTTCGTGATGGTGTTTTACATGAAGAAGTATATATGGCACAACCTCCAGGGTTTGCAAGCACAAAACATCCATCTAGTTATGTTTGTAAACTTCAAAAATCTCTATATGGTTTAAAGCAGGCCCCTAGGGCATGGAATGAGAAATTTACAAGTTTTCTACCTGGTTTGAGATTCAAAGCATCATCTGCAGATCCTCCCCTATTTGTCAAACATTCTTCTCTTGGTATTGTGGTCTTGCTCCTCTATGTCGATGATATTATACTTACTGGCAACAACTCCAATCTTATTTATGATGTTATAGTGGAGTTGGCAAAGGAATTTGATATGAAAGATTTGGGGCAGCTGAATTATTTTCTGGGGTTGCAAATTATATATCAGTCCACAGGTATTTTTGTTTCTCAATCAATTGATTTGTTAAAGAAAGTGGACTTGCAAGATTCCAAACCTTGTGCTACTCCATGTTTACCTTATTATAGGCTTTTCAAGGATGATGGTAAACCTTATCACAGTCCAGATCAATATAGGAGCATAGTTGGAGCTTTGCAATACTTGACTTTCACTCGTCCTGATATTGCTTTTTCAGTTAATCAATGTTGTCAGTTTATGCATAGACCTATGGAATCACATGTTGTAGCCGTCAAAAGAATTCTTAGGTACCTCAAAGGCACCATTGATTATGGCATTCATTTCAGACCTGGAAACGTTCATTTACAAGCTTACAGTGATGCTGATTGGGTTGGTGATCCCAATGACAGAAGATTAACTTCTGGTCATATTGTGTATTTTGGTTCTAGTCCTATCTCTTGGTCATCCAAGAAACAACACACAGCGTCTCAGTCTTCCACTGAGGTAGAGTATAGAGCACTTGCAATCGCAGTAGCTGAATTGTCCTGGATTCGACAACTTCTTTGTGATCTCCATGTGCCATTGTATATTCCTCCAATGATTTACTGTGACTATATCAGCAATTGCCTTATCCTCTAATCCTGTTTTTCACTCTAGAGTGAAACATATTGAAATCGACTATCATTTTGTTCGAGAAAGAGTTACCAAAGGAGATTTGAATGTGCAACATGTATCATTTGCAGAACAGTTTGCAGACATTTTGACTAAAGGGCTTTCTGCACCACTTTTTTGTTAACATTGTTTCAATCTTATACTTTGCTCATCAAAGCATGAGATTGAGGGGGGATGTAAAGATATCAATGGTTGAGCTGCTGCCAAGTGTCATGAGATTAAAAAGGAATGTTGTTAAGTCAGGTGTAATAGTTGTTAGAGTAGTTAGATTAGTTTTCTTAGTGAGTAAGAAAAGAAGTCTATATATATTGTACTGAGATCATTTTCCAGAGTTCAATGAAAAAGAAAATTACAGTCTTTCTCTCTAGAATTCTCTCTACTACTCTCTGCTTCTCTCTGTTTCTCTCTCTAACTCCATTGTTCTTCTAAGTTTTTCTTCATTTCTATATGAATCAAGGCATCTTCTATTCCTGTTACGGAGAAAGTTTACTGCCCTTATCCCAGGTGTTCTGAATTAATGTCCAAGAGAGAGGTCTTAGACTACACCAACACTTCTTTTGTTAGTGAGGGAGGGAGGAAATGCATGAAATGTCATCACTATTTATGTATCAATTGTAAGGTTCCTTGGCACTACAACATGACATGCCATGATTACAAGCGATCAGAGGCCTTTTTGCAAACAGATGATCATAAGCTTAAGTCTCTTGCAACGGAGAAACTGTGGCGCCAGTGTTTGAAATGCAAACATATGATTGAACTTGGTAGTGGCTGCTACCACATGACTTGCAGGTGATTTACTCTCCATCCTTCCCTCCAATTTGATTAATCCATACGTATTGGTTGCCTTTCTGTTGTTTTTGTCGTCTTTATATAAACTTATAAATTTTTTAGGGAAGAATGATTCAATGAGCAAGCAAAAGATCGCTAATCTTTTGTTCCGTATGATTTTCTCTCTTCCCCTCCAATTTGATTAATCCGCATTCAATTGGTCGCTTTTCTGTTGTTGTTTTTGCGTTTAGATGCTCTTATCGTTTTTGTATTGAAGAATGATTAATTCAATGAACCAGCAAAAAGATAGCTAATCTTTGCATGTAGATAGACGTGGTGACCCTTTGATTTATGGTTTTTTTTTTTTTGCAAATAACTAAGTCATGAGATCTTAATTAATGATCTATGAAAACAGATTCTCATGATAGGGCCTTGCCTAGTTTACCTCAGATAGCTTACTTTTATTCTCCATGTACGCATTGGCTTTACGAGCTTCTTAAGGGAGATGTAGCCGTAAATCGATTAGTAACATCTACTTCTTTCATTTCACCTGGTTTGTTTTGGTTTACTTTTATTACATTTGGTACCAATGATATTGGTTTGGTTCCATGTTTGCTTGGCCTTTGTAGATGTGGATACCAGTTTTGCTATACTTGCGGAGCTGAATGGGATAACAAGAAACCAGCATGTTCTTGTCGTCACTAGTCTCTGCGCCACATTTTGCTGCCGCCATTTCTAGGCTAATCCAGTCATCTTTTGGTTTCTACATTATGGATATCGAGGTGGTTGTAACTTGTAAGAGGCTGTAGTCAAAGGATAACGCTAGATATGATCAAATATTAGTTTCTCTGTAAGCTTTCCACTCAAGATATCAATCTGGATATGATGCTTTGTATTTCATATGAAGTTCAGTGTTTTGACTTTGTTAGTGTAACCATCGCAGTATGATGTTTATCTTTTTATTGTTACGTCCTCATCTCATTGCACATATTTTCCGTCTTGATTGTTACTTTCATCGCATTCCACACATATGCATGCATGCATGCATGGATGGTAGCTAAGCTTCTATTTAGACACAATTTACTAACACTTATACACACTTTCTAATAGAGATAGGCCTCAGCGTTTAGTAAAATTTAGGTTCATTTGTGATTTAGATCCTTCGAATTTTGTCTGCACTCACATTTCAGTTGCGAATTCTGCATTTTAAATGGTTTTTGTGTCTTAATTGCTCTAGTGCCCTAAAAGTATAATTAAATCTCCAATGACCTTCTAAAGTTAAAACTTAGAAGTGACTCACTTTGCCTTTTTGATCGATGTTTTTTGTGTCCCTTTGAAACTAACTCTTGTTTTTTTTAATACATACAATATTATATCTACACTAAGGATGGGGGAGTGGGCTAAACAATGGGCTAGTCATAATAATTTGGTTCGAATTCGCCTTTGGTGAAAATCAAACCTAAGACCTCTCACTTACAAGTGAAAAAGAAATATCTACTAGACCATAGTATTAAGTGACATTTTGGAACTAACTGTCAAGTCCGTAAAAATTTGTTAATGTTGCTGACATGGCACATGTAGGACGTTGTTCTTTATAATTGTGGCACATAAGCTGCAAAGGTTGACGCTGGTGCTTGGTTTGGGTCTGCTGCATTCTAACATTTTATTTGTTCTTTTTATGGTATGTGCATTTTCTAGTTTTGATTTTTGAGAGGCGTTTTTTCAAAGAAGTAATATTGGGAGAGGGAGAACTTCTACTTTAAGTTTATATGAGGCAAATGCACTTAACTAATTGAGTTACAAATCTCTTGTAAAAACTTATCCATTATCATTACATGTCACCAACCTTACTAGTATACTATGTACTTCAATTGACATTAGGGAAGGGGGAAAGTTCAAACTGTTGGGTGAGAGATTTCTTAGTCCCAAGAGATTTAGGCCAAGTGAGGAAGAAATACACTACAAAACTTTGGATGTGATGGATTGTGGCACCATTATTACAAAGGTTTGTAAGAGGGATTTGCAAATGACACCTTCCAAGTAGGTATTTGCAAATCCCTCTCAAATGCATTTGTAATTCACATGTGATACATTTCTAATCCCTCATGTTTACATTTTGTGATTCATTTCTTATTAGTTTGGCCTCAATCCCTTAAGACTTGGACTTGGAAGTCCCTTACCCAAACATTGCCTTGTGCTATGTAAAATTATGATATTAAGAGTATCTCCAATGGAAGATGCAAAATGCCTTGAAATTGACATTGTTTTACATTTTCGGTTGCCCAGAAAACACTCCAAGAGTGAGATGTAAAATATCCATCTTCGTCGGAAGATGTAAATAAAAATGTAAATTTACATCTTTTACATCTTTTGGAGGTGGGCCCCGCTAATCAAAGAGAGAACAATAAAATGGAATCCCAAATTTACATCTCCCCTATTGGAATAGAACTAACATCTATGCCTTTTGGAAATGTAAAATGAGATGTGAATGTGGTTTTTACATCTCAAATTTGCATCTCTCCATTGGAGATGCTCTAATAAATTCACATACATTGTAGGACTTAACACCCTAGAAAAATTTATAATGAAAAAAAAAAAACATTAGCACAAGATTTACTCCTGTATTACCTCATCTATATTTTGTATCTTTGGATAAACTTGAACCGATCACTTAAAAAGACACGATGGTTGAATAAGCTATCACGGGGCAAAGCAAAACAAAATACAAACAAAATTCGTCAGCCTAATGGCATACAATGCAATCCAAAACAACGAAACAAATAGACAAATATTGTACCCTAAAGATGTGGGTCTCAGTAAAAATCCTTCTTGAAGAAGATCACATGGGAGAAAACTTCAAAATAGGAAAAAAAGAGTGACACACACACAACAATCAAGAATAAAACCTAAGACTGCTAAAATCTCCATCGCAAAAATTGTCGATCTTCAAAAAATTCACAATAACTGAATAAGAACTGAGAAACTGCAATGGACTTATGCATTTCCTTTTCAACAGCTGACCATGAACATATAAATAGTTGGTTATATTTCATATTTACAAGTCAAACTTCAATGGTACGTACTGTTGAATGGTATGTACCATCCAAGATTTTTCCCATATTTACTCTTGTATTAACTCATTTATATTTCGTATTGTTGGATCTACTTGAATCGATCGCTTAGAGATCCATGTAGGATGTAGATTAAAACAAACTAGCCTCTCTGCATGCGTTAGCGCGCACGCGAGAGGTTTTTTTTTTATTTACGGGCGCTACGCGCCCTTAAAGATGTGTTACTATGTCTCTATGCAAGCTCTAGAGGATGTTTTTTTGTAATCCCAGGCGCTAACATAAATGTTTTATACATATATTATCAAGTTTAAGGACCATAAAGCCTGCTAACATGTAACTTGAGCAAAAAAATCAAATTTAAAGATGTGTTCATTGGCTTGGACCTTTTTATTGTAATTCTCTTTTCTGACCAAAAAAATCAAAGGAAAAACATGTAATTTCTAACATTTTTACATACAATATGAAAAAACTATGCCCAAAAAAACGATAATTACTCACTCACCTTATAAACAACACACCTTTCACCCTGCTTATTACATCCCATCCCTAAAAATATTGTATTTTATTCCCCAACTTTGTAAATTGACGAAAATGCCCTTAGTGGCCACGTATGTCCTATGTGGACAATTATTTCCTATTGACTAAATCTCGTACTTTTACCGTACTTTTTGAGTTGTACACTTCACCACAAACCCGTAGACGCGAATGGGACAATTTTCGGACTTGTAACGGACAAGTTACGATAATTGGACAAAACTTTCCTGTGCGGTATTTTTTTTCTTTTCTGTGGGCTGTACGCCCATGGTTTTCAGCCAAACCGGGTGCTCTGCACCTCTACTATTTTCTGACAACGTGACTGCATGCGTTTTGACTGCATGTTCACCCTTTGAATTTTTGCTACGTTAAATTGAGCAAATTCTGTGTTATTTTTCATCACACTCCACCCACACTCTAGCTATCAACTATACACTGATTTTGTCTCCCTGCTTTTCCCCAACTCAAGCCGTGATTTCTGCAATTGCTTTGCAGAAAATCACACACACACTTTCAAAGTTCTCAAGCCACCCCGTGGCTCCTCACTCTCACTATCGGCCTTGCCTCTAATCGAACTCACTCCCAAACTCATCATCTTCATTCCTGTGACAAAAACCCAGGCTTTGGTGCCCAGAAAACAACCACAAACATAACCCAGAAAATCTGAGTTTTTCCTGACGGTTTTCAAAATTTTCCCGGCGAAGAACTCGTTGATTTGGACCTTGAATCAACCTAAATTCATCACCAAACGTCTTCTGGAAACCTTGGGAACCCAACCCAAGGCCTGCAAGTGAAGAAAACGGCGAGAACGGCGACGTCGACTTTTGGCTGGTTCTTTCAAGCCATTTTCTAACCACTTCCAACCACCTTTTGAGGTGTTGGTAAGCAAATTCGAACTCTACTCGTTCATAGCTTCAATTTGGTATTTTTTTTGTGAAAATCGGAGTTAAAATGAAGAAGATATGAAATTTTGAAAAAATTCCAGTTTTTCGACGAGTTTTTCCAGATTTCGGCGACCGGCGCGGCGGCGACCGGAGTAATGACAGGGATGACC
Source organism: Gillenia trifoliata (assembly GCA_018257905.1). Classification (NCBI taxonomy): domain Eukaryota; kingdom Viridiplantae; phylum Streptophyta; class Magnoliopsida; order Rosales; family Rosaceae; genus Gillenia; species Gillenia trifoliata. The sequence continues at coordinate 19,711,899 of CM031081.1, read as the reverse complement.
GGCGCTGACGTCAGCAAACCGGTTCGGACCGAGCCTGTTGACGTCAGCAACTGGTTCAGACCGGCCTTGCTGACGTCAGCAAACCGGTTCAGACCGGCGCTGACGTCAGCGTGACCGTTGACCCGTGCGCGTGAGCCGCGCGTGGGGCTACGGCTTAGCCGCGTTTGAGCCGCGCATGAGGGCGGATGAAGCATTATTTTCAAGTTCCGTCTTCGCGAGGCGACTCGTGACAACGCGTACTACCTAGGGGTGGTACGTATGGTAATTTTCGAGGTGTTTTAGACCTCCAATTCGAGCAAACAAAGGAGATTTAGGGTTTAGGGTAGGTACGGCGGCTACGATCCGACGACGTACCAGTGAGTGAGCCCTTTCTTTATTAAAATATTATTATTTCTAGTATGGTTTTAAATGTGATTTTAGGACTTGTATAGCATGCCATGTTTTATTAAATTCGCTAAATGTTTTACTTAGCATATTATGATGTATTCATCATCCTTATTTTGGCGTATTTGAATAAATGTTGGCATGTCTATACGTTTTAGAGATTTATTACTTATCACGCATATTGCATGGTGTTAGCATTGTTCGGGCGAGGACCAGCTTCACGTGTATGTTCACACGCACCGACACGCTCACTTTGGATCCATCGTAGGTGCCAGCTTGTTCTAGGTTGCCTTGGCAACTCGAACTCGTTGTGATGCTCTTAGTGCCAGCTTCACGTGCATGTAGTGCTAGAGCGTAAATTGTAAACACCCAGCTTGTCATGTAGCTACTTTCTGCATGACTTGTGTGCTTTGATTATGCGATAAGTAATGTGATGTTTTATATTACTGCTGTTATTGATCTTACCCGTATCCTTTTGGGCTTGGTTGCCATTATTTGACATACTTTGAATATTATTGTTAGTAACTTATATTTTGGCAAACTACGTGTTTTACAGCGAGGGGTTACATCCCAAAATTTTGAAAAGGTTTTACAAAACAATACTTGGCCCGCTCACCTTTGTTTTTCGCCCCTCCAGGTCCTAGAATTTAGTTGGCAGAAGAGTTTGGTGGCTGTTGCTGATATTACCTTTTTACCCTCCGTGGAAGTATGTATTTTCACTTCAGTTGTGTTTATATCCATCCTACGGGATAGGAATATCCTTTTAATTTCACTGCATCCTAGCTCTGATATTATGTGTAATAATGGGTCACATCCCACACTACGCACTTCCGCACTGTTTTACTCAAATTATCTCAAATTCATATTATTCCTTTATTTAATTTCTCTATTATTTCATCATGACTTCGTCACTCCTCCGGGATGACGGTCAGCACGCCTCGATATCCGGTGTCCACCTGGATATTCGGGTCGGGGTGTGTCACCGCTCCCTACCATTACATTGTGCTTCTGTTTATAAGAGAAAAACAAAGAAAGAATGAAAAAGTTTAATTAATAGAAACAATTAATGCCCTAAAATATGAAATTAATGATAAAAAGGAAATTTAAAAATAAATCAAACAAAAAAAAAACAGGAGAAGAAAAAAGTAATGTACCAAAGACTGAGGGTGAAGATGATTTAGTTTTTGCAGGCAAGAAATACAACCAGTTCACAACTGCAAATAGCAGTTTCAAATTTGAACGTCATTTTTTTCTTTTTTCAACGTGTTTAACTTATAACTGCTCAATCTAAGAGGATAATTGTCTTTTTTTTTTTAAATAAGATGATAATTATCTCTTTTATTTTTGTTAAAAAAAATAATTTTGTAATGGGTGGTTTTTTACAGAGGGAATCATGGGGTGGAATACTGAAGAACGGTTTTGCCATTTTGGTTTGGATTATCTCTTTTTTTGTTTTAATTTTTTTTCTTTTATCTCTCTCTCCTCCCCCTCTCTTTCCCTCTCATTTTAATATTTTTACCATTATGTCCCCACTTTTTTTATTTTTTGTTTTCTTATAACCTATAACCAAGAGTATTTTTGGTATTTTGTTAAAAATTTAAACTTAAGGCCTTCTGCCTTAATTATATAGATTATATAAATTAACTCATTGAATTGCACAAATTAAGTAAAAAAAAACATCAAATTTCAAACTAGGATAAAGATTTTTTTTAGTTATTATTGACACTTTAAAAAAACTCTTCAAAAAGTGTAATTTTTTCTTTTAATATTTATTTATTTATATTATTGAGATAGAATGCTTTATACTTAAACATTCATAAAACTCCAAAATTGCCCTTCGTTTATAGGTCATCTAAAAAACAAAAAATTCATATATTGGGATCAATACCGTAAAAGCAAAATGGAAAGGTAAGGGAAAGAATCAAAAAAGAGAAAGCATCAAAAAAGGGAAAGCATCGACAAAATAAAAAAAATACTCAACTCAAATGTATCGGTGTGGGCAGTTCAATCGCGGTATCTGATTTCAGGGAATTAATTGCTTCTATTCAACTTTTTCCATTCTTTCTTTGCTTTTCTCTTCTGATTTTATTTTATTTTTTTAAAGATGAAACAGATAAAGCAGAGGGAATGGTGTTGCGTTGTGTGGGAGAGAGCTAATATGGTTGATAAGGTGCGTGATTGAAAAATTTTGCTCCATTTTTTTCTTCTTGGCATCAATAAACAAATGAGTGTAATTTTATCGAATTGATGTTATGCTTATTGTGCGGATGACGGCGGTGGTGCTAAATTATATCAAGCCTTGGAAGATAATGTTAGTTGTTGCTTCTCCAATTCCCCTAGTTTAAGTTTTTTTAAGCTTGATTTCCTTTTATTCTTATATTATAGGTAGTTTTAGTTTTGGTTGAATATTGCAAACTGCTATGGATATGGTTACAATAAAAAGAGTAATGCTAGGGAGATCATCTGCTTAAACCAAATTTTGTAAACCATATAACGTGGTTGTTGATGATTAGATTATTACTTAAGTGATGATTAATGTGTTTTATTTTCTATTGGTGACACATCACATTATTTGCAAATATGGTTTAAATAATTGGTCTATCTAGCATTACCTCAATAAAAAAATTAATATCAATTATTTGTGTTGTGTTAAGAAAAATTCCAGATTGCTAGAGGTCTTTTGTTAATTCCATGCAGTACGCATGTTTCATCACTTTTACAAAAACCTCTTAAAACTTGCTTTAAAAAACTACTAAGTAACACATCGATCTTTAGGGGTGCGTAGCGCTTTGCAGTCTATGATTAAATAAAGGCCTCTCGCATATGCGTAAGCGCGTGCGTAGAGGCTTGTATTTATAACTTAAAAAAAAGAATGCAAACTTACTTTTTTGAGATTTCAATAATAACTATTTTTTAATTATTTTTTTTTAGAAATAAGCCTCTAACTGAAATCTCTGTTATTTTGTCTTTTGTTAAATTGGAGATAATCGAACCATTTACAATTTCTTATCGTGACCCTATCCCATTATCCCAAGATAGCTTAACTCTCATTTCTATATTCTCTCAACTGGTCTTTATGTTTTCTTCCATTTCTTTCGTTTTACTCTGAAATATTAAATTATTGTTGTGAGAAATTGATTGACGTGGAGAACTCCAAAGGACATACGACTAAACCCTTTTGGTTTCTTCTCATAAACCTTACATGCTACTCTTCTCCAATTTCACAATGCACGAAGGCATGACTCCTCATCAGTCATGACCACCTCTCTCTCTCTCTCTCTCTCTCTCTCTCTCTCAAGCCCTCAAAAGCTTTGAAGTTGAAAATTTGATATTCCAAAACTAGCTAGGAAGAATCTCAAAGTCTTGGATTTTGCGGTGTGGACTGTGGAGGGGGAGGGCTGCGGAGCTTGTGGTTTGAAGTTGAAAAGGTTCATCTTTTTTCTGTGATGATTACTTGTTTTACCGATATGTTCGTTTTAATTAGCAATAATCTTCATTATATCAATCAGTGTTTTATTATTCGATCACATTTCGGTAAATTATTTCAATGTTTGTCTCTTCATCTCACATGTTATTTTTGTTTGGGAATGTTCTTTGGTGTGATAAATCGTGTTTTGTTTGTATGGAAGCCGGGGTTTATAGGGAAATTATAATGGATTGGAGGACAACGAAACTTGGAAAATTAGGGATAATGTTGCAAAGATCTGAGAAATTTTTAATTTTTCTAGGTGATGTATTTAGGCAGATTTTTTCAACAGTGAAAGTGTTAATTGATTTGTATGTATTTTTTGAGCTCATTGATATCGTTAGCATCCGTTTCTATTCCGAAAGATTCAAACTAATGATCAACAAAGCCGAGTTTTATTATTCATTTGATTCTTCATGTATATGATGGCATATCTAATCATTTTTTCTTTATAATCTAATCATCATTATTGCAGTTCACATTTAATTAATAAACAATGCTAAGTGGCACATAAGCTTTTGTTTGTTGCAATCGATAGAGGTGGTTGACATTTTATTACAAACAGGTTTCGAACGCCCTGATTTCTGGAAGCAGCAAGATTGCAGCATGAGTGTGAAGGAGACTTGTTTAATTTGTTTTGAAGACAATGCTGCTGCTCGAATGTTTTCAATTGGTACTTGTCAACACAAATATTGCTTGCCTTGCATGAAACATCATGTTGAAATAAATTTGCAAAATGGGATTGTGGCACAATGCCCTCATAAAGACTGTAAGTGTGAGGTGAATATCGATAGTTGTAGAAAATTCTTGTTGCCTGAACTAGCCGATGTTATGATCGAACGAATCAAGGAGCGTTCTATTCCTGTTACGGAGAAAGTTTACTGCCCATATTCGAGGTGTTCTGCACTAATGTCTAAACAGGAGGTCTTGGAACATACCAAAACTTCTTTTGTTAGTGAGGGAGGCAGGAAGTGCATGAAATGTAAACATTATTTCTGTATCAATTGCAAGGTTCCTTGGCACTATGATATGAGCTGCTACGATTGCCAGAGATCAGAAACATATTCCTGCGTAGAAGACCAATTGTTGAAATCACTTGCAACGAAGAACCTTTGGCGCCAGTGTTCAAAGTGCAATCATATGGTTGAACTTGATAGTGGTTGCAACCACATTACTTGCAGGTGCTTTACACTTCTAATCCCTCCAATCTGATTAATTTTTAGCTTTCCTCTGTGATTCTTCCCTGTCTGAAATTAGGAAACTTTGCAATGTTATATATGAAAGAATAACCAAGAAAAAAAAAGAGACAATAATAGAGGGGAAGTGATTTCCGCACATCCTTTTTCTCTCATGAACACCCCTCTTTATTTCTCACATTCTGATTGAATAAATAATCAAAGGTGAATCAAGGGACAAAAATAATCAAGGGAGTGCCGAAGGAGAATATGTACATGCGGAAGTCATCTCCCTAATAGAATATACATCTGTGAAAGCAAAGGATGATCATCTAAATGATAGCGAGTGCAATAGTATTGTTGAGATGAAGTTCCTTTGAGTTCTTAATTATGTGGAATAACATTTTAGGGCGGTACATCAATATTTCTAGTAAAGTTATACTTGTTTGCATGCTGTCTCAAGATCCCGACGCAAATGCAATTTTCTCTCGCGCGTAATGGCATTTTGACTTTCTTACCAAGAAAACTAAGAAAAGGCTTCACTCGTGTTGTTTTATTTTATTTTTTTCTGGATGCTGCTGTATATATAATATCATGACTTTTGTATAAACCCTTGTTGTTTGCACCATGTTTGTGCGCCTTTGTAGATGTGGACATCAGTTTTGCTATACTTGTGGATCTGAATGGAAGAACAAGCATGCAACATGTTCCTGCCCGATCTGGGACGAGCATTTTATTATACGGGCGTGACGAGGAGTGTGACATTACATTATATGTGAACAGCTGCTCTTATCGAATTACAAATTTGCACATCCAACGTTCTAAACAGATAGGTTGATATATCCAGTCATCTTTTGCTTTTTCGTCAATTTCTTTTGGTTTCTTTCTTATGGTAAATGTAGTTGTAAATTGTACTAAGAGATCAGAGGGAGCGTAGGAAGGGTGTTAGAGGACCAACAATGCAGAAGGTATTTAAGGAGATTTGCGCAAACATTCGTAGTGTGAAACAGATTTTGTGCAAGGATTTATTTCCTTTTATTGTTGGAACTATGTTCTCTCCCTTTGGCTTAATTTGTTTTCATTAGTGTTTTAACTCGCGAGGATGCGTTTTTTATCTCCTCAGGGCGCGTTTCTGAAGAGTTTTGGCTCTTTTGAAGTGATTTTGAAAGGGCTAGCTAGAATCAGTTTTGGGGAGAAGCACCTCCTATGTGCTTCTTTTATCAATTCACTCGCGGGGTTTTAGCTTCACCAAGATCACCCAAATTTACAGTGTTATCTAAATACATAAAGATAGTTTACGTAGTGGTTTCTGATGTTCCATACCAAAAATATTAAGCTCTATTTCATTTTCAGATGGAGTAGACACCGATTATAAAACGACTATGACATTGATGAAACTAACATACATACATTAGAAAGGACATTAATTAGCTTATTGATGTTGCACCAACGTCATAAAACTCATGATGATGAGTGCGTAAAGCGTCACAATGCAATCTCTCAAATTAATGTGACCATACCCAACCAAAGTGCAAAAATTGAGAAAAATCATGGGTGGTATGTGTTGATGTGTGAGTCATAAATAAATGAGTATTGGAATAATTTGGTTTCCTAGTGTAAGGGGATTCCTTCCTAGTTTAGGATAGACTCCTTGTTAATATTCCTTGCACCGCAAGGTTGTGATGTGTATATATATTGCCTCCGTTTCGGAGAAAATAATAAGAAAATCAAAGTTGTTTTGGTATCAGAGCCGAGGGTTGTTCGGTCTGGTATCTTTCTGCAATTCTAAACCTATCTTCTTATCTGGGTGCGCAGTGGTGTCCTGAGACAAGGGACTCGCTTGCAGAATACCCCAAATCAGAAATGCAAAACAAGACACTCCCCAGCTGTGATGGCTGCAGAAGCAGAAATTATTCTCGTGGGGGCTTCGACCCCTAGTACAAACGAATCTTCAAATCTGAGTGCTGTACCGTTTGGATTCAAACTTAACGATTCAAACTACAAAATTTGGTCGAAGATGATGGAAGTTCATGCGGAAGGATTAAATAAAATGGGTTATCTCAATGGGAAGACTCCAATAGTGGATGAAACAGAACCTGGGTTTATGAGGTGGCATACTGAGGATGCAATTGTCCGAGGATGGCTGCTAAAAACTATGGAACCACACCTATTAGGACTATTCATTGAGTTACCAACGACACATGATATTTGGGAAAGTGTCAGTCAGATGTTCTATGACGGGGCAGACGAGTCCCAATATTATGAACTACGATGCAAGGCAACAAGAACAAAGCAGAATGGACGACCAGTGAACATTTATTTTGCAGAACTCAAAAGTGTATGGCAGGAGATGGACAAACGACGTCCCAACAAGATGGTGTGTGCAGCTGACTTGAAAAGCAGGAAGGACGATCTCCAAAAAGATAGGGTGTACGACTTTCTTGCGGGACTTGATGACTTATTAGATGCAGCACGAAGCATGCTTTTTCGATTAAAACCTGTCCCTAGAATAGAAGAATGCTTCAACACCATTCGACGAGAAGCACAATGAAAAACTACTATGATAGGCAATAAGGATGCTGACAATGGTCCATCTATGGCCATGGTTAGTAAACAATTCCCAAATCCATCACGCTCATTGCGGGATTTGGAAAGTGCTGAAAAAGATAAGCTTCGATGCACCCATTGCAATGGCACTCGTCATACAAAAGATACTTGTTTCGAAATTCATGGCTACCCTGAATGGTTCCTGGAACGCAGAAAACAAATCAAAGGGAAAGCAGGCAAGCGTCCCAACCAAACAAGGAAGATGGATCCTGACCCTGGCCTAGCTGCAATGGCAGCGCGTTATGATGGGCCTGAAGGGACTGCAGTTCAATCTGCCGTGGCAGCAGCTCATTATGGGCATGACATTCAAAAGGCAACTGTGGGTCACACCACCATGGCCCAAAATCAACCCAAGGAACCCACGATGCAGGTTGTGGATCATGATGAAATTGGGCAGCACCTGTCCCTCTTGAATATGATCTCCTTGAATGAATCAGATGACCTAGGTAATATGAGCACTGCCTTAATTGCTTCCGTTGTTCACGATATAGGTTGGATCATTGATTCAAGAGCTACCGATCATATGACTTATGATCAAAACCTCTTCAACTCGATGGTACCACCACCTAGGAATAGCATTATTACGGCAAACGGGGGTATTGCGCTAGTTATAGGGGCGGGTTCTATTGCACTCACCTCTAATCTCTCTTTACAAAATTGTTTGCTTGTACCTTCACTCTCCAGTAATTTATTATCTGTGAGGCAAGTCACTGAGCAATTAAACTGTGTTGTGCTAATGTTTCCCACCTTCTGTCTACTTCAGGATATTCGGACTCAGGCGATCATTGGGCGTGGTACTAAGAGGAGGGGGTTGTACTATGTGGATGATGTTGCACTGGGACATGTTCATCAGGTTCGAGGTTATAATGGACGGATGAAGACTGTTCAGCTGTGGCATCGTCGACTAGGTCATGCTTCATTTGGTTATTTGAGAAAATTACTTCCATTGTTATTTAATAATATTTCAGACTCTTCTTTGAAGTGTAATACATGCATTTTAGCCAAAAGCCGTCGTGCTTCTTTTTCACCAAGTTTTAATAAAAGCACAATCCCTTTTGAGTTGATTCATTCTGATGTGTGGGGTTCATCTCCGGTTACTACTCAGCATGGTCTACGTTGGTTTGTGACATTCATTGATGATTGTACTCGGATGACATGGTTGTATCTTATGAAAAGTAAAAGTGATGTGAGTGAAACATTCAAGACGTTTCATTCCATGGTTCGCAACCAATATTCCCTTCCTGTGAAGGTTGTGCGATCCGACAATAGCGGTGAATATGTCAATCAGAACCTTTCTCAATTCTTCAAAGAACATGGTATTCTCCATGAAACTACTTGTCCTCAGACTCCCCAACAAAATGGAGTTGCAGAAAGAAAGAATCGTCATATCCTTGAGACTACCCGAGCACTCTTAATCGATGCGTGTGTACCCAAGACCTATTGGACGAATGCCGTAACTTATGCCGTTTATCTCATGAATCGCATGCCATCTCGAGTTCTCTCCTTTCAAACTCCTTTGGCCATGCTTGCAAACCATGTTATGCTTCCCTCCACTCTACACCTGGAACCCCGAATTTTTGGGTGTGTCGCATATGTCCATCTCCACAAGAACCAACGAAGCAAACTTGATCCGTGTGCAGTTCGGTGTGTGTTTTTTGGTTTTCATCCCCAACAAAAAGGCTACCGATGCTATCATCCGTCTACTCGGCATATGTACGTCACTATAGATGTTACTTTCTCTGAAAATGAATTGTTTTTTCCTTCCCACCATACTCCTCAAGGGGACATTGCGATTGGTGATGATTATGGTTGGTGTGATGTGCAAACTGTGGCACCATATGAAGGATATGAAGGACGTCAAATTGGGCTGATTGATAAACAAGTGGGCCGAGAAGACCAAATGACTGATAGGCAAAATAAAGAACAAATCGTCATAGCCGAGAGCCCAGTTGGGATTGTTAGTGATGGTTCCGTTGGTTCCATTGAGGAAGAAAGCCCAAGCGGGCCAATCACTGCAGAACCGACAAGTGGGCTAGTCACGGAGGTCATGACAGCATCCTTGAATAGCCCAAATAAGCATGGGCCAACTACTAATACAATCTGCCGCACCCCCTCTTCTTTTGTTTCTCAAGTACCCGTCCAAGATCAACCGAATATTCCTAAGGTAAGTACTAATTCAGACAACATTAAACCTATTTATGTATTGCCTTCTAGAGAAAATCGAGGAAAGCCTCCTGACAGGTACTCTCCGGAGGGTAAGGTGCGATATTCAATTGCACACTATGTTTCTACTCATAGACTCTCGCCAAGTTATTGCGCGTTTGTACAACAAATGGAAGACATAAAAATACCCACAGGAGTTGAAGATGCCTTGAAGGATTCGAAATGGACAGAGGCAATGCAAGTGGAAATGGAGGCTTTACAGAAAAATAATACATGGACATTGGTGCTGCTCCCTAAAGGAAAAAAACCAGTTGGGTGTAAGTGGGTGTTCACCATTAAACACAAGGCAGATGGAACTATTGATCGATACAAGGCAAGATTGGTGGCAAAGGGATACACGCAAACTTTTGGTGTTGATTACCAGGAAACCTTTGCTCCGGTCGCAAAGATGAATACCATTAGAGTTTTGTTGTCTTTAGCCGCTAACTTTGATTGGCCCCTACGACAGTTTGATGTAAAAAATGCTTTCTTACATGGAGACTTAGAAGAGGAAGTCTACATGAACCTTCCACCAGGGTACGGCACTGCAAACTGTAGTGGAAAGGTGTGCAGACTTCGAAAGGCTCTATATGGTCTGAAGCAATCACCTAGAGCGTGGTTTGGCAGATTCACTCAAGCAATGAAAAAGTATGGGTACCGACAGGGAAATTCTGATCACACTTTATTCATCAAGCGTAAGGATGGTAAAGTGACCTTACTTATCATATATGTGGATGATATGATTGTCACAGGTAACGATACATGGGAGATTCAAAGACTACAAAGGTACTTGTCAGCTGAATTCGAGACGAAGGACTTAGGAGGACTTAAGTATTTCCTGGGAATCAAAGTGGCACGGTCTAGTGCAGGGATTTACTTGTCACAACGCAAATACGTATTGGATCTGTTATCTGAGACAGGGATGTTGGCTTGCAAACCGGCAGATACTCCGATTGTGCAAAATCATCACCTGGCAATATATCAAGATCAAATTTCGACTAATAAGGAGAGATATCAAAGGTTAGTGGGAAGATTAATTTATCTATCTCTTACTCGGTCGGATATTGCTTATGCAGTGAGTGTAGTCAGTCAATTCATGCATGCTCCAAGTGAAGATCACATGGTGGCAGTAATGCGAATCTTGAGCTACTTAAAGGGAGCTCCAGGGAAAGGACTGATGTATAAAAAACATGGACACATAGGGGTGAAAGGATACACTGATGCAGATTGGGCAGGCAATATCACTGACTGGCGGTCTACATCAGGTTATTTCACATTCGTAGTTGGAAATCTTGTGACTTGGAGGAGTAAGAAGCAAAATGTGGTGGAAAGATCTTCAGCAGAGGCCGAATACAGAGGAATGGCTCATGGAATTTGTGAGCTTCTATGGCTACGCATCCTTCTAACGGAGATAAGGATTAAGCCGAAAGGGTCTATGGTGTTATATTGTGATAATCAAGCAGCAAGGGAAATATCAAACAATCCTGTGCAACATGATAGAACCAAGCATGTTGAGGTAAACCGACATTTTATCAAAGAAAAGCTAGATGTGAAGCTGATTAATATTCCATATGTGAAGTCAGAGGAACAATTGGCAGATATCTTAACACATGCGGGCTCTGCTAGTAGATTTGGTGACTCACTTAACAAGTTGGGCCTAGGAGATATCTATGCACCAACTTGAGGGGGAGTGTTGACGCGTGAGTCATAAATAAATGAGTATTGGAATAATTTGGTTTCCTAGTGTAAGGGGATTCCTTCCTAGTTTAGGATAGACTCCTTGTTAATATTCCTTGCACTGCAAGGTTGTGATGTGTATATATATTGCCTCCGTTTCGGAGAGAATAATAAGAAAATCAAAGTTATTTGTATGTATCATTCAATGGTATGGCTATTTAATGGCGGGAACAAATAATGTCAGGTGCATCTATATTCAGTTTGTGGTCTTTTACAATCTGTCCATTCGCTTCTGCATCGCGTGCATCATAGGGAACATCATAAACAATTATCTTCATCATCTTTCTACCATAATACAGTGTCGAGGAAAAGTTGAATTAGCAAGCCGAGGTTGATCGTTCTTGTTCCACAAGATTGCTATGCAACATGTTAAACATGATATCCCTAGGACTATTATGAATTAAAAAGATATCTTACACAAAATAAAATGTTTTAATTTGTGACTTTTGTAAATTTTTTTAGTTCACTCCAATATTTTACAAAAATTAAAACATTCTATAACCCAAAAATAATTAGTCGCCTTTCTTGTATTGCTTCTTCTACAGATAATTCCCGTAACTCACTTGTAAATCACTATGTATGTATGGGTACATAATTCGTATAATTTACTTGTAAATCAATATGTTATACATGTACATGTCATGCGCATGACTAAACTTGTGTGTACATGCTTACATACCATGATATATTTTTTGTGTGCAACTTTTATAATTCATGTATTTTGATTAAAATTGTGAGAATTCTACAATTGAAATCTCATAAGTCGTGATTCAAACTCATAAGCCACAAGTCTCCATGGTTAAAACTTTTAAATAAAGCCTAATATGCCCTTTGAGTATAGGAAGTCGAAAATTCATAAAATACTTAATATGAGGACAAGATAGTAAAATACAATTTAAAAATTAGAAAAGATAGTAAAAAATATAAATAAAATATAATTATCAAAACGTGAACACAGAAATTTATTTTGATGGCCAACAATCTGGTCGACCAAAATTATTGGAATATATTAGTTCCATCTGATACCAATAGTGTCCATATATCGATGCATGGACGACACAAAATTCAGGCTAATTAGAATTGTCACGCAGGCACTTATTGTAGCATCCAGCATTCTTGAGGACTTTATTTTCGTTGAAGTCGTCGTAAGTAGTAGCAGTAAAGGAATCAGCTGTGCATCCAAGAGTACAATCATAGAAGTTGGGGGTGACATTTCTGGCCATGTTGCAACTTTGTTGCAAACATTGAGTGTAACACAAGGTATAACTGGGAAGGAAACGACGGCCGCCACGGTACTTACCTTCTCGCCCATGACCTTTACCCGGATGGCCGCCAATGCCGCGGGTAGGGTGATACTTAGGTCCGCTTATGCGCTCGCAATCAAAATCGCATGATGCGGGACATAGAGTAGCTTTATTTACAACGCCACCCACGCTCGGTGGTGGTGCTTCCGGTGACGATGGTAGTTCGGGGACTGAATTTGGAGGAGGGGTATAATTTGGGGTAATATCCCATCCAATCTTGATGGGAAGGGTCATGTGATATGAAGTGATAGGGTTATGATCAAATGGAATACTGGAAGGGGTTGATGCAGTGCTAATTGGTAGGTTTCTAGCTTGCACTACTAGTACAAATAGTACTAGCATTATCAACATCATAATTGCTTCCATGGTTCTTCTCATTTTCTGGGGCTGAACTTATATATATATAATATGACCACATAATTTGAGGGGATTACCAACACAATTACAAACAGTTTGGAAAAAAAAAGAGGGGATTTGCAATTTATTTACTGCATATTTGCAGTTTACTTAGTTTGGGTAGTTATGGTTATCTCTTTAAATTGATAGACTAATTAATCTAATCTGGCTGCTGCAAATCCCGGCGATTGAGAAACAAAGGAGCAACTTGCATGTTATACCCCTAAATACGAGGGAACTAATGAAAAAAAGTTGGTAGAGACTTCCTTAATTAAAGATATGTGGCAAAGAGCAACTTGCATGTTAGTAGACAGATTCTAACTCTAGTATACAATTGTAAGACACGTTTATATTAGAAAGAGTAAGTGAGTGCGTCTGTTTTGTGTGTTTAAATAATATTGAATTGATTAATAGAAAACTATTTAAACACGCTTAAGAACACATTATGAATGTGTGAGAGAAACATAAATAGTACATACGCTGACAACCAATAAAAAAAATATAACAAGTGCCAAATAATATAAAATCAATATATGGTTCGGGTTAGGCGGTTTTTCATATAAGTCAAACCTCACCAAACCAAGCTAATTATAATCTAGTTTAGTTTGGTCCAAGATTCCACTCTTTTAGGGTGTTAATTCAAACAATGGTGTGGGATATCTATGGAATTTTACTAGTTTTGTTTTTAATCGTATAAAACTTATGGTTGAAGTTATATTAGGATTAGGGTATAAGGTTCAAATCTCTTTGTCAACCACAAATTTTTATTATGCTACTTAGTACTACGAAGTAATAGTATTTCTATTCACTTTTAAATAAAAGATCTTAAGTTCGAAATTTAGAAATAGCAAGTTCGCAGCTAATTTATTCTTTCTATCTAATATTGAAAGTATATTGTTATATTAAAAAATTTCGTTTTTATAAAGAACAAATATGTAGCCCAAATTGTTTGGGCCGGGTAGAGTCTGGGCTAGCCTGGCCCATTTGTCATATGAGCCTGGCCCATTTGTCATATGATTTTATATTTTATTTTATTTACGGTTCTGCCATCTCAATCAACTTTCTGTGTCCCCAATACCAAAATTTTGACCCTCGGCACTAATTCCAGTAAACCTCACTAGGGTTTCTCACTAAAATTTGACCCCAAATACCCTCTAATCAAACCCTAATTCCCCAATTCCAATGGCGGACGACCGGGACGAGCTCAGCGATTACACATCGGAGGACGAGGGCACCGAGGATTACAAGAAAGGAGGCTACCACGCCGTCTCTATTGGGGACTCCTTCAAGAATGGCTGCTATGTGGTGCAGAGCAAGCTCGGGTGGGGCCACTTCTCCACCGTCTGGCTTGCTTGGGACACGAGGAGCTCGGTATGTATCTGTCTTTGTTGTCAAGAATGCTACTTGTTTGGTTTCTGAGAAACTGAGGGAAAATGAAAGAGTAGTGGAGCTGAAGTGTTGTGCTCTTTATGATTTTTGGGAAAATTAGGGTTTAGGCAATGAAAAGAGGGGCGCAAATATTTTTGATGAATCCAATTAATCAATGCCGAAACAATTGGGTTATTGAGAGAACGAAAAGAAAATTTTGAATGTAATTTGCATGAGGAGTAGAAGAACAAAGAAACCCTTAGGGAATGGCTTAACTCCTCAGCTTATATTGGTTGGCTTATACAAGTAGTGAAAAGAGTTAGGCGTAGTCAAGTAGGGATCTCGTTTTTCTGAATAAATTTATTGCATTGGTTACTCTTAGTAATTTGAACTAGTTTCTTATTATAGTTACTTTACCTTAATTGTTTTAATAGCATTTGAAGCGAAGATTCTCTCTTGTCTGTGTTTGTGCTTGTGCGTGTGTTAATTTTTTATCCACGTGTATGAAAAGTAAATGAGGAACTTACCTACAATCTTATTGTTCAAATCTTTGACAACATGAGAAATTCATTGTTTGTAGCGTTATGTAGCTTTGAAGATTCAAAAGAGTTCTCGGTATTACACTGAAGCTGCGATGGACGAAATAAAGATTCTCAAACAGATTGCCGAGGGAGACCCTGACGATAAGAAGTGTGTTGTGAAGCTTTTGGATCACTTCAAGCATTCAGGCCCAAATGGACAGCATGTCTGTTTGGTTTTTGAATACCTGGGGGATAACCTCCTGACCCTTATTAAGTATAATGATTACCGAGGGGCTCCGCTGCACATGGTCAAAGAAATTTGTTTCCATATATTAGTGGGTTTGGATTACTTGCATAGTCAACTTTCAATAATACACACTGATTTGAAGCCAGAGAATGTCTTGCTTTCGTCAATGATTGATCCATCTAAAGATCCTAGGAAATCAGGTGCTCCTCTCATCCTTCCAACCAGCAAAGATAAAACTGTGTCCGTCTCTGGGGCATCTAAAGACACTAAGAAGTTAAACGGAGATCTCACAAAAAGCCAGAAAAAGAAGATCCGTAAAAAGGCTAAGAAGGCAACTCAGGGTGGTGAAGGAAGGGAAATTAGGGAGGATACTGAGGCAGATTCCACAACAGTTGGTGCAGAAGATTCTATGGATGAGGTAAAATCAAATGGGGTTTCTGTTCAAGAACAAGTGAAGGATTCTGGAGCTAGTAATGAATCAATAAAGGGTGAAGAAAAGGAAGAAACTCAAGAAGCAAAAGCAAGCCGTTCTGCAAGGCAGAAGTTATTCGCAGAAGCTGACCTTAAATGCAAATTGGTTGATTTTGGAAATGCTTGTTGGACATATAAGCAGTTTACTAGTGATATTCAGACAAGGCAGTACAGATGCCCAGAAGTTATTCTCGGAGCGAAATACTCAACTCCAGCAGATTTATGGTCCTTTGCTTGTGTTTGTTTTGAGCTAGCTACTGGTGACATTCTTTTTGATCCGCACAGCGGTGACAATTATGATAGGGATGAGGTATGTTCAGATTCTTGATTTCTTCTTTGGGAATTGTTAAAGATTTTTGTTTGTTTGATTCTTAAAGCTATGCCCCCTTTCGCAGTACTGTACTGTCGGATTATCCAGATCCGGAGAATTCACCAAAATAATTCTATGGATAGCCACCTAGATATAACATGTATATCTTTATACAGACAGCCCATTCAAATACATAGTGGACCATTTGTATGTTCTGTCATTCTGTGGTCATTATTCTTCCCCACCCCCTAAATTGCCTTATCTGATGCACTCAAAACTTGTCAGGGGCCATTGTAGTCGCAAGTTTGTAAATTTCAATATCATCGTAAGCACCATCTAGCCAATATAATTCATCAAACATTAGAGTTTGGATTATTTTTTGGCTGAGCCATTGTTGGAGTCTGGATTTGCTTGAATAGGGCCTTGAGCTAATTGATCGTAGAGTGAAGGGAGTGGACTGCACTTTTAGAAATTTCAAGGAAGTTTATGATGAATTTGAAAAACTAGGTGTCTGATATATTGTATTCCTTTAAATAATTGTAATTTAAGTTCCCTATTGACTTTTAAATCTCGTTTTGAAGGATCACCTGGCACTTATGATGGAACTTCTTGGAGCAATTCCTCGTAAGGTAATACCATGATACTTTGCTCACTGAAAGAAATGAAACTAATTTGTAATGTTTACACTGGCATTTTGAAGAATCAATAGTACGAGAGTTTTTACTGTTTCACAATAAATCTGGTTAAATAAGGGTATTCATAAATGTATTTTGCAGACTGCATTAGGTGGTAAATATTCCCGGGACTTCTTTAACCGATATGGGGATTTGAAGCATATTCGTCGATTGCGTTTCTGGCCTCTTAATAAGGTGCTAACGGAGAAGTACGCATTCAGCGAGCAAGATGCAAATGACATGGCAGAGTTCCTTGTTCCCATACTTGATTTTGTCCCTGAAAAGAGGCCAACAGCTGCACAATTGCTCAGTCATCCATGGATCAGTGCAGGTCCTCAACTCCTTGAGCCTTCTGTGGCTGGTGTGCAACCTCAGGCCTCCAACGGGAGTATTTCAGAGAAGTCGGAGATGGATGAGAGGGAAGCAATGGAGGTGGGAATGGGGAATATAGCCATTGATGAATCTTCAAAACCTGTTAAAGAATCCCAAAGTGCACTAAATTCATCACAACAGGCATGACCTGTTGGTTCAGGTGTTTTCCGATTCCATGTTTCATGCAATTTGTTTTCGTTCTTCTAGCATAGAGCTGAGTTTTTCTCTTTTTCCTTTTTGTCCGAAGCGTTGAGCTTTGTTGGTTTTCCATATTCATTTGATAATCCATTTCGTGTTTTGGGATGTGACTTGAATTAGTGCTTACCTGCAGTCTGCTCTAGTATCTTTCTCAATGATATGCTCAAATTTCTAAATATTTCGTTATTTACAATTTTGCGGCTCTGTGGAAGGGTCCTCCGGGACTAGATTTGATTGTCATGCTCACAACGCAACCCTAGCGCAGACCTGAGCGGCACTTCCGGGAGAACCCTTTTGGCTTGTGGAAAAGGAATTTGTTTTAAAAGGAGGTTTAACATTTTAAAAGATTGATGTTTGTAATTCTTTTGGGTGTACATTCGTAGTTTCTTACTTCCAAAAGGCTCGGGCACTTACACATTCCAGCGTCCAGCTTGGCCAAAATATTACAGGGCAACAAACGCTGATCACCGTTACTTGTTGCATATACCAGAGCTAACCCTAACGGATTCAACTCGCGTTTATCCGCTGCAGTGATGAAATCTTGTGGGATAAATTGAGAGTATGGTACAATCATATCAATGTGTTTGGCAGCTGAATGTTCATGACCTCCGGAATCACCTGTAAATATTAACGAGGTGCGATTAAGTTTCCAGAACACAATAACGAAAAGCATTCGAATTGCATGGACTCCATGTTTGCATAAGCGATAACGAAAGAGAGAGCATCGAAAGTTTTACCTATATCACTTTCTATTTACAATATTTTCCTTGTCCTGAGATAAGAGTACATAAGAAAAAATCCGACGAGGGCGCCAACAACTATCCCTGCCGTTGTCAACCAAAATGCGAACTGCACCAAATTACGCAATAAGTAATGGTCAAGTTGCAATTATCTGGAAGAAAAATGGGAAGAAGTGTATCGTTATGTTAACTTCATATTCTAACGTACCACATGTTCTTCAAGGTAGGACCTTAAGTTCATGCCAAATATACCTGAAATTAGATGGAAGACAAGGCTGCTGAGTACCGAAACATCGATTTAACGACAAATTTGGCTGGCAAACAGACATGGACAATCTAAAGAATTTGTTTGACAAAACAATATGATAATCCACATTAAATCCATCTAAACAATGGGGAGGGGGATTCAAACTTGGGTTCAAAGAGGGGAGCACATACTGCTCTAGCCAACTTGACAATCTAAAGAACAGAGACAACATTTGTTATTTCATGGCGTTGAACTAGTTTATATTTGAAATGTACATAACACCAAATAGGATTTTAAAAAATGACTTACAAGCATTAGCACCATTCAACTCTTCTGTTTCTCCAAAATTTGACTATATTTCTACGGTAAGAACGAACAAGAAATCTATGTTATCTACCACCTTTAGCAATAGGTTTTTTAGTTTCTTAGCCTACAGATACCATTGACATTCTTAGAGCCAACTTAGACATGTCAAAATCCAGTTTGTTCGTCTAAAAGCTTTAATTGATTCAAAATTCAGGACATGAAAATATAGATAACTGCATATAGGGATAATATGGATAACCTAGATAGATAGTTCTTGCCATGATCACAATACATCAGAATTTCCTGTGGTAAGTTATGTAAAAAATTTTCCACAGCGGGGACAGACTGGAAACGAATAAAATCGCACCCGAACCCATTGGAACATTTTTAACAACACAATGCCCAAACTTATTTTCAGAGCATTATACATAACTAATACAGGTAAGAGATGGGGTTTGTAGCAGGTTAAGGACACACCTGCAACCAGAGCGCCAAGTGCCACACAAAACGTCCCAACCTGGAGCAGTAATTCCACTCTGCTAACCTCAAGCCTCCGAGAACTGATAAATGAAATCAGTTAAAATTGGCATTAGATAATGGAAAGCACCCGGTGTGGCCTTTAAGCATATAACAAAATTCAATTCCGGTTTGTATGAGAGTGCAAACAGAAAAGGAACTAATAAGGAAATCTTTACTTTTCTGTTTCAGGATTATATATGAAACTTTGAACTAGTACTGATTCACTCAGGGTGGGGTTGCAAGGTGTGCCAAATGGGGCTGCACCTATGTGTTTCTTGTCTGCAGGTTTGCCTCTATATGTACAGGACGGGACTGCACGTGGAAGTGGATGCTGATCTGATATGCATTGTTGGCCCAATTTTCTAACAGCTTAAACGTTTTGGATTCCGTGGTTGTCTACCAACAAGATTGATAAAAGTTTCACATCCATACAGAAGGTTTAGAGCTGTAAACGAATAAAAAACAATAAAATCATTCAGACCTCAAATTGACAGCTATAGAATCTTCCATTTCCTTAGCAGAATCAAGAAGCCTTTCAGCCTGGCCATGACAAGATTCACATCTGCGAATGCAACAAGCACTAAGGTCAACTTCCTTGGTGAACATCATAGCACAAGTTTCAAATAATGCTGCTTTTCAGTTGTCCCACAGCATAGAAAAAACAAATGCATCAGTATCTGTTCGTGCTAAAAATTTTCTTTTGTCTTTGTTGGGTGAGGGGAGCCTACCGTTGAAGATAATTTTCCAAAAGCATCTCAATTTCTTCCTCCTCTTCTGTATAAAACAAAATCAAACCAAAGATACACTTAGCTCATTGACTGAACATTGCTCAAGTAAATTACAGCACTTGCAACTAAAACTAACCTTCAGCAATCTGCTTCTCTAAAGGAACAGAACATTCCATCTCATCATTTATCTTCTTGAGTGTACAGTTTCTCCCCATAATGCATATACGGCGTATTTCATGGGGATCCTCCAACAGATCAAACAACATTTGCCTGAGAGCCCCTGCCCTTGAACCCAATTCAACCTTTCATTGACAACGGACAGGTAACCAGATTAATAGTTTGTCAATGCCCCTAAACACGGGTTTACCATTTATGTCAAAACGATCAACTATACCAAGGTTTGCTTGCTAATACGAAGCTCTTCCAGTACGTCAGCAGTTAACCGGTTCGGCAAAACGCTAAGTAAATTTTGAACCTGAAGCAAATTGAAGGACACTAAACATGATTTCACTTGAACCACAGAATCTGAAAATAAGTATACAAAACTATTTCTATTAGTTTTACATTAATCGTGAAATCTTCACTATAAGCAACTGTAATCATATAAACCATTACCATGAGCATTTTGTACAAATATTATCAGTATATTTCTTAGCAAAAGTAACAGAACATGTGATGTTTAGATTGGTCAGCCTACTGATATTTTCTTTACAGCTGCAGGCTAGTACATAGAGGATATATTTAGGTCTAAGACAGATTTGCTGAGGGAGCCTAAAAGAGAACCTGAGGAAAAAAAATAATTAAAATACTCACTATGCGCCCATACTCACACGAGGTTCTAAATCCATTAGTCTTTGTTCTAAACTCTGTATTCTTGAGAGCAATGCTGCTTCAACAACCTGAAAGTACCCCAAACACAAAATATGTTTTTCATTCAGCACACTGATAAATTGAGAATCAGAAGCCTAATAGGCGAAAAGATAGGAAGTATATGCATGACAAGGTATATGAATCATATAAACGCAAAGAAAGCCCTCAAGTTTATTCAAAGATACTTTGTAATGCCAATGACTTCTCTCTTGGTTAATCCAAACATCTTCGTAGAAGAGGCATATGCATGACAGATAAGGTCACTTTTTACCTCTTGCCAACCTTTTCGGCACATGAAGATTAGTAACAGAGAAATTGGTCCTTGATGTAAGCCTTGTTATTGAAAACCTACAGCTTGTTCTAATTTATCAAGAAAGGAGATACAATGAAACATTAAACTCAAAACAGTGTATCCTCCTTTTGAAATTTTATATTATCCGAAGCAGTTACACCTTAACCAAAACGGAAAGTTTTGTCCTTCATCTTTAATCTCAGTTCAGTTGTAATCGAATTTGTATTTTATGCAGTTCATTGCATGCCACAAGCTGTCAGGTTCCATTCAAAAGCATTACAATGAACCGGATAACTTAGCGTTCCTAGAAGATACATTCTTCATCTAGAAACCCCCTACAGATTTGGGCATCTGTGACATCCACAACTGGAAGTCCCTCACTATAATCTTCTTAAGTGCTACGCTTGCAATCTTAATACAGTCAGAAAAAGGATAGAGACTAAAGAGATAAGTTTTGATCACATGAGTATGAATGCTTCTCCCTCTATAGGACAAATATTTCTTCCAATAAGTTAGATTCTTACTTCTTATATATATAGAAATTTTCAGTAAGGGTTATCCAACATACAAAATACCGACTTAAAGACTAATATATCTTTGAAGCCAGTCATAAAATAAAGATTGGTGCTTGCATTAAAACTTCAATTCAGTTATATATTTGTCCCTGCAATTCTTTCCAATGCAAACGACAGCCATATTAGAGATCCATAAGGCATAAAAAACTGCAATAAAATAAAGATTGGACACATCATGATATCAGCATATTCCAATGCAAACTACAGACCTTTTTCAAATCCTCCAGAACTGAACCCCAGTAATTGAAGAAACTTAAAAGGTAGCATTTCTAGGAATCATCTTTGTGTAAGATTTCTACAAGCAGACCTTTTGCAAATTTGTAATACACACACTAATAACATATATTAAAAAAAAGAAATGTTATTCTTAAATTCCAAAGCAAAAAATAGCGATTTAGCATAGATGGTCCTCGAGCTTAAATGGCATAGAAAGGGATCAGGACAAGAATGCTAACCTCGAGCTCAAATGGCATAGATGGTCCTCCATTCATATGTTTGGGGTTTAGTCGAGGCAACAATGCTTCTATGAAAGCTCTGCCTCCTATACTGCACATTCAAAATTTCCAATAGTATTATGCTTTGAACTGGATAAGGCAAAACTAGAAGTCAATGGATGCAATATCTTGTTCTGCTCTCACTTGTTGTAGTCAAATATAAAGACACGCTCTTGCATTGCAATTGCGCGTAATGAGCCTAGATTCAACAGAATAGCATGCTCACGGACCTAAGAGACGAATCAAAAGAAGCTCGTAAGTATGATAAATATCCGGCATTTAAAAAGAATGAGTTATCTATGATTCTTACTTACCAAAATTTAAATTTTTATGCAGGTAAGAACACACACAAAAGCATTACAATTTGCAAGAACTAGCATGAAATACTACAAATGGAAGCTGGAATCATACCAGCAACGAAGGCATCGAATTTGTCAGAAACAATGAAGGATCAACACTACGAATATCACGCGGACGAAGACCTGAGGATGAAAATTAACACTCATAACCCGAAAACAACACTAGAAATAACCCACCTCGTGTAACAACCTGTTTGGAAGTGCCTTAAAAATAACTAAATGCGCTTCTGATAGCGTTTGATATAAAAATTAAAAGTGCTCTTGGATTGAGAAAAGCACTTAAAGTGCTTTATGAAAGAAGCACCTACTGTGTGCTTCTTTCACGAAGCACTTCAAGCGCATTTCCAAGAAGGG
Source organism: Gillenia trifoliata (assembly GCA_018257905.1). Taxonomy (NCBI): domain Eukaryota; kingdom Viridiplantae; phylum Streptophyta; class Magnoliopsida; order Rosales; family Rosaceae; genus Gillenia; species Gillenia trifoliata. Next base: position 19,688,983 of record CM031081.1, on the reverse strand, counting down.
CTTCTGAGTAGAAGTGCTTTTTAAAGAAGCATTTCCGAACGTATACTTTTCTCACCCAAAAATTCTTGGGTACTCTGAATTTTTTAACTGTTAGATCTTGATTTTTATATTTTAAAATAAAAATCCAACGATTAAAAAACTCGGAGTACCCGGTACCCTGGGTATGCAAGAAAGACTCTTTCTCACCACTTGACTTCAGCAGCTGACGTCTGTTTATTTTTCTAATAGATATCGTCCCATTGGCCTTCACTTCTTCCACCTATAAAATAATTAAATAATCTTATTGGTTAATCATGTGGATTAATGCATTAATCACAGTTTATAAATGCAATTATTTACAAAATTGGCTTGAAACAAAACCTCGTAGACCGGCTCGCGAATTCCGAGCAATAGAGAGTCACCAGCAGGCGACGTCGCAACCCTCAACGAACCGCCACTCGTCGTCGTTTGGAATTTACTGTTGACCGGAACGTCGTCCTTGGGTGGACTTTCATCATCGGAGATGGTTTCGGTGTCGCTGAAGCGGTCCTCCTCGGTGGCCGATCTAAAACACTTGGGCCTCGGCGAGACCGAGACGGAGAGCTTGACCGGAATCGGAGAGAAGAGAGAGACCTCGGCCTTTCGCGATTGGGAGTAGAAGAGCTGAGAGGAGGGGGGAGAGCAGTGAAGCGGGAGCTGGAGGAGGTGCGGCCATGGAGTCAGAGCCATTGCAGAGTCGCTGAGCTCTGGTTGCGATCATGTGGGTGGAGGAGTTGGGCAGTATCTGTAACGTACAAATGGATTTCTGTGGATATTTTAATATTACTTCGAATAATTTTATTTTATTATTACAGTTAGCGTTCTGTTTTTCTGGTTGGAAAAGGTAGAAAATGAATATTCGGCTGCTGTTATTATTTTGATAAATTTTTTTATTTTTTTTATTTTGGACAAGAATTTATTTCTTTTCAAATTGGACAAAATAAGTTACACCATCTATGTGTACGACTTAAACTCTACTAACCACTATTTGATAATGATAATTGTTTCGTTCTTAGTTTTTATACATTATCTGAAATACAATTTGAGATATACATCATATTTTTAAAAGATTTACATTTAAAATTTCTAATTTCTGGAAAAATGACAATTAAATTCTCTAATATCTCTGCGTGATTTGAAATAGTAAACGTTTAACTTTTTATTGTTTTAATGTGTAAGTTTTCTATATGTATCAAAAGAGACTTCAGGTTAAAAACCTCTATATATAGATGTATGCTTGTATTATATGTTGTTGATAAAAAGATAAAAAAGTAAGAAGTAATAATCCATTTCTCTAAATTGACGTCAATAAAAAAATAAACAGAGTGATTCATTTACTCTCATTTCACTTTAATTTCTAGGAAAGATTGTCTCTTTTTGCCCTATTTATATGCATTATTTTTAGTTTAGGTTAAGGAGGCAGAACATTTTCTTTCAAGAAAAAAAAAACTAAAGAAAAAAGAAAAGGTCGGAGGGTATTTAGGAAAAATCTTCAGTGATATGTACCATTCATCATTGATTATTAATTTGCGATGGTCTCAAATGAATCTTAAATTATTCAACGGTACGTACCATTTACTATTGAAGTTTGACCCGGGTATTTAACATAAAGAAATAAATAAATTTGAAGAACAGAGGAATTTGAAAACAGAGGGAAACCTAACCAGACAAACAGAAAGGCTCGTCCGAAGCTGGCGGCAATGGGGCTGGACTCCAAATCAATACCCCTACAAGACCAAGAAGAACAAGAACGACAAATACAAGACCACAACGCAACCGCACACCACCCTTCTGCTCCCCCTGACGAGGTAAATCATCAGCAGCTCTAATCTCTCTCTCTCTCTCTCTTTGAATTTCAATTTCTCCGTACAATTTCGATGAGCCCATGTGGGTTTTGGAGTTTTTGGGGTTCTGGGTTTTGATTATTGTTCTTCAAGTTGGGTTTTTGTTTGATTAGGAAGATAAAGTGGGGGAATTTGTGATGTGGGTATTAATCTGCTATTCGATTTACTCACTGATAAAATGTGTATGCTGCTTAGATTTATGTTGGTTTTGATATGAAAACTAATTTGTTCTACTAAGTAGTAATGGAGGGCCAAATTGGAAACACATTTTTGTCAAAAGAAACTCTATTCTTCTTGGTTTTTTGTTTCAATGATCAATGACCGTACCCGTCATTCTACTCTTAAATCCTTCCCTCACTTGGTGAAGGTTTTGGAATCGAAGTTATTCGCCATGGCAAAGAGACTTTTTCAGCTAATTTAGTATATATATGTGTATTTCATTATACTTTGACTAAGCAAGAAAATTTGTTTTGGTGACAACTTACAAGCGCACGCTGTATGCATACATAAATATGCGAACATATGCACGTTTACATTCAAATAAGTTGTAGAGACTTGCATAAGAGCAAGATTTTGTTCATGTAGCCAACATAATTTGATGCTTGAACTGTTTTTCCATGCACCCATTGCAGCTGTTTGACATCTCAACAACAGTAGATCCTAGCTATGTGATCTCTCTGATACGGAGACTTCTACCGGATAATGCAAGCAATAAACAGAACTTGTCGGGTTTTGACGCCCCTGTGCAAGGATTAAATGCTGATCCCGTGGAAAAGAGTGAGCCCACTCCATCTGGAGACATATCAACGCACTCATCAAAAGATGTATCTGAGAGCATGGAAATTATTGACAATTTTCATGAAAATGCCCCTGAGGAAGGAGAAAATGTTGATTTATATGGTGTCCCAGTGGGAAAAGAGGCTTGGGAAGAGTATGGTTGCATTTTATGGGATCTTGCTGCAAGTAAAACTCATGCAGAACTCATGGTGCTTGGGATTTTCTTCATCTCTGTTGATTTCTCTTCATTATTTCTTGCTTATTTTGATTTTGTTTGGATGTTTTATATTCCAATTTGTGATCATGTTGTCCCCAATAAATTATTGATTACAAATTTAAAAGACAAGCATTTCAAATTTATAAACTGTAATTCTAATCCTTATTTTATTTCTTTGCAAAATAGTTGTTCATAACATGACTTGATGGGTGATGTCATTTAACAATGATAAAGCAATTTCTAGCTTATCATTTTTGACTGGCTTCAACTTGCTTGTCACCGTGAACAAAAGAACTATTTTTTGGGAAAGAATATCATATGCAATGGCCACAATTTAGTGGTTTTAGAAATTATAAAAGATTGGTGCTGGATTTGTAGTTTTGATTTGTTCTAGGTTTCTAGGCTCCACATGGAACCATCTGGTTACTAGTACTCTTTTCTTAAGTTGTATTTTCTTTTTGTATCCGTGGGATAGACATATAAACTTATCCATGCAGGTGCAAAACCTTGTACTGGAAGTACTTTTAGCAAACCTTATGGTTTCACAATCTGTGCGTGCTACGGTTAGTCAATTTCCTCCTCTGCTATGACATCTTTTTTGTTTTAAGTTGAAATTTGTCCTCGCCCTCTCTCTCTCTTTCCCTCCAACTTTCTTGGTGAAAACTAGTGTAAGTGGTAACTAAGTTTTTGAAGGTTCTAAGCATGCGACTATTTTCTTCTAATTCCAGGAAATCAGCCTTGGAATTATTGGAAACCTTGCCTGTCACGAAGTTCCGATGAAACACATTGTCTCTACAGATGGATTAATTGGAATAATTGTGGATCGGTTGTTTTCTGATGATGCTCAGTGCTTATGTGAAACCTGCAGGTAATCTTTATGTTTCATTTATGACTCCTATTTAATTTTTCTTGATGTGGTGTTATCATATTTGGTATAGACTTGTATATGATCTTAAAGGCTATCCTCATTTCCTATCCTATTATGTTGTATCCTGTCTGTATAATAGTTAATTTCTCAATTGCTTCTTGCATATTCCTGGTTTGGCGAGGAAATATGTGACCTTGAAATTCATTTCTACTTCTGTTGTAACAAACCACTATCTGTGTCGTATGTAAGGGCAGTACCTACTCTATTGTTCATATATCGCTAATGAATCATATGGAGCTTAATAATTCCTAATCATTTGCATTTAGCAGACAAGGGAAGTGGTGGTACATGTCTGTCTTCTCATATGTTGCACTCTTATTTGATCACAGTTTTACAGATCTGACATTATTGTGGTTATATCATGTATCTTTATTTCTTCGTGGTGCCAATTTAAAAATGTTTTTCAATGCCTTCAACTATACCTAGTGATTTTATAAACGATTTTACAGACGTGTTTATGCTTCATGCTGTAACATGTACTAAGCAATTTTACAGATACCAAGGATTCATGCAGAGATTAATCTTACAAAAATTATATTGAAACAGGCTGTTAACTGTGGGTCTTCATAGTAGTGAACGTATTACTTGGGCCAAGGCATTGCAGTCTGAACACAATCTGAGCCGCATTATATGGATTGCAGAAAATAGCTTAAATCTACAGCTTATAGAAAAGGTAGCAGATATCATTTTATTCAATTTTTGCTTAAATGAGGTTTGGTACATCATCACTTTTTCTTAGACTCATGTGTGAAAAGCTTTTTGCCCGAGTAAATCCTTTGGATGTTCTTTTTTATGTAATTGTACTTTTTACCTAGCGCTTGTGGTGTTTATTGCTTTTTGATGAATATATCCTTTACACTTCACCAATGAGATTACAATGGACTATGAAGTCGAAAAGTCTCTCTGTGAACTCTGTTTAAACTCAGGAATTGGTACTGGATATAGGACCACTTGACTAATCACAATATGAATGAAAACAAATACTGGAAAGCGGGAACATTTTAGTTATAATAATAATCCTCAGTATTTTATTTTATTTCTTCTATGATTAATGTACTGATTAAACAAATAGAGCTTAATGATGTTTAAAATATAACTACTGGACTTCATGGTCAAAAGGACTATGGAACAAAGAAGCATTGATAACTTGGACACAATTGAAATTTTACTGATTATATATAACTTGAAATAATCATATGGTGTGAAAACCCTACCTATATTTGATCTAAACTTAATAAGAATAGTTTTAGGATCTACACCTTGGATTATGCCAATTATTCTCTTTGTACTATGCTTTAGAGGGCTAAAGACTGCTAAAACATATCAGTAAGTCACTTTTAAACTGTATTACCTGTATTTTCATGTTGGAATGTTTGAGTTCGTTGTCTTACTGAATTTCTTTTGAACAGAATGTTGAACTCTTGTTAGCCACCATTGAAAACTCGGGCGAAGTTGTGGATATTCTCCTTCTACCTTTAATGAAGCTGGGATTAGCAAGTCTATTAATAAATCTCTTGGATTTCGAAATGAGCAAATTAATGAGTGAAAGAGAACCTGAAAGGTATGTAGATGATCCATCTGCAGTCGAAGAAGTTTCCTGGTGCATGTACCATGTCTCAAATTGGTTATGCGTTTACTTCATTTGCATTTTGATGTCTTCGTTTTGATTATGCCTTTTCAATAGATAATGAAAAGGAGAAAATTCTGTTACATTAGCTTTATTTAGGAAATAGTTTTGTTGATCATGGTTATTTCAGCCTGCAATTTTATTAAAATTTTATTTGCAAGTCTGTCACCTACTATACCTGTAAGTTCATTCCGATATTATGCTTATTTCTGTACAATCCCAGGTACCCAATTCTTGAGGTGGTCCTCCGTTCCATTGAAGCTCTCTCTGTTATTGATGGTCATTCCCAACAGATCTGTTCAAACAAGGAACTTTTTCAGCTAGCATGTGACCTGGTCAAACTCCCTGATAAAGTTGAGGTACCTATTAGCTCTTAGATACTATGAACTGTGGGTATACTTTATAATTTCCACATATATATATGAACTAGTTGGTGGTGTTGTTTCCTTCACTGCTTCCAGCGGATGATCTGGCAATTGAGTAATCTGCTGAAAGTTACACCAATCACCTGTTCACCATAGAGAATTGACTCTCTTATTTCTCTTAGACTATCTGTTCTTTGCATCAAAGAAATCTAGAGGCTAACCTAAGCATCATATACATATACATATGTATGTTTTTGTGTGTTTGTGTACATTGTGCAACCGAAACAAGCTAGGTCTTTGCAATCTTTTCTATTATTTTCCTTCTAGTTCGCAATTTGATATGTGGGACCAAACATTTGTGTGGTGATTGACTCCTACTTAAATAAAAATTCTTTTGTAGGTGTCAGATTCTTGTGTTACAGCTGCAATTCTAATTGCAAACATTCTTTCAGATGAAGCTACTCTAGCGTCGGAGATCGCGGAGGGTAAATTGTTTATGTTTCCTTCACTTTTTAATTCCTTCCAAGATTTACTATCATGTGCTTTTGGTTTAATAACACGGCATGAAGTGGAAGTGACGCTTTGTACCCATCCAGATTTGCCTTTCTTACAGGGTCTGCTTGATTTATTTCCCTTTTCTTCGGATGATTTGGAAGCAAGGAGTGCACTCTGGAACATCATTGCAAGGTTAATGGTTCGAGTTAAGGAAAATGAAATGAGCCCGTCAGATCTCCAGCAGTATGTTATGGTTCTAGTCAACAAATCTGATGTGATTGAAGATGATCTTCTTGACTTCCAATTTGGTGGCTTACAATCAAAAGCTAGAACTACAGCTGTATCCACTTCTGCCAATTTGTTAACTTACAATAACTATGCAATAAAGTTTAGAGTCAGAACCTTATGTTGTTGTTATGTGACGTTTATATTGTTTCATGTACCAAGTTCCATTCTTGCAATATATTTTTCCTTCACTTTGGCTAAAGCTTAGAAGGATCATCAGTATTTTAAATCAATGGACTACTTCAAAGGATTATGCCAAGGATAATGAAATGATGGACGAAGATGCAGATGATATAAGCGTTGATAGATTGTTGGATTGCTGTCTTAAGCATTCTGAGTAAGTTGTGTTCTTTTCTCATTACTTGTTTCATGCTATTAAGATTCTTCAAAGATCATCTTATTTTACAAAAGGTTTTAGTTATCCAATTTTCAGCATATCTAAAGGCCTAGCAAGTCTTTTTCGTGGTATCTTTTGAAGAGTGAATTAGAGCTTAGCTAAATTAAGTATAAACATGAGCATTAAGCTCATTTGATCAAATTTTTTGGATGAAGGATCTGACTACCTCCTAGGGCATCGTTTGTTCAAAGGAGAAACGGAAGTATCTTAAAGACTGACTTAAGATATGGTGAACGCTGCTCGATGTGAGAATTTGATATGGTATAGTATAAAATGCTTCTGACTTTCAAAGGGGTCTAAGATGATGTTTCAAAGATGGAATAATTCAGAGAAGTCTTCCATGTCACCTGACCTTCCAACCAACCATTGATGTGACTGGTTCAACCTAAGATCATGTCTAATATGCAGAAGATTCACACAAAGACGCTAACCAGTGATAGTTGAGCCAAAGACGCTTCCGTTTGAAATTCCTTGGTTGGTGGCATCTGAGCCACTGCGTGAACTATCTAGACAACACACTAAAATCAGGAAAAGGGAAAGGGTATTCCCTGATGGGGTGGGTGGGGTTAAGAGGGAAATCTAAGACGAGCATTCAGAAAAAGAGGAGTTTGGTTGAATTAAATTCTTGGCATGTCAATCCTCACATGGTCAGGTCAATTTGTAACCCGTATGGACATTGTCTAATTTTACGTGACTGCCAAATCCCTATGCTCTCGCTATGTGTCTTGTTGCCAACTTGTCACAGTGTTTCTCGATTCTTTATATCTCTGATCATGAAAATTGAAAGCTAATCTCTTGATCTGACAACTAGGTATGTGCTTAGATGATGATAAGAAACCAGAAGATAGCAAAAAACTGTTCTTTATATCTGACTTTGGTGCTTACTTTCCTATTTTGATTGCGGATGTTCAAAGAATTGTGAAAAGATCATGTATTCGGTTTGGAAAGAATTTTTAGATTACAAATTCAATGCTGGTTGATGTTTTCTTGACTGGTGTTTGTTTACGAGTTCATTTTTACTTTCAGGTATGAACCGTCCACAGTTCCTCAGGGTATGGGCGTCAAAGAATAGAGTCCACAACGACAAAGGTTTGTTAATCCCAAATTCTTTGGATCTCCGACAGAGAACGAGATTGCCAGGGACGGAAGCTGCACCTCAAACACTGAAGTTGATATTTGCATCGTAGAACATGTGCTTAACGCAACTCATATTAATACTTTGCTGAGGCAAGGAACGGAAGGACAGATGGTTGCTCTGTGAAAGTACTTGAACCTAACAGAGGTACGTAATGTATATAATCAGTTCAACGGCACTCGAGTGCCTGTTTGTTATTTGCATCAACCCTAATACTGGATGATCATCTTCTTTTTGATGCTGAAATCATGCGTGTGAGTGGATTGATACACGAACGTATTTGTATATCACTAATCTCACTTTACCTTTGATATACGAATTAAGCTTTCAAATATTTCCTGTCCTCGTTAACTTTAGTATGCTTGATATACATATATTCGCTCTTTCAAACGTTGTTGTGATCAACCAAAGACGATAACACAAAATATACGCAACTACTTTGGATGTCGGGAAGCAAGGCATTATCAAATGTCAAACACAACTGAAATTCCGAAAACAAAAACCGAAAACCAAAAACTTAAACCATAAACCCCTCCATTACTCCATTAATCGCCGGTAGAAGATTTTATATGCCTCCATAACTTCGAGGTACCACATTGCCTCTCGATCATGGGATTCCGAAAGATCAACCATCTTGTGTACCTGATATTCAGTGACAAAGGCAAGTTAAATTTCAGTGTTAATCTTTGCTAAAGCTACTCGTGCATGCAATGGCCACCGAGGTGCACCAGAAAACTATTTCTTCAATTGGTTCAAATGGGAAATCAGTACAAAATATGGTTTCCTACATCCAGATTTAAGTAGAGTTACAGTTACTGATCATATTGCTGATCATCTCTCGGTCAGACGCATTTGCGTCGATGGGTCTAGGTCACGCAATGTGAGTGACAAAAGTGGTGTAATTGATTTTATTCTCTAGACATCGACTGAAAAACCATTGGGTGACGAGTCACACAATGTGATTAATAATTTTTTTGTTATTATTATTACAAGCGATATTACTATGCTAACCTAAATTATTGTGATGAGTAATAATTTAACGGTTTTTACCTGGATCATTGGCGGCTCATCTTTACAGACCGTGTATCGTCCAACAGTCATTACGTACATTCCTGCATCACTTACAACGAGTGAGAGATTGGATAAAAACATACATAAATAAGGATAAATGAGAGAGAAAAGAAAAAGGTGCTAAAATGCGCGTAAGGAAGAAAAGGAGGATGCTAAAGTGCGGCGGGGGTGATACCGATGTTCCAAGTGCAGGCGCGCAGTTCGGGCCTGAGAGAGAGCTCGATGACTCCGGTGCCGTCGTCGAGGAGCAGGCGCTCTCCGTCGTCGAAGACATGGACCAGAATGCCCTGCGAGTGGGAAGTCGGTGTAAATTGAGAACAGGGAGAAGGGAGAGGGGTAATTTGGGAATATTTGAGACCTGTAGCCAGGCACGTTGGAAGGCGATGCCGTGGAGTTCCATGGCGTTCTTGTTGGCTTCGGTCGCGTCTTTCAATTGGACGCACAGCAGCTTCAGTGCTGCTAGGCTGTAGTCCATCTCTCTCTCGAGTCCTGATCTGCTGTGCCGGAATTCCCTCTCTCTCTCTCTCTCCTCTCTCTATCTCCCCAAAACGCAACCGCGTCTGACTTCAGATAGTGCGTTTTGGACCGTCTTGGGGAAAATGAGAGCCCAGTTCAAATTGTTTGAGAATTGAGAGCCAAAAATTGAAACTGTCTTATTTTCGGTTTGCCATCAAAACGGTGTCGTTTCAAAGTACACGATTCACCCTACTTATAGCTTGCGGGCTGGTAACCGAACCGAAGGTTACCGATAACCGAATCGAAAATTTCGGTTTACCGTAAATCGCAAAATTATTTTGGTTTTTTTTTTTCGGTTTTGGGAAACCGAAAATCATCTCTGAATTCGAAAATCATCCCCAATTTTGTTACTTCAAATTGCTTCAACCTGCAGCAAACAACAGCAACAACAAATAAAAAATCATCACCCAATTCGAAAATCACAAATTCTGAAATTCATCCCCAAATTTGAAAATTAAAAACCCTAAATTGAAATTGTACAATTTGTAAGACTTACCTATGTTGAAGATGCTTTGTAAGACTTACCTAATCCCCTAATTCGAAAACCAAACCCAGATTTGGTTTTGAAGGTGGAAGAAGATGTTAGAGATTGAGGAGAAATAGAGGTGTGGTAGTGGTGCAACGGTGGTGCTCGATCAAAGAGGAGAGAGTGGAAGGAGTCATGGTGGTTGGACACACGACTTATATATCACTTTGATTCAAAGCAACCATTGATATCTAATCTCAACCAATCCGATGACTTGTATCATTTAGAGTTATATATGTTATATAATAAAAGTATATATAGTAATATTCCGTTCGGTTAGGGATTACCGAATATATTGGGATGGGATCTCGATATTCGTACCGAATTTTTGAGATATTTTCGGTTGCTGAATTTTTTGAGTTCAGGATTTTTCGGGTCGGGTTCGGATAATATTTTTTTTTTTCCCAACCTTAGCTTGCTTCATGGAGAGATTGCTATATGGGAACTATTTTAAGAGAGATTGCTCACTGTACTCAAAACACGGTCCGATGCATCACGTGTTAAAATACAAGTGGAAGAATATTTTAAAAAACAAAACTTATATCCACTTATATTATGAAACGTGGTGTACTGAACCATTTTCCGGTAACATAAAAAAACTCTCTCACTATTTTAATCTCTTTGTTCACATAAACTATAGAGGCAAATACATTTGTGTGCTATTTTTTGTCTGATATGTGATTTTCCTTAAGGATACTACTATGAATAACTTTGATTAGTCTCATGATAATCTAATCTCATCAAAGATAGTTGTTGAATAAAAAAAAACTCATTTTAGAAGGTATTGTAAATTAGCATGTGACCTTTATTGGAATGTGGACAAAGAAACTAAAATTTATAGATTCACTATTCCAGGAACTAATTATTTTTATTATTTTTATTGATAATTTTGGCTTCTCATAGCTTAATTATGTGTCATGTACATGTCTTAATTTGTTAAATTATTAGAAGGATATCTTTTTTGACCTAGAACAAAATATAGGTAAATGCACAAGACTTAAACATGAAAACTTAATATTATTTTTTATTTCAACTCAATAAACACAATTTATAACTACACATACATGAATGGAGTTTCTAGAACTTCATCATCTAATTGATACTTTTTTTTTTCTTCCACAATAATTTAAAAGAAGCACACCAGCCATCAAATTAACAAGCATACAAGCAGCCAAATACACCAATCAAGCACTTAATTATAATTAAACAAGAAAAACGATGATCATGATTAAATGCATAATTTAATTTAATTAGAAGATGAGGGAGATGCCACTGCTAAGCAAATCATCGGCCAAAATTTTGTTTGCAGCCTCAGAAGGATGAAACCCATCCCAAAAGACGTATTCAGACGCATTGGCGCAGGTCCCAACTGACTTGGCATTGCACAGTATTGCTGTTTCTACCAGCCCTGTTCCACAACAAGCCTTCCTTGCCTCAGCAAACCCTGTCAATCCATGTAATGTAATCACACAAAGTATCCAAGTAATTTTGTTTCTCAATTGTCGTACCAGTCACTAGTAAGGGTGACAATTCGTGTCAATGGCTCGTGTTCGTCTCATTGAATTTGTCAGCCCATTTATAATTGTGTTGTGTTCGAATTGACAACACCAACTTAGGTCATGTGGTCAAGAGGTATATGTACTACATGTTTCATGTGAGTTTCTCTCCGGCAAACATTACTAAGAAACATTACATGACAATGTATGATTATCATCCTATAATCCACTCCATATGTATGATAATAATCATCTCTTTTCGTTTTGACATTTGTTTTTACATCTGGATTCTCTCCCCCATCTCATCAACGCCATACAATAATATATTACATTTGCCAAATATTTTCCTAAACTTTAGACCACTATATAATCTGATGTGACAGATTATATAGTGATCTATTTTCACAAATAATTGAGGTTTAAAAGATGAAAGTGTTTTTTAACTCTTTTTAACTTCTCACACACTTTTATTTATTTATGGTCATCGGATTAAACAAATCAAATAGAATCAACGACCAGGATTAAACATGGGTGTGTAAGAGGCTAATTAAAAAGAGTGTGAAAATCACTCCCATAGAACTATAGCTTTATATTCTTTTTTCCTACTACTAGTTTAGTTTGTCTAGTCTAGTAGTATTTTTGTTCACAAATGTCGAAAAAGTTCCTTAGTTCCAAAACACGCCCTCTCGTTGATGGGAAAGAAAAACTACTTCCTCCGGTCAAATTTTATCGTTTAGGTTGTTCTGAGTTACTAAAAGAAGTGTTGATTTAAGCTAATTGTGGTGCATGACTAACTTTAACCAAATTAAGGATCTTCTTCTTCACGTACCATTTTCTGCAGGCTTTGTGACAAGGTCGTAGAGAGGTTGGTAGATATCAAAGACGACCAACTTGAGACCAGAGAGGCTATTTTGCAAACTCTCAGATGTGGCATTGAGCTTGTTGTTGAATGAGATTGCATCACTGTTGAACTTATCCACGCACTCATTGCTATGCGACCCAAATATTGTGATGGCCGCCGGCAGGCATCCAAGTGGCGGCAATGTGGTCACTCCGATTCTCCTTGATCCCAGTGCATACAGATTCTGTAACAAACCAATTTCATTAGTTTCTTAATGCTTCGGGTTTACATAAATAAATGTAAGCACAGTAATTCTCACCATTTTTAGTTACTATACTTCATAAGATAATTGAAGGACAAACGACAATATTTCTCTTGTAGTTTGAATTCGATTTCAATTTGGTTATTTTAGTTTCAATTTATTAGGGCGGAGTGAGAAATTTTCAATGGAGAATGCTTGCTATTTATTTATTTTTTAGCTAATGAAATTGTGCTCAGATCTCTTAGTAGGCTATTATATGCAAGTTTAGTCTACTAAGAAATCCCATGGTAGCCTTGTGTCTAGCTCCGCCGCCATTGGTTTCAATTGTTTCCCCTTAGAAATAGTCCAGTCTAAGACAATGAGAAGGGTAAGAAACGAGGCTTTAGTTTACTATTGGCTTGAATTGGGTCCAAATTGAAATCCATTAACTTAAGTGATTTTTCTTTCAATGTTAGAAGAGGTCCAAGTCCGAGTCTCCTCTCTCTGTTCTTAATCAAAAGGTATGGAGAAGAATTGTGATCTACCTGAATGAATGTTGCATAAGATTGCATGAGAATGTCAGAGAACTGGTTTGGCGTATAGGCCTTGTAAAGAAGAGGATCAATGTAGTAGTTCTGAAGAAAGTCACTGCTCCCAGCACCAACAAGGTAGATTGCATCAGAAATTATTGAAGTAACATTGGCTTTATTTCCTGCTGCAATTCCCACCACCTTGTTTTGGTATTCCTTGTAGTACTCCAGCTGCTGAGTTAGTGAAATCGCATGCTGCATGCAAATACCAAGATTTATACAAGACAAATTATAAAATTGCAATTAGAGAGATTTTTTAACTAGTTAGAGGGATTAGAGAGATTTTTTAATTAGTTAGAATTGCAATTATTTCTCTCATTTTACATATAACTTTGCTGTAGGGTCATAATAGCCAGAACCAGCTGAGGCAAAATTGGCACCAATCAAGAGGTTTTTTCCACTGGCTTCTTTGCTAAGATAAGCTGGTGGGTAAGAAGTAAATCCAAGGTTTTCAGCTGCAGTCAAAGAAAACAAACCAAGAAACAAAAACCCAATTAGTGGACTAGACAATATTATCTGAAAGGAGACTTGAGAAATGCATGACAATTCTAAGATAGCTAGCTCCATATGCGAGTTAGGCTAGTTAGTTAGTTGGTCAGCGGATGCAATGTACAAACTCCCTTGCACCTAAGTTTGAATCTTTCTTCCTGCAAATTAGAGTAGATTAGAATATGAAAATACCAGTGAAGTCTGAAGCAAGCTTTCCATTGCAGAACCTCCCAGTTGGCTTGTGATTGACAAAGTCTCTTCCATAAGGAGGGAAGTTGGCTTTGATTATGGTGTAGAGGTTGTTGTTGTTACCAGCATCCACAACTGAGTCCCCAAATATGAACAGTGCAGGAACCAAAGGCTGCCCATCTGCCTGAGAAAGTGCTATAATCACAAGAAGGAAATAAACTAACAAAGAACACAAAGATCCCATTCTTTTCATAATTTCTTTCTCAGAAATGGGGAAGGGAGATTTATGAAGAGCTTTGAAACATATATATATATATATATATGTGTGTGTGTGTGTGTGTGGGGAACTTTTTACAGTGGAGTGTGAGTGTGTGTGTGTGTGTGGGGGGAACTTTTTACAGTGGAGTTTGAATTTGGTCATAGGCTATGAGTTGGGCATGCAGAAATGCTAGACAGTGTAACTAGAGACCAAACCATATACCAACCACCAATATATTTGACAGGGGACAGAACTGAAAAACCAAACTCGCCCTCTGGATATCAGAACAAGCCGACAATTTGTTGGGGGCAAAAAGGTCTTTTAACTCCACAATCCATGCATTTGATATCCACGTAAGGGACTGCCCAAAACCAAATTTAACTGCAAAATAAAGGGAGTGGTTCGTGGAGTGTCTCAAAGAAGTGTGTTCTTTGAGCTGTCATAGCTTCTAATACACATTGGCATGCACTTGAATTAAGAGTATTTGAAACATATATACAGCTGCAACCAGTTGCAGGCCATTTCTTTTGCTCTTTCAATTTTGTATTGTGTGCCATTTACCAATTTCAATGGCCGTTCTCCAATCACTTTCAAAGCCCCATTGTCGAAATCCATTGTCTTTGAACTTTACTACATCTGAAACACACAGCTTTTCAGACTCAGTGTTTATTGGCACCTGTCATAGACAATATTATATTTTTCTTCTTTTTAAATTCAATTTGGAAACCAACTTTGTCTTTGTTAATTGTTACATGCAGCAAGAGTTTCAATATTATATGGACAAGGATGTTATTTTACTAAATATAATAATTTCAGCTCATTGATAGGCAAAGTTGAAAAATACTTTAACAATGATGAACAAAAACTTCGTTCCAAAATAAAAGGGAGGAGGAGTAAGAGAATATTGCAAAAAACTGATATTCATACCCTATAATTGATGGACCAAAACTTTGTTCCACCAACATTATTAAACTCAAGATAAGAACCACATGCAGCTACACCTAAATTTATGTGTCATATAATAATTTAGCCCAAAGACTCATGCATCTTGTCGGAGCAGTAGAAAACGATATAGAAAGATGTTCCAAATCATATTTAGAAGAATTTTTTAGAACTTTGAACACATTTGTATCTTGACATGAATTATTTATGTCCTAATAATGTGATTTAGAGTATTGAAATATAAAAAATAAAAAACCGATTTGCATTGCAGTTATTCCAAGAATAGGTTCTAGGTCCATTAGGCTTGACATTAAATTAGGACGTAAAAGAAGTTTGGTTTACTAGGTCTATTAGGCTTGGATTCATTTGGGACTAGGTGTATTAGGCATTCGTGGGTTGTGAGAAAACTATCTAATCCTGCCCTAGCTATAGAGGTGTCAAACAGGCGGGCAGCATGACACAGCCCAAACTCATTTAAATGAGGCACGACACGACATGATTCATAAGGAAAGGGCAGGCCAAACCTAGTTTAGCCTGCAACCCTTCATGAGCCGAGTACACCTCGCAACTCAGGCCCATTATGGCCATCCCATTTAAAATAAGGGAGTCTTAATAAAAATGACATTTTACTGTTCATTTTTAATAATAAGGACAAATTTGTTGTAAAATGTCTATAACGAGTCAAACTTTTTTTTTATTTACTCTTATGCCATTATATCATTCATCATGGCGGGTCCCACAATGATATTTATATTTTTGTTTGATATCTGAATTATTATACATAGTTTTGCATTGTGCTAATTTGAAATATTCTATTCTGCCTTATTGTTCATATTTTGCTTATGGCTGCCATGTGCTCTAACTTCCATCATATTGTCCATATTGTGCAGCTCTTCTGTCATATTATTCTAGAAATCTTCTTCTCCTTGTTCTAGTTCTTCTTGCCTGTCATGATTATCTTTTATTTTGAAATACGTTACTTCAGCTTATCCTATTGGATATTGAGGTTTCCAATAGGGTTGATGGCGAATTTTTACTCTGCTATAAATATACATCTCATTGTCTTCTGCTACTAATGACATATCATAATTGAAATCTTAAAATTCTTCTAATGCCAATATCTGACTTCCTCAATATCTTTAGATATGTTGTTTTGTAGGAGTCCATATGTAGTGTGATATAGGGTATAATCTGAAAGATTCCTCGTTAATCATGGCTATATGTCTTGCCTCTTCTTTATGCATATGCTTGTACCATTCTGGAGGACTACTAATGAAACTTATGCAAATTTTCTTCCATAAATCTAAATAATCTTTTGCTACTTTCTTAAGCCTGGCTGGAAAAGTCTCTAGCTGTGAACTATGGTTAATATAAATTTTCTCAAGATAACCAAACTCTAATAATAGAGATGTTGTAACTTCTACTACATTATGCTGACCCTTATGCTCATAACTAAAATGCCAATTTTGAAAGTCTACCATATTAATCCTAGCTAATGCTATGCTTACTTTTGGCACACAATTACAAATTTATGTACTACTGCAAACACATGATGGATATATTTTTGTATTAACGTCCATCCTGGTTTTGGATCAAAGATAGAGTTATACAAAGCAATTTGCAATTGCAGTTGCAGTTCTTAAATAAATTGTGAACCTCTGCCTAAAATCTCATAATCCATATCTATAGGTAACACTTTTAATTTTGCTCTTAAGATTTCTTCTAACAACATTTCATCAGTTATTATTTCTAGTGGTATAGTACTAATAAAATGCTCAAACTTTTCTTCTACTGAAATATCTCGATGTTGTATTATGATATTTTCTACTTCTTCAGTCTGATGCTGCTCCATATTAGTATCTTCTATTAGCTCAATAGTAATTTCCCTATTCTCTATGGGCTCATTAGCCTTTTGTTCAATAACTTCTTTGTTAATGGGTTCAATAACCTCTTTTTCTTTATTTTTATGCTAATGAAATTTCATGCCGATTTTAAGTTCTTGCTTTAAAGTATCACTAGCCTTTTGCTGCATTCTAAGAGTCTGTAGTTCTCGGTATACCTTAGTAAATTGTGTTGTTAATCCATCATGATCTCTTGAAATTGCTTCTAAGCTGTTTTGTAGTGAATAGATGTGATGCTGGCTTTGGTTGAAATTGAAATTAAATGCATCAAATTCTTGCTCTAAAGCCCTAATTATTTTTTCATGTCCTAACATCATGTTTGGTTGTTTTATTTAGATATTCTATAAATTATCTAAAAGTACTTGTTGCCTATCGGTGAGTCCTGGTACTCTTGGTCTGTATCTCAAAGTGGGATTTTTGACTTCTTCCACTATGGTACCATTAAACTTGAAAGTGGGTACTGGTGGTGATGTTGGTCTATTCATGGTATTTTTCAATCTATTAAATAATGGAGGTCTATGGTGCATCATTATGTTATTGAAAGGTGCTCTACTGCTTTGTGGTCTTTTGCTATTTGAGGATGATGCTCTACCTTTAATATGTTCCAAAATTGGTTTAAAACCATTTCCTGTAATGGAATCAACAAAATTAACCCATCTTCAGGCTGCTTGCTTATTAGTATGAATTTTTTTGCTAACTTTTTTCTATACTTTTCTGATCTTATGACACTCTTTGTGCTCCCTGTATCTATCATTGCTATTGTTTGTATTTTATAATCTTTTACTAATTCTATTTCACAATTTATAGTAATCAATGAACTATTTTATGGTTTCTCTATACTATGAACACTATTTCCTAATATTTCAATATTTTCTAGTGATTTTGCTGAGTTAATCTCTAATAACCTATTATTATAACAAGACTTACAAAATATAGAATATGTATTATAATATTTTTCTGCTACTAGCTTATTACACTTATGACATTTTTCTGGCCAACCTAAATTAACATATTTAAATCCTTCTTCATGTTCTTCTTGTATAAATACACACATATATTCATCTATATCACTATCTGAATTACTAGAGTACTCTGAATCTAAATCTATCATATTAATGCTTTCTACACTATAAATACTCTCAGCATCACTCAAATCATCTAAGCTATAAACTGATTGTATATCTTCATATTTTTCTAATTTAAATAATTCCACTAAATATACTTTCTCTCTTGGTTGTTTTTCTAATTTTGGACATTTGAGTCTAATATGTCTCATTTCTCCACATAAATAACATTTACAATTTCTTTTATCTCAAGGTCTACTATTTCTTTTCCTATATTGTTTGAGAATATATTTACGTTTTCTAAATGTTCTAAAAGGTCTTATGCTAAAATTTGTATTTTGCTTATAGGGTTTATATGACTTATATTTCTTCTTATAAATTTTCTTATGTTTATTTTTCTTATGGCATCCATACTGTTGTGGTAAATCTATATTTTTACAACTCATATAAAATTGTTTCGTAATCTATCTTTTTGCTTTTATTTGGCCACACTCTTGTCTAAGTATATTATATACATGTTGAATTCTAGGTCTTATTGCAATATTATTTTTCTTTGGGTGCTTTTGCCATTCATTCCAATTTTTTTCACCTATTGGTCCTTTTATCTTTGTCATATATGTATCTAGTAAATTAAAATCACTAATTCTACCTGTTCTTCCTAAATATTTAAAGAAATCTGATGTGTAATCTGCTATATACTGTAAATCACAAATTTGTAATGGTTCTAAATTTCTTATAGCTCTTATTTGCTCTTACTCATTTCTTCTATCTAATCTATTATGATCTAAAAATTCTTGTTTAATTAACTTAATAAAACCATCTATGTTAAAACTTGTTTTTGCTAATTGATGTTGTTCTGGATCTAGTACTTTCTATGATTTAAAATAATAAAAAACTAAGCCATCTAGAGTATGCTCAAAATAATCTAACATGTTTTGTGAATTACTAAAATCTAACATTAATGATGCATGCACACAACTTTTCTCCCATCTCTCTATTATTTTTTTCCAATCTTGTGAATCTACATTATCTAAATTTAATATATTTCCTGGAATATTAATGTGCTCAAGTCCTTTCATGTATGGTATCCATCCTATTTTTCTTGAGTAAATTAAACAAATTTTTCATTCATATAATTTACTTCTTGTTGATATATTGCTCCATGATGATTTAAAAATTGTTGGTATGTTTTAGGGGTGGGCACTTGAGCCAGCGAGCCGAGCAGATCGAATCGGTGCTTTTGAGCGGTTTGGTTTGCGGTTTTGAAGCGGTTCGGTTTTGAAACGAACATAAGAGGAAGAAAGCGGTTTCGGTTTGGTTTCAGGTTTTCAAAACCGCACCGAAACCAAGCGAGGCACCACCAGTTTGCACTTGCAGGCTTGCAGGTTGCGGCCGTTGGCCCGTTGCACTTCTTCCCTGTGGGTGTTCTGTTCTGTCTGATTTCTTAAAAATTAATCCTCTTATTCTTAAAAACTCATCTTCATTCTTCATCTCCTTCCACACAATCACATCAGTGCCCTTACTGCCTGAAGTTGAACTCAGTGCTGCACTCTGCTGCTGCTACCTGGCTGCTTGCATCTGCAAGGCTTCCAACATCACTGCTTGCATCCCCAGGAGCCAGGAGCCAGGACTTCAGATCGGATCCCTTCATTCCTTGCTCTTCTTTCCAGCTAATATGGTAAAAAGAACTTAGAACTTGCATCTCCATATCCCCTTCATTCATTCATTTGCTATTCAATGATTTTGAACAGATGAAGTTCATCTGATGAACATCCCTAAAATTTCGGAATAAGTAATAGATTCTGATATGATTTGATTAGTGTATGTATGCTGTGTGATGTGCTGGTATTTGTGTATATGTATGATGTGCTGGTGCTGTCTTTAGTATTTGTGCTGTGCTGGTATTTGATTAGTGAGTTCATTCATACATTCATTCATCACTTCAATGCACTCTACCTGTTTTTGTTTATTCCTCTTCGCAAAAATCACAAATTGAAGTGTAAGACTGTAAGTCATTATAATTAATTTCATCCTACAAAAACTAAATCCAAACATGAATCTCAACAAGGTTTTCTAGTAAGGTATTTCAATGCGACTGATGGTTATTGCTTATGACTAAGTAAAAGGCCGATAATTTGGTGGTTATGGTCTTGGTGGTGAAGGTGGTGCTGCCAATGACTGATGAGTAGGCGCGCTGTATTTGGCTATGTCTGAACGTAAGGTGGTAATAATGCGGGGATACCAAATTGGTGGCAGTTGTTACCACAAGGATGGTAGGAGGGAAATGATGGTAATAATGTATAAGGTTTAAACAACATTTAGTTTTAAAGGTTGATTCAGATTTTAGATGATGGAAGGTAAGGATAAAACTTACATTCCTTAATATTTAGCATTCGGCAAGGTGCAATACTTTCTGAGATTTTTTTCATGTGTTGGTTTCCTTTCTTTCTGTTTCTTTTGATTGTGGTTGACTTCGAGCAAATGAGTTATTCATTCTGTTGCTATTTGAGACAATCCAAATTAAAAGGAAAATATTCTATTGCGTGCATCATTTCAGGGCAACTATATTTCCAATTTTGTAGGTAAAGAAGCGCCCAAGTTGTTGAGGATGATAATGACCACCGCTTTCTTCAAGAAGGATATGTACGTATCTTTTTTAGTTTCTGTAAACATATCTTTGTAGTGTGTGTGTGTGTGTGACTATACGCTAACACGGCATCACAATTTCATCTCAGATTACTGTGACTCACTCTTAATTGCCATATCTAATGCTGAGATAGACTGCCAGACCTACTTAAAAAGAGTGGCTTCCAAACGTGGTTGAGCGCTCCTCTCCATCGGCTTTATAAAGCTATAAAAACACCTGGTTAGTATAACACAGTAAGTCTTCATCAGTTGTTTGAGTATCTTTTATGTATCTGTTAATTTTGAACAACCTTGGAAATTTTATGTACTTGTTTGATCAAACCTGGTCTTTGCATCGCTTTTACGAATTAGCATGAAAGCGTTATATACATTAAGTGCCTGAAGAAGTTAGGAAGGAATTTGTGCCAATTAGAGTCTCATTGTCCACTAAAAACACCAGCTCCACAGTTTAGTTTTAGTCATCACGAGAGTTATTGTTACATAGTGTTTTAGCTGTTATTGAGAAAAGGAATTACTCATATGTGCAGGATTTCTGAGAAGGAATTTTCATTCTCACGTACGAATGCTGCAATTTCTGGATGATTGGCTGCTACGGTGCTGCCTGAATTCAGATCAACAGGGTTTTCAATTGTACTCTTGACATTATTATCGAAACGCCATTAAGAATTTTATGCACTTCGTATTATATATTAATAGTTGGGAACCCCTATTTATGCAGGAGTGAGTATTCGACATAAGCACTTTCTCGATTTATACTTATAGCTGTTAGTCTTCTTCAAATAACTATAGTTTTGGAACCGTTTGAAACCGAAGCCGAAACAGTTGAAACAGCACCGCATCAGAAGCGAGCAGGTTTTGGTTTCATTCGGTTTAGCTACTTCCACTTTTTGAGCCGCACCATAAAATATTTCGGATTTTCATTACTTTGGTTTTCCACTGCTTCTGCACGAACACTGCTCCACCCTAAGTAATATTTAGGTATTATTGTATCACAAACTGACTATCTACTTACGATCGCGTGCTCCACTCTTACGATGGGTTACATTCAATTTTTAATTCTAATAAATTATTATATTCTTAACAAAATATATTCTACGCCTATATCCAAATTAATTTTTCATTTTCTTCATTTGAAATCTTATGCAACTCTAAATCCTTATGTTTTATATTTTTCTAAATATTGTTTTCGCCTAAACTATTAATATCTTCTGTGAGTTTTGTCTACAATACGATGGTTTTGCTCAGCTAAATTAATATCTAAATTATCAAAAGTCATATGAACACTCTCATGAATGCTCTCAATTTCACTCTCATCATCTTCTAAATTATCATAATTGCTTATAATTGCTAAATCTAATTGTTGTTTCTCACTGCATTAGTTTCATAAATTTGTGCATGATGCGGTTGTCTATTTTTGCTACTTGTAAATTTGGTAATGTCCATTGAGTTCCTTCTAAAAAGCTATTGTCTACGGGTTTGAAATTCTAAATTAAACTTATGATTATATTTATAGGACACTTTTCCCTATGTACATTAGGCTAATACACAAATTTTTATATTCTCCCTTTCATATTATAATTTTTGTTCTTATGCTAACTTCAATATATTTACTAAATTCTTTAATATTCATAATATAATTTGGAATACAACCCATGGCTTGCTAATTGAACTTAAATCTACTTGATTGTACTTTGTGATGCTTGTTGGTGATTATCCCATCTATCATCATATGTACATCAAAGCTTTTGTGCCTACTTGTGCTCTAGTTAAACCTATTATGCCAATCATAATTATGCCTATGTGAATTTAACTAAAATGTGATTTTCTTAAGCGATTCGCGCTTCATTACTCGGCCAAATTAAGTGTGACTTCTTTATCAATATAGCTAACTTCATGTTGATTGATGCTACTTACAATTTTATTTTCTATTTTCAAATAAACCTAGTGATACAAACTATATTTATTTTTAGGTTACCATTGAAATCATTTCTAATGAATTATTGTGCTTCTTCCTCGTTAGGATAAATATCTTATCTATATTTCTTTTTCCTTTTCTCCACGAAGAGTTTCCATTTCTATTATCAAAGGGATTAATCTTGGGTCTTCGATATGATTATTTGTGGTTAAGTTAATTTTTTCTAATTTTTGTAATAAAGATGGTGGAAGTGATAAAGTGTATTATGTAGAAACTTTATTATTAATTTTTGCTATTTGTTCTTCAATTTGATCTAATTTTTCAGCTAAATTTAAAACTAATTGAATAATTAAATTATTTTTTATGATTGGAATATTACTACTAGAAAGTACTCATGGTGAAAATACATTAAACCAAATTTGGTTCTTTATCTAACACTAATTTCTTGTAAAGCTTGAATGTATTTTTATTAGTTCAAAATCGGTCATCAAACTAATCTATCTATTTTATTATGCAACTTATCTATACTTGCTCAATTAACTCTTATTGCTAATTGAATTTTTGAACTTAATTTTAATTGCTCGACTATCTTTAATTATTTAATTTCTACTTGCTTAGGCTCATTTTCTATTAGCTCAATAAGTTCTTTTATCTCTCTTTTGCTTGGGAAATCTCTAAATATTTCTATTATTATATTTTAATTGAGATGTAATATAATCTAAATTTTGTGATAGTTTTTATTGATTTTTTTAAAATAATCTAATAGCGATTTAATAAATTATTTTTCTTATTATTTTTCTAATTTAAATTTTTGCCTTGTGGATTTTACGCACTATGTAAAATATGATTATTGTTACATCCCGTCCGGGGAATAATATTATTTTATTCGGAGTGCAAAATAGCGATTTTGCCCCTTGGTTGACTGCTTTCGATTTGACTTTTTGCGTCGTAACTCGTCTTTTGACGCATTCAACTGTATTTTCTTGACGTGCTCAAGTCGCTGCGAGCCTTGCGTAGGCGAGCGCGCGTCGTGCTCGAGCAGAATATTTTCTGGGGCGGTGTTGACTTTTAGGCGTTTAAAGTATTTCAAAATTGGGCTGTTGAATTATTGGTGGGGCCCATTTGGCTGAGCCATGTGGCCAATCCACAGGGGTGGGGGATGTTGTGGGTCTTGGACCCGTGTCCCTCTCCTCCTTCTTCCTCTCTTCCTCTTCTCTGCAGAAGCCAAAAACAAAGCTCCCAATTTCTCCTTGGACACAGAGCTCACATTTGCCATGGTGGCTTAGCCACCTTGCCTCACCAACCTTCATCACCATCTTCGATTGCTTCCAAACCCGGCAACCACGGACCCAAACCCGGCCCGAATTTCCAGAAATTGCCTGTGCGGACACCCAGGCTTTTCGGCAGGCACTCCTCGTCGATTTGGACTACGTGGTCGCCAGTTCTTCTGACACACTCCCACAGGGGTCACCAATCATGCTCGAGGAGCCATGCAGATTGGGTGAAATCGATCGAGGATCGGGAGTTCGGGAGACTCGGGTTTCATTTGGACTTGAGAGCTTTCTCGATTTTCCAGCACCTCGAGGCCAGTTTTTATTTGTGTGGTATAACTTTTCTTCCTCTCGGCCTAAAACCATTTTGACATAAATTTCATTGAATTTGGTTGAAAATGGTGAATACAGCAACTTCCCAGACACCAGCTCCATTGATTTCGGCCCGGCCAGGAAAAGACCGGTGTCGGCCGGCGATGGCGTCGCTGGACCGGGTTGGACGGCCTTGGCGGCATCCCGGCTGACCGGATTCGACGGACTTAACGTCGGCATTAACCGGCAAGCAGCGAACGCGTTGGCCAGAAGCTCCCTTGGCTCGGTGACCGGCTCGCGCGTGTGCGACGCGTGGGCTGGCGGCGTGGGCGGCGGCTCAGACCTTGGCCGCGTGAGGCGCGTGGGAGGTCAAGTACTGTCATTTTCACGAGGTCGACTCGTGACGCGTGTACTACACACCGAGGGTAGTATGCATGTTAATTTTTGAGGTGTTTTGGACACTCCAAATTGAGAAAAAACAAAGGATAGGTTTAATTAATTAGTGAATTGATTACCTTTATGAGAATCAATCATGTCACCGTGATACCTCACATAGAGTGAGACCAAATAGCGGCGTGTGGCGTGTGTGGCCCGGCACCGCGGCCTACGGCGGCGGTTTTGGGGTTTTTCGACCCCGAAACTCGTTTTTCAGTTCCGACGCCGTTTTTCTTTGTATTTTTCAATTACGTTATTAATCTTGGGTGTTCCAAAATAGGTTTGTGACCCTTGGCGCTCGGAGGGGGCGTCACGTTTGGACTTTCCCGACTTCGGTATTTGTAGTGGGCCCTTTCCGCATTATTTAAATGTGTTTTATATTTTGGGAAGTATATATTTGACATACTTACCACATATTATGGTAGTTTCAAATGGTATTTACTCTACGTATATTTGGTAGACCCTAATTACTTCGTGGTATTTACTTGGTTTACTAGTTTCGGCCTCGATATTTGGTGGTATGGAAATTAGTGGGCATGGGCCCACATTTCCCATTTTGGGAATTATACCATTAAATTGGTGATTTAGTATTGGTTTTGTACGCGTATTGCTAATATCGATTCGGCCATATTTTAGGGAATTTGGGAATTAAGTATTTTAATTCCTACTGTAGTACACCTATTTGTGATTTAGGGTTTTTATGCACCTGTCGCGGCCTTGAGCCGTATTTGGAGTGAACTTGGATATGGCGTGTTGCATTCCTGCATTATTTTGGGTTCACCTAGCTTGCCATTAAGTTGGTATTTCTATGCCTTGGTACCCATATGGCCTGTTCTTGGTATTTCACGTATTATAGCTATGCGCTTGGTATTTCGAGATGCGGTCCCGATAATACTATATTTATACATTGATTAGTTTGAGGCATCCATATCGG
The DNA here is from genome assembly GCA_018257905.1 of Gillenia trifoliata. NCBI lineage: Eukaryota > Viridiplantae > Streptophyta > Magnoliopsida > Rosales > Rosaceae > Gillenia > Gillenia trifoliata. The sequence goes on along the minus strand of CM031081.1, from coordinate 19,663,257 downwards.
AAATTACACTCACATTGTTTTATGTAGAGTATTTACGTAGTATGTTTTATACGCTCAACTAGGTTACTTACGGTGTTGTTGTCTTGTCGGGGCGGAACCCGACCTTCACGTGATGGATCACATGCCCGTCGCTCACTATGGACCCATAGTAGGTGCCGGCTGTTCGAGTGGCATGGCACGACTCGGGCTCGAGGGTGATAGCCGATTAGCGCCCCGACTTCCACGTGATCGTAGTACATGAGCGCTTAGCAGTATTTTATGCACCCGACTGTTCATGTGAGAATATATGCGCCTTGAACTTGTGTGTTTGCAATACCTAAACGAGCATTTATCTAGTCGTGTTGGATTTGTAGGCGAGGACCACTTTCACGTGATTGTTCCCTACCACCACTTTAACGCTCACTATGAATCCATAGTAGGTGCCGGCTGTTCTAGGTGCGTATGGGCGACTCGGGCATATTCGCGATGCGCGGTCTTGACTTCCACGTGATTGTATATGGCGTTTATTTTATAGTTTTTATATTGTGGTGTTTCACGTTTCACCCCAGTGCCACGAGGCATTTTATTTGGTTCTAGTTTTTAGTAGATCCTTATTTCTGCGAACCATCGGGTCATTTTACGCGACGGTGGCTTTTACGCCCGTTTGGACCGGTAAGTATGTTCCGCGTGCCCTCGTTTTCTACCTACTATTATAGTGCGTTTTTGACGGTTTCCAATAACTACTTGATTTTGGCAATGAGGTTACTATTTTAAAAACAAAGGTTTTCTAAAAATGACTATTATTGGCCCACTCACCTTTACGTTTTAGCCTACGAGGTTTTAGTGGCTGTTGTTTTAGATTAAGACAGTGGTATGAGTAAGTTCAAATTCTTTGGTATTATATACTCTTTATCAATACAACATCGATTCTTGTTGTATTAATTCTTCCTTAGTACATTTGTGTACACTTGAATCTTAATTTATTCAAATATTCTTATTTATTTCAAATTGGCTTTTCGTCACCCTCACATTGGTGTCGGCCAGCACACTTTCGACTTTTGGTGTCCGCGTGTACATCCGGGTCGGGATGTGTGAATTGGTATCAGTACGGTTACTACTTTACTGTCATCTTCCTTCCGTCACTACATGCACGACCGGTTGAGTACCGGACTTCAATTCTCGAATTCTTTTCTTGGAATTGAGAAATTCTCGAACTCTACACCTTTGGTGTATTGTTTCTCCTTGGTTTAATTCTAAGTTCTTCTTGTGTCATACCACCTCGGCGTCACCAGCGCGTAGTTTTAAATGACAACCTGGGCGACTTGGACGTTTATGTGGCGGCGTTAGATGTTTCTTTACCAACTTGCGTTGTGCTGAATTAGGAAGCCAGTTCGATTGTATTTCGTACTTTTCGGTGTGGTGTCGGCAGTACAACCAGATGATTTTTCATCAAGTACTCTTCTCTTAGGGAGTGAGTTGGACAACTAACGTTGTTTTATGGAGCGTGCCTTCCTTTTGTATATTATTTGTTGGCGGCAATCGCTGAATGTTTGGAGGCGTTTTCCTCCCAATTATTCCAATCACTTTCCATTTTCATCCAGGAAATGGAAAATTTTCACCGTGTAATTCCCACGCGTACGGTACTTTCCGCTAACGTGGCGAGTGCAATTACTCTTCGATGATCGTCGCTTAGGAGCACAATCGGTCGACTTTCCTCGAACTATTTGTGCCTACTACTTTTCGGTAGTTGGGACAATTCCATCTTCGTGATGTAGCTCAATTGTGTGGAGTCTCTCTGTTGTTTTGTTTTGTCGTGACTCAATTATATTGAAACGATTTAGAAGAACTTTTTTAAGTACTTCATTAAACCACTTTCTTTCCACTCATGACTTTTTGTCATTTCAAATCGATCATCTTCCCGCTTGTGCATGTCAGGCTATCAAAAACTATTAAGCTACAGACGGTATGGATGCGTGTCCATGAGTAATGAGAAACAAACCACCCCGAGGCAGAACCCGGGAAAACCGTGTGTGACTTGAATTCCTTAGAGCTCGTGAAGCCGGTGTTTCCGTCGAGTTCTATCCCAAGAGGCCCGGAATCAAGCTCGGCATGGCTTAAAATGGCACAGGATCAACGTGCAGGAATCACCTCTTTATCTTTGTTAATTTGGGTATGGGCGATCATTCTTCCCGGTCTCAGAAAGAATCTATCTTACCCGGTGTGAGTTCGGCTACGAATCATCCGGTGGTGGGTCGACCACATTAGCGTGGAGTTGATTCATTTTGGTAGATCCCTATTTAAGATTCTTGGGTAACTCACAGACTAACCAATTCTTTCGTTGTGACACTTGTCATGTTGATGAGTGTACCACGAAGAGATTCAAGAGTGCCATGTGTGGGCAGATTAGGATGCAGAAATGCCAGGTGTCAAGCGTGCAGACCAAAATCAATCTTTGGCACATTAAAGATCCGGTAAGTTGGGCCGAGCAGTCTTCTATCGATAACCTACTTTCGGTGGAGGCATTACATTGCCAAGGCAATGTCATTCCATACTACGGAACGCTGCTCCCAGTTCTGGTTATTTTACTGCGGTATCCTGGTGGTGCACAGCGGTTCGGTGCCAGTATTCTAGTGACAGCTCTTAAGGCGAGTTCGTACTTTTACCGGCGAGATACACTAAACGATTCAAAATCTTGTTATCGGAAAACGTTAACTCGCTCTTGGATTTTACTTGAATCCAAATGGATCCAAGTACTACTTACTCAGTTATTCCACCACTTGTTTACTCGAACTATTCGACCACATTGTACTCCTACAGATCCGATTTGGAATATTTATCTTAGCGAGGCAAAGTTTGTCTTGTTCCTTGGGGTTATCGTTGATACTGTGTTCTCTATCGCTAGCTAAAATAGTTTTGCTGCCAATCTCATTTCCTCTTTGGATGTCGTGGTTTCGACGTGATCTAGGAATGAATTATTGCAATTTTCGTGCGGTGTGGTTAGCCGGCGAAGGTTGACCACCTTCTTGCCACCTGGCATACCGCTAATAGTGTTTACCGGCGAGAAATCACCGAGGAGAAATGTCGACTGTAGCTGACTTTTGGCCTCTGATTTGCATAGCTGGCGAGTTAAGACTTGTGATAGTTTGTATCACATCTTTGACGTTGGAGGAAGGAAATTCTTTTAAGTGTTGACGACTACGGAGTTTATCGCGAATCTTCCCAAAGAAGTTTTCACGGCAGTCTATACGGATTACCGCATGATCGAAAGTGAAATTCTGTCGATCTTTCCAGGTATTGATTGTATCTCTTTTCCTTGCCTCTCATCTTTTGGCTCCTGAGTTGTGTGAGTCAAGGGGAAATTTACCTTACGGATTTTAAATAGGATTCTTTCAATCTCGCGCTACTTGTGGAGCTCGAGGTCTTGGTTATTCCAGCGAGTAGCGATTGTTCTAAGGCTCTACATGAATTTAGGCAATTTGTCTCTGGGTGACGACTAAGCGCTACCTACTTCTAAATGATGATTCTCGACTTCCGACTCAGTGCACAATTTTCTTCAGATGCGTCGAAGCTTGATTGACATGTTGAAGATCAAGAGCGTTGTTGTTCACTTGACCAACTACGAGGACTCATTGCGACGCCACGGTTCTTGTCACCACTTCAGGGATGAGCCAATAGCTGATAACTTTCATAAACTTGTTGACTTCAAATTATGGCTCGTATCGACAAGTTTAGCGATATTATACAGTTGACTTTAAGTATTCCAGATGGGGCGATCATGCAAAAGACGGCATGTATGATTTTGTTGAGATTAGAGTTTCGGCTTGTGCAGTTCGAGCCTAATCATGTGTCCTTCTTGGGACATGTGATTCCCCTACCGCAGACCCTAGCTAAGCAGCCGATCCCAAAGGAATGGTTGCGGTGAGATCACGGAGAAGCAGCATGAGGTCAGGTTACAAGATTCGAACCTTTCTTGGCAATCGGTTTCCATATGACGTTTAAGTGAAATTCCTCTTCTGTTACTCTGCCTCTCACGAAACACGAGAAAATTCTAATTCATGTGAAGCGGCGACCACGAGCAAATTTTCTTAGTACTTTCAGTTTTGGTCTAATTCTTACCCTTGTAATGCTTTCAAGCAGCTGGTACCTCGTGACCCTCTGTGTGACGGGTTGATCGCCGTGCTAATGCTGCATGGATAAGATAATCGCTCATGCCTTGAGACAAGCAAACACTGCCAAATCAGTCATCATGCCATAGCTGGTAGTTGCCGGTATTTTTTACTTTGAAGTTTGGCAACATTTTCACTTCAGTGCAGAACTAAGTGTGGGCCGTCCACCAGCCACCAAAGTTTGAGGCATCTCTTTTCTTTGGAGACCTCAATCTGTTCGGAAGGAGATGGATTGGTGATGGTGTGCCGATTGCACTACTCGATTACCACCTCTGTGTTTCCAGCGTAATGGCCCAGTACCACTTTTATCGAGAAGTCACCGGACGATTACTACGTTATTAGTGTTTCCCTCTTTTGATTGAATTTGCATTAACGCGGTTGTCACATTGAGTTGTTGTGGTGACGGGCGTTCTTAGCAACTTCGGTTAAGACAAGTGTTGTTTCTACAACGGCGGCGTTTTTGAGGAGCATTTTGGGGAGGCGTTGAGTGTGAGCGTTTTTACTCGGATCTGCCTCGTTGTACTTCTTATGGAAATTTAGGGACGGGAATTTTATAAGGAGTAGATGTTATAAGATCCCAGAATAATATTATTATTCACGGGAGGTGCCAAATAGCGATTTGCCGCGGTTGACCTTCGGTTGACTTTTTGCGTCGTAACTTCGTCTGACGCATTCACTTGTATTTTCTTGGCGTGCTGCATTAAGCTGCGAAACAGCGTAAGAAGAGAGCGCGAGCCGTACGTCGTTCGGACTCGAGCGAATATTTTCACGGACGTTGACTTTTCGGCGTTCCCGGGTATTTCCAAAGTGAGAACATTTTTGAATTGGCTGAAGTGCCGGGGCCCATTTAGCGGCGAGCCGTGTAATCCCGAAATTGGGGGATGTTGTATGCAGGTCTTGGACGTGTCCCTCTCCTCCTTCTTCCTCTCTTTCCTCTTCTGCGGGAAGCCAAAAAAAAAACAAAGCTCCCAATTTCTCCTTGGACACCAGAGCTCCCCAGAAGTACGCCATGAGTAGCTTAGCCACCCCTTGCCTCCACCAACCTTCATCACCATCATCGCCGTTGCTTCCAAACCCGTGACCCACGGACCCAAACCGACCCAGAATTTCCGAAATTACTGCGGACACCCCGAGCTTTTCGGCGAGCCTCGCCGTCGATTTGGACCGCGATGGTCCTTGATTCTTCCACCAAACACCTCCACAGGGTCCACTTCAATCATCTTTCAGGTATGGATGGCTGAAATCGTCGAGGATCGGAGTTCGGGAGCTTCGAGTTCCGTTTTGGGCCAGGGCTCTCGATTTTCCAAGCACCTGGGGCGGATTTTTGGCCCAATGTGGTATAACTTTCTTCCTCTCAGCTCGACTTCATTTTGACATAAATTTCATTGAATTTGGTTGAAAATGAGTGAGATACAAGCATTTGAAGTTTTCAGGCCAAATTCGGTTCGGCTGGCAGCGGCGACGGCCGACGCCTGGCCGTGGCGCGCCGGCAGCAGGAAAAAGACCCGATGTCGGCCAAGCGATAGCGTCCATCGGCCGGGTTGGGCAGAAACACTAATGGCGTCAAGCAGACTTCTTGACGTCAGCCGATAGGTTGAGGCGGACTTCTTGGCTGTCCGGCATTAACCGGCCGGCTTGGCCAAACGCGTTGACCGGCTCAAACCGGTGACCCGACTGTGGCGTGAGCAGCGGCGTGTTACCACGATAGGCAACAGCTCAGAGCACCTTCAAAAACCCCGCGCGTAGGCGTCCAGGAGAGTCAATGCAGCTCTGTTTTCAGGTCGACTCGTGGCCGGCGTGTGCTACCTCGAAGAGTCGAAGCATGCATATTAATTTTTGAGGTGTTTTGGACCTCCAATTGAGAAAAACAAAGGATAGGTTTAATTAATTAGTGAATTCGTTACCTTTATGAGATCAATCATCGTACCGGTGATACACTCACATAGGTGAGACCAAATGGCGTGTGGCGGCGTGTGTGGCCGGCACCAGCGGCCCTGGCGGCGGTTTTGGGGTTTCGACCGGCTTCCGTTCGAGTTTCGACGCCGTTTTCTTTGTATTTTCAATTACGTTATTAATCTTGGGTGTTCCAAAAATAGGTTTGGCGACCCTTGGCGCTCGAGGAGGGACGTACGTTTGGACTTCCGGCTTGTTATTGTGAGTGGGCCCTTTCCCTATTATTTAAATGTGTTTTATAAATTATATATTTGACTATACACATATTATGGTAGTTTCAAATGAAGTATTTATATAAATATATTTGGTAGACCTAGTGCTTCGTGGTATTTACTTGGTTTACTAGTTTATTTCGATATTCGGTAGGCTATGGAAATTAGTGGGCATGGGCCCTTTTATTTCCATTTGGGGAGTCTACCATTAAATTGGTGATTTCCGTGTGGTTTTATGCGTATTGCTAATATCGATTACCGGCCATATTTTAAAGGGAATTTAGGGAATTAAGTATTTTAATTCCTATGGTACCTGTTTGTGATTTCGGGTTTATACCTATCAGCTGACCTTGAGCCGTATTTAAGGTGAACCTTGGATATGGTAAATTCCTACGTATTTTAGGTTCACCTAGCTTGCCATTAAGTTGGTATTTCTATGCCTTGGTACCCATGTGGCGTATTCTTGGTATTTCGCGTATTATAGCTCATGCGGCTTGGTATTTGGTGCGGTCCCGATAATACTATATTTATACATTGATTAGTTTGAGGGCATCCCTTATCGGGGAGAGTACCTCACATTGTTTTTATGTAGAAGTATTTACGTAGTATGTTTTATACGCTGACTAAGTTACTTACAGTGTTGTTGTCTTGTCGGGGGCGAGGACCCACGGCCTTCACGTGATGGATCACATGCACACGTCGCTCACTATGGACCCATAGTAGGTGCCGGCTGTTCTAGGTCGCGCAGCGACTCGAACTCGGGTGATAGCGATTAGCGCCCGGCTTCACGTGATCGTAGTACATGGCGCCTTATTATTTGCCTGACTGTTCATGACGAATATATCTGTATGAACTTGTGTGTTTAAATACCTAAGCGAGCATTTATCTGAAATCGTCTTGGATTGTGGGGCGGATACGCTTTCGGCGTGATTGTTCCCTACCTGCGCACCGCTCGCAACTATGAATCCATAGTAGGTGCCGGCTGTGCAGGTCGTGGGCGACTCGAACTTGTTGTGATGCGCGGATGCCGACTGCTGTGATTGTGTATATGAGCGTTTATTTATAGTTTATATTGTGGTGTTTTCACCCGATTTTCCACCCGATGCCACGAAGGGCATTTATTTGGTTTCACGGACGGATTTTCCGTAGATCCTTATTTTCTGAACATCGGGTAAAGTATTTTTACGCGAGCAGGTGAGAAGCACTGCGCCCGTTTGGACGGTATTATGTTCGTGCCTCGTTTTCTGCACCTACTATTATGATCACTTTTTACGAAAGCAGTTTTCCAACCAACTTCATGATTTTTGACGAGGGTTACTATTTTTACAAGCAAAGGTTTTTACAAAAATGACTATTATTGGCCCCTTTCGCGCTACATTTTGCGCCCCTCGAGGTTAGTAAATTGCGGAAGTGTTCACGTTCGAGACGGTGGTATGATGAAGGTTCAAATTCTTTGGTATTATATATACTCTTTATCCGTGCAATACGATTAAATTGTATTAATTCTTCCGCCGATACATTTGTGTACACTTGAATCTTAATTTATTCAAATATTCTTATTTATTTCAAATTGGCTTTCGTCACCCTCGTGGTGTCAAATGACACCTCGACTTTTGGGTGTCCACGTGCTTTTATCAAGATTCGAGGATGTGTCAATTATGCTTTCTTAATGGAAAATAAAAAATTAAACTATTTTGATCTAAAATGAATTTTCTTTTCTATTGCTTTCATTAATCTCTAAATTAAGATAATCTATCAAAAAACTAAAAATCTTCTTTTCTCACAAATTCTTGCTAATTGATTTCTTAAATACTCACTTTCTTCTCTCCAACTTTAAATTATTATTAGTTACTCTACGTCTTTGCCTAATGTATTATCTTGAAAACTTCTTTATCTTTCTTGGAAAAGCCGAGATGTTCAATAAACTAGATAAAACTTTTTGCTTCTTAAGGGGTCTTTCTATTTTCTTATAAATATATGATAATCGTCTCTTATGCTAGTTATAGTAGGATGTCTAGGACAATAAACTCCTGGTAGTTGTTGTTGACAAGGTCTACAAGGACAAATAATATACAATATTCATGCAAAATAAGTGTTTGTGATATCGATTGTGTTGATGACTTGGTCTCGAATACTTTACTATTATAATTATATTATTAAAATGCCAAACTTGGCTCGATACCAAATTTGAGCGGGACTATTAAATAGTAGGAGGGCCATTATAACAATGTAGGCATATAACCTTGCACATGGAACTCGACATGTTTGACATGAAGGCCACTCACAATGCGGGTATAAGGCCACAAGGTTAAACTTCGAGAGGTACTAAGAATTGGAAGATACCTGGTTAATGTCGATTATTTGTATGGCAAACATTCAACTATAATAAAGTGCTCAAAGCAGTATGATAAATCAGTTTAGCAAGATAATAATATAACTACAATAGCGTTTCTCTGTTTTGGGTGTAAGTCTAATTAAACAAACACACTAAAAGTAAGAAAAGAAAACTTACTTAAGACTAAAGAATTACTTGAATATATACACTTGCTCGATCTTTTTATTGATGTATAAAAGTTTACAAAGGATGTTTACAAATATAGAAGAAAGCTTAAAGGTGTTGGTTACTATGAAGTAAGGCTATGCTGCGTGTGAGTTCGTGTGTGTGTGTATGAAGAAAGCCTTCATATATATATATACAAAAATTAATGGTCACCTTTAATGTACAAATAATTTTTCAAATGGGAGCCATTATTTTAAATTCCTCCTGCTTTTCCTTGGTGGATACTACTATGTCACGAAGTGGTACATCGCATTTGAAAGTGTTTGGACTATTTTGGGTCACTTGTGTCGTCTTTTGATTTGGACCACTTTCATTATTTTGTTTAGTGTTCATGCCTTATCACATCCCTTCATTTTCTGATGCTTTTTCCTTTGTTTTTGCTTCATACCCATTTTGGGTATTTAGAAAAATTTTGTTCGATAATTAAGAGAGCTTAAAAGTTGGGTGTTTAGTTAGTTTTCCGTTAAATAATTTATAATTAATTATTAATATATTATTCATTATTTTCAGAGAACAACCATATGTTTTTTTTAGGTCTATTCACATTAATATTTTTTTTTATTTTAAGTTTAAAATTAGGTTCAAATAATAATTCTTTATTTATTTTAAAATAACTATGATTTTGTGGGCCGAAGTCGGCCTGTTTAGAGACTTGGCCCTGTTAGTAGTATGCCCACAAAGTCACATATTTGATGCTTAATAGCTTTTGGAATAATCATGATGTTAAACTCTTATTTAGTTTAATAGAGGACAATGTTTATTGTTATTCACTCTTTAATGCATTAAATGTATAACAAATAATAGAATCAAGAATGTAATCAACTTAAGAGAGATTATCTAATTGTGTTAGATCATTGAGACCTTTCTCTTACATTCATTCCTAAAACCATTCCTACTCATAGGATGATCAATTGGGTATTGATTAAGACTAGTATGTGTTATGACTACTCATTTGATGAGTATGACTTGCTTTAAAGTTATTAGTGTGAGACACTAAGGCAAACACGTAGAGTTCTCAAAAGGTAGTTGGTATGCGAACAACGATCAAGATAAGAGTTCTCACAATACATGTCTTATATGAACTCAAGGTTGCAATAATGCAAAATTTAGTCCTCGACTTGAGACACCATCGTAGTCTTGTGGTTGATCCTTAATATTTGATTATGTCAAAAACTCTGGTGAAGGTTGTCACAACATCTTTGGGAGTTAAGATGCCTGTCCAATGAAGACTAATGAGTGTGCGTTAAGTAATCTAACCTTTCATAATGGAAGGAGAATACTCTAGAAATTATGGTTCATAAGTCTTTGGCCAGTATTAGAATATGGTTTTAGGAAATATGTTCCAAGGGTAAGCATCACATTGGATAGTAGACATAAAATAAACTATCATCCAAACAATGTGGTCAAGAGTATTGGTTTAGAGAATGACCGTATTGCATTTGTAATTACTGCATTTGGATGGAGTTCTCTAACCATGAGCTCAACGGGTAACTATGACATCTTTTGTTGAGTGTCACTCATGGTTTGTGGAAATACGAAGATTAGTAACAACTTAACTTCAAGGAGAATTAAAAGGAAGTTTTAACTTCTAACAATGGAATTAGTATGGTACAATTCACCACCCGGTAAATCACGAGTATGTAGACTATGATGAGATGGATATACTCAATTAAATAGTTTAATTGATAAATAGTCAAGATTGATTAAGCGTTAATTAATCATACGAAAAGGTTTCGTATTGGGCTTTAAACATGTTTAATTTGGGTTTTGTGTGGCCTATAGGGGCTCTTGCCTACGAGCCTAATTTAATTAGGTTGTGAAACAACATAGCAAAACAAGCCAAAGCCCAATAACATTGAGCTTGGCTGGCCATGAAAGTATTGTTTCCTTAATTTCATTTGTGCCACTTGTTGTAAGTGGTATAAAGTTGAAGTTAAGGGACTATTCTCATAAGGAGTTGCCTTTGAAAGTTGGAAGAACATTTTCTCTTAAATTTCTCTCTTAAGAGGCCCGGCCACACTAAGCTAGGAGGAAAAATAAGCTAGCACAATTTCATCTCCTACACAATCCCTCTCATGTCTCTATATCCCATCCTTGGTGTAGAGACTTAGAAGCTTGCAATTTTGGAGGCTTTGGAGAAACCTTTCAACAATTTTCAAGAACTCAAAGAGAGCACAAGGAGTTAGGATTCAATCCAAAAGGAAGGAGAGCTTGGGTGATCTGAGGCCTCCATGGTGATTAGTTGTTGAAAACAAGTATGAGCTTCAACGGTAAAGCTTTAATTAATCCCTTCTCTTTGTATTTCATAATTTGGTTCCACTCTACGGGCCTTGATAGTCATGAATAGATTTGTTTTAGTTCACTTCTTTTAATTAATTGTTATTTTTATGCATGCTATACTCAAATGATCTATGTAAATTCAAAGTTTTCTTGAGGCCCCAAGCACCCAAGCGAGGCCTTTATGAGTCAGGGTCGCAGGCTGGGTGGCCTGTTCGACAACTTTTACCTAGCCAGAACGCCACTGTGGAGAGATTTCACCAATGACTTGGAGTTCAGAAATACAAAAAAATATGATATCAACGACTTGGTTGGACGACATGCAAATAGACATCAATGAAGTTCAGTTTGTAAATGTGATGTGACAAATGTATACAATTGCATGGTGTTGTTAGCTTGGTAATAAATTTCAATACAATATAATGCGACGCTTAATAAAACTGACATCTATCTAATGCAACAACAATTGTAGGGTCTCATTGTTTGTCTCAAATTTAAAATCAAACCTAGAGCATCAGCCAAAGCCTTGAACTTGTTTATCTCAGAACGCACAACATGGAAACCACGGCCCACGCGCATTCGCACCATTTCACCCTGGTAAGGTAGAAAACACAAGGAAAATTAGCCTTATACTGACATCAATACAAGATGATGCATTGTAAGCATAGCAGGCACAAACCTGTACTATGTGAACAAGCTTATGTTCCAAAAGGGGACTGAAAGCATTCAAGAACTTCAATAAAGCACCTGACCTCACTGGAATGGCCAAACCAGCAAAGGATCTCATTTTCGAGAAGAGGAAGAGGATGATCGACCTCCCACCTGAAGCATATACCGGAAACTTATGGAATCAAAATCTTAACTGTGAACCATTTTCGGAAGCAAATACAGAAACAAAACATGGACGTGTCATTTCATAAATCTCATGTTATATATATGTTTAGATACATATATATATCAAACCATTATGGGACTTGAGTTGATAGATAAAAAGAAGAAAAAAACTGTTTATTGGGCTGCTAATTAGGTCAAAGAAGTTTAAACATGACAGAGAACAAACAAGCCTCAACATGTCATTACACATCAAATTTTTGTTACTATTTTTGCATCGATTTGACGCTTTAAAAGCGGAAAATTATAATAAAAACAATTGGTGTCTATTCGAATGAACAAAAAACGAAAAAAGGTGAGATTGATTACCAAAAATTGCATATGATCTTTAACTAGTTCCTTGTTGTCAAATTAATCGTCAGTAGTTGAGCCGACTTCATCCGATCAACATTTCTTCCAACTCCAAAACAGTTTGAAAGCCAACACTGCAACATATATATGACCATAGAGACTCAATGAATATGTGGAACAATTGTACTACAAACTTTTTAATGTTGGATATAGTTAAAAATAATATTTTGAACTACAAACTTTAATAGTTAATAACATCATTTTCTTTTAATTTTATTAATATTTCTTACAGTACTGAGAGAAAACATTAAGTTTTTCTTTATAAAGAACATAAGATTAAGAGGTCCTTGCCTGTACAGAATAAGGCCACTTTCTTTTTATCATCATATCTGTAAGCTTATCTCAAGAATATTCATTGGACCAACCTGTGAGTCAAATGTTGATATAAACTAGGGTTCAGGAGGTCAATTAATGCTTTATTTTCTTATATGATAGTGATAGGAAGAGGTTGTTTTGACCTCCACAGTTCACAAAACTGTTTGAAGCTTCCACGCTTTTCTGGAACAAATGTTGCAAGGAAAACTTCACGTCTCCTACCAACATCGGCTAGTTGAGATACCAATCTCAGTCTGTCAAAAGTTCATGTTAGCTCCACTGCTATAGCAACAACATTTTTTCACCTTTCAGTCCATAATGATATTTGCAATATGCTTCTGCTCCAGCAATAGCTACAGCGCCTGCCGGTTCCAGTATGCTCCGTTTTTCCTCAAACATATCCATAACAGAAGCACACAGGCTAAACTACAACCTAAACTAGTACAATTGGAATCTCTAAATACAGTTAAAGTAGAAGATATTAAAATAAAAACATGATTGAAACTTTGATGAGTATAAATAAGATCAAAGACTCACTTTTATTGATACTACAAACGGCATCACGACTAACAAGAACTACTCCATCAATGAGTTCTCTGCATAACCAAAAATGTTTCTTCCCCTACTTTTTTGACTGCTATTCCATCTGCAAATCCTCCCACTCTTTCCAGCATAATTCTTTGACCATGGTGTATGGATAGTGCCATTGCGCGTTCGCGTCGGAAACCTCTACCCCAATTATCTTGACCTGCATGATTAGGAAAACCAATTAGGCCATGTAATCACCAAAGATTAATTATTGATGAGCATCTTGATAAATGACTATGCTTTCACATAAGAGGATCAGTACATGAAGATCGATCATTACATTGGGCATCAAATAATAGACATTTAAAAGGAGAGATATATATGGACAATGAAAGCACACTATCTTATTAACACATACAAACACATGTTACGGTATTCGTTAGGCCTGATATCTTAAGCACACACACACACACACACACACACACGTACTAATGTGAAATGTTGTACATTCCTAAATCATTTCAAAAACATTGCAAACCATTAGATGTTGGACCGGCTAAGACATGTGTCAAACCTGGGGGCGAACTCTCTTGACATAGGAAGCAATCCAGCTATAAGAATCCTACCACCACCAACAGGCACAAAGATTGCACGCTAATGGACCTTGAATTTGACGCAGAATCTCCATTCCTATAGTTCCTTGGCCAGCTATGACGTCTGGGTGGTCAAAAGGGTGCACAAATATTAAGCCTTCATCTTTGGCCCTTTGTTGTCCATATGCTTAGGCTTCATCATATGACTCACCTAGCACAACTTGTCCACCTAACTTCTCACTGTTTTCCACTGAACAGAAAATTGAGAAAACCCAAATCAGATTCTTGATAATTAGAATTTTGTAAAACTTATCAGGAGAGAGGGAGAGAAGATGTCACACTTTGATTTCAGGAGTTGTAATGGGCATGACAATCACAGCAGTGCAACCAAGTTTTGTGCTGATAGTGCAACTCCTTGAGCATGATTCCCTGCTGATGAACAAATGACACCCATTGCCAATTGTTTTGTGGAAAGCAGCCATCATATTGTAAGCTCCTCGAATTTTAAAGGAGAAAACCATGCATTATCAACTACCTCAATTAGATGCTTTTAGTATTAAACATGACAAAGAAAAAAAGGCATTTTTTTTTATTGAAATGATATCATAAAGTAAAAGCTAATAACTTCGTTTAGCTAGACATACCTTTTTTATTAGTTGTTGGTTGAATTTTTGTAATGGCACTAAACTAAAAAAGCTAGTATTTAATTTAGTGCCTAGTTATAATCTAAAAGTTGTGTTGACAAAAAAAAAAATCTAAAAGTTGTGTATAGATTTAGTATTTATTCAGGAAACACTATCTTTTTCTTTCTTCGTTACAATCTTTCTTGTTTCTTTTAATTCTTTATGAAATGAATTTTTTGTGTTCAATTCTACATGTTGTGTCATGTGGGGTTTATCTCCAAGAGATGCAGTGTGAAAGTAAAGTTGCCATATTAAGAGTGCAACTTGCATGGAATGGAACGATTCACATCCACATGCGTTTGATCCAATAATATTATATCATGTGTAAAAATGTACACTTAATATATTATTGAGGCATTTCTTCTGATCGCGATAAACACGTTACGTAGCAAGTTCTTCTCCATAAGTCTTGCTCAATTTGCCTAATATATATATAGGTTACAAAGAGACAAATGATTCATATTAGTCATATTTATTCTTGTCTCCTAACAAGATGTCGTGAACTGTTGTTATGACAAAGGAATCTCAGCAGGACTTGCTGTAATTTAGTGCCTATAAGTAATGTGCGGAATTTGTACTCTATAAAACTAGAAACCTAGCTTGTATTGCATGACGCGCGATTGAGGCGCAAATTTTAATTGAACTCGATATATTATATACAATATACTGTCGTTTTTGTTTTTAATACTAATGAAATAAAATATATAATACATGTCTAGTGTCGGGTCAAACTTCAATAGTGCATTACCATTCAATGAGTACGTCTTGTTGAAAATGTTTAAAGATTCATTTGTGACCCACCTCAAGTGTGTGCATCATTCAATAGTTGTACCATTCAATGGTATGTACCACTCTCAAAATTTTCGTCGGAGTGTCTACATAATTACATACATTCTTGGTTTACTTAACAATCGATTCTTTAACTTTCAGGTAAATTTTCTTGGAAAATAAAGTATTTGGTCCAACGCTATAATCGTGCTTATATATCATGTTAATCCCAACCACCTTATCCTTCATCACTACCACCCTATACAGTATACCATATAATCTTTTATAGGGTGGAGGATATATAAATTAACTATAGAGTTCTGTAATATATAAAATGGATTGTACACGACTTAGAGCATTTGTTGTAGATCAAACTATGAACTCCACAATACTTTTTATTTTTCTAGATACACAGGCGATAATAAGAAAAAGAAGAATCATACATTGAACCTCGCCCAAGATAAATTTTTAACAACGATATTCTGACCAGCCAGGCGCCGTAAAAATGATTAATAAAACCGAACTATATAGATTAGTTCAGAATAAAAATTATTAGTAAATCCATATTTATTGGCTAACCTACTCCAGCACATTGAGGAGTGATGACTAATTCTTCGTCCTCTAACATAGCAATGACTAATTAAATATCCAAGTATTATCCTTTTTTTTTTTCAACAACGGTGGCAATTGAACTCATGTCCTACTCCGACATAGTTAGGAAGTGAGACTAATTCACAAGACCCTCTAATAGCGAGGACTAATTAAATGTCACTGAACAGAAATTGCTATAAGCAACGAGTGCATACTGATGAATATCATGCACCAAATGCAAAATTAAACAGAAGGAAGAAGAATATTCTCACAGGTTGTAGAGTCCTCTCTCTTGGGCCAAATATTAACATGAAGCTTCTCAGAGAGCTTGGAAGCATGGTCAATGAGAAGCTCAATGGCTACATCATAAACCTTCAGTCAAAATCTTCGTCAAGTAATTCATGGCATCATGAATATCACTTCCCTTCTCCTTCCACTAACTTATGAGGCACCGCTCCAAGAAACCCGCTCTCGTACTGTAACGTCCCGGGCGCCACTATCTTCAACTCTGCGGTGTCGTTTTGAAGGGATTGTGTTTGGTGGTAGTTTGGAAGGTTTGAGGAGATTACTTCGGCAGCTGGGTTTACATTAAAACAGCAGTGGTGATGCATGGTGATTGGTTTCTGATGAGGTGTGGGAAGGATGTCGATGATGAACTATGCTGCCATGCTGTTGTACGGAACGGAGGTGAGGTGAAGGAGTCAGGCTGCAGAGAGTCTCCATAACTTAGAGAGAGAGAGAGAGAGAGAGGCAAGGAGAGAGACAGACCAATTAATAGAAGAACTAATCCTACTGCGTTTGTGTTTGGAAGGATTTGGGAACTTTTGAGTTGGGGTCATTATATAGAATAACTAATTCTAGCAAGCCACACTAAACACCATTTTTGGGCCATCCATGCAGTTGTTAAAAATTAAATTAACTAAGTAATACTATAAACAAAATGTGAAAGAAATGATGCCGGGGATCATTTTGGACTATTGCACATCTATGACATAAATTCCATTTCCAACCAAATAAGAAAAAGAAAAAGTTTTCGCATGTGAGTTCTTGATTACATCACCTTGAAATATTCAATCTTAATATCTTAGAGAGAAACTCAACTTAATTATATTGTAACATCAAATAAATATCACAGTGGAATCTATTAGAAGAATAAAGTGGATCAATGAAGTGTTTTCAATTGAAATCTTAAAGTATTTTTTCTATAAAAGTCTGTCTCTATCATAAATTAAAAAAAAAACACAAGAAAAATTGTATAGGAAAAGTGCAGAATAACATTTTTTAGATTGTCAATACTACACCCTAAATAAATATGAAATTGAAAAAAATAGGTTGTCATCTTTAACAACCAAGGCCATTTCGGCCACCTCCATATGATAACCATTGGCCTCAATAGCGAATTGGTCAACATTTTTTGGAGTGCCAATAGCCATATCCTAATTAATATATAAAATTTTAAAAAATTAGGTTGTCATCTTCAACAACCAAAGCCATCCTAACCCAATGCACCTCCGTAATCACCCACACCCGATTATCCAACCTTAAGTTCGACTAAAACCAATAATTCCTAAGAAGGGAGGGGAAGGAGAGCGGTGAAGTGTTGGTTTTCATTTCTTTTAAGCTTATTTTTAGTTACAATCCTTGGAACTCGATTTTGATCCCACATTACCCTCTAAAACTCAAAAGTCGTCATTTTACCCTCTCAAACTCAAACTTCGTTTCACTTTTAACTTGTTTCCGTTAAATTCATTACACATTCGTTAAATATGTTTATGTGGCTTTAAAGCTGTGCATATAACAACATGTGTAGGACCCACTGCCTAATAAAACTATGCCACATGTGCCACTAGAAAGGCTGTTCACCACCCAATCGTTTTACTTATCCCCTCATTCTATAAAATTTTAGAGGTCTTTTAATATAGAGTTTCAATTTTACGGGCTTGTTTTGAATGAAGTCTACTAGTGACATAATCATAAGTGGGTCGAGTAAGTAGAGCACATCACCACCAGAAGCGGCTTCGTAGGAGTGAACCTGCGGCCGCCCTACGCTCGTCGGAAAACAAAGGTAGAGCGATGCCTTAGACCCCTTGGTTCGACCGAAAACTAGGAAGGAGCGGCTCGGACGGGGCGTTGAGGCTGCGTAGGAATTTTTTATATTTTAAAATCCAGGCTAAAAACAACGTCGTTTTGGGCCCTGGTAAAAAAAAAAATTTGTTTTTTGGAATATGGCGTCGTTTTGGGCTAGGTGCTAAAATAAAAAAAAAGCTGTTGGCCAATATTTAGAGTGCGGCGAGGAAGAGAGAAAGTAGAAGGCTTGAGGAATTATCTTTGTATTGTGGTGTATATTCCTCATGCAGTGCCTTTATTTATAGTGAAATAAGTACAATTACATTAGGAAACAAATCCCATACATAATGGAATATCCTAATCCATATCTACCTAGGATTTACACAATCATTTAACACATGTGTATTTTATCCACAACACTCCCCCTTGGTGTGCAAATACTCAAGTAGATATCGCATCGGATCTTCGGGATGGTTGATGAAGTAAGTCTCGTGGGCACGGTGAGAACACTCGAGGTCTCATATAGGGAACTTGCATATAAAAACTCTCCACAAAACCTGGCTATGGTAAAACCCGAGACGGGACCAAAACCCGTAATTGCAGGAGAAAAGTGAGTTAATGCAATGTCGATACTTAACATCTTTAAGGCGTAAGTATTAAGAAAACACACAAAAGGTATGACCAGCCAGAATGGGTGCCTCGTTAAAACCTAGTCGGAAATGACGAAGCTTGATGGGAAAAATGATCACGATCGTGGGAAAAAAGTACATTAAGTCCAAGTAGTATATAGAGATACTCCCCCATTAAACAAACTCCCCACTGAGAACTACAAAGCGTAGCAAATGAAAAGAATTGCACATACAAATCACCGAACCAAAGCTGCCGGCAATGACTTCGTGAAGAGGTGGCGGAAGTTGTCTTCGGATCGGATATGCTTGACTTCAATCTTGATGCTCATCTTGCGATGTAATGTGAAGCGCCAACTAATAGCGGTATTGCCGGATGTATCATGATGCAGGCTCCGATACATGCGGCGTTGTCTTCATAGATCGTTGTTGGGAACTTTCAGCGAAGGATGAAAGGCCTAGTGTTGAATATGCTCCCATGTACACGGGTGGCTTAGTGTATGGCGATGAGCTCGAAGACATCGCAACTAAGGAGTCTATTTGGTTGACCTCCAGAATATTGCGGTGTTTCCTAGCATTAAGGAGGCATAATCCGTTTAAACGTGCCTTATCTTGGAACAGACGGATAGTGCAGCTAATCGGCGTAATCCCACAAGGCCAGCATATTAGATAACTTGAGGAGTTGTGGTTAATTGAGATGCGTAGGGATAGAATAAGCCCAAATCCGTGGCGCTCTTGAAAAACGTCTTAACACCTATTTGGTGGTAGCGTGTAGGCGCAATGTTGTGTCACCCAAAGATCAACAACGAATGAGATGTCATGCTTAATGCAATGAGCTAGAAAGTACAATAAAGCGCTAATTGAACTTAGATATAGAACTTCGAGGTTCAGCTTTTTTTCAGATATCATTGCATCTAGCGTATGAGCGGTTATGGGTGTACTCAAAAACCTTTGCCACAGGTGTGGCGTTGATTAGTGGACATTACCATCTGGTTTGCCAGAAACTTGGGTCGAGACATAAACGAGTTTTCCCAAAGAATCCTTTCATCTCAAATTCCGACTTGAGAGTGCGAGCGGTTTCTCAAGCTCTTCGAGTCTAAGTGATTTATGTCATCGACATATTGCAACTCTTGCAAATTCGAGTTTTGTACCTTGACATAGTTTGTTACATATCCTAACTGATCAAATATTCGCCAGCGGGTATACCCACATCCGCTCGGATTGTTCAATCCGTAAGTAAACCTCAATTCAATAGAGAGGGTATTCTGTGGTCTAGAACTTCTTTGGATCGAGTCTATAAATTCTTCGGGAACTTTCACATATATTTATTATCAAGATCCCTATAGATACGTTACAACCACGTACATAAGTGCATATTCGATTTTCGGGCTTGCAAGCGATAAGGTAAGCGGAGCGTTATGGCGTCCATTGCGGGGGAATAAGTCTCTCGTAATCAATCCCGAGGGCGTTGAAAGAGAAACCTTAACGCCACAAGGCGTGCTTAAATATCGCACTATTTCATTCTTCTCATTACGCTTCCTTCGAAAACCCACTTGGCCAGCGGGCTTCACATGTGGAAGTGTAGGGACTCACGAGGAGCCCAAACTTGCTACGTTCGCAAGTGAATCAAGTTAAAGCCTGATTAACACAATTTCCAATTTGACCAATCGGTTCTCGTCGACATTCATCAGCGAGAACACGATTCGATATATCGTCGACTTTTCACTATTTAAGGAGTAGCTACCGCTATCGTGAATATCATCGATGATAATCTCATTCCAATTCCATAACTCATCCATGCATGCATAATGGACCAAGACTCTGAGTCACCGGGATCATCCAGGATTAATTTTCATGAAATTTGAATAGTTGAGATAGCGAAACGGGGAAGGGATTCATTTTGTGCCATACTTCTCCACTTCTGAGAGGTGAATCTTTCAGTGAGTGATACATCGAAGCCAGTAGAGAGCAGTTGATTGGCTGGCAGTGTGCCGGGCCCCGTCCAACAAGAAGCGGCCAAACCGTCCCTTGAGCGACACGCCGCCAGGGATGTTGACTCGGCGTCAGATTAGTGCGTCTATCCTTGCTGAGCATGTTCGCATTTGGTATATATGATCTAGTCACTTTATCTGGGTCGGAAGCGTGGAGCAATATTACGAGAAATCTAGAATATGGGGATCGAGATGAGACATAGTGGGGACGTCCCACGTGGTGCCTTGGATTCTTCGAGGAACGTTGTGATTCTTATCTCCCCCACTACTTGGCGGGAAAGGTGTTCATCAGTGACAATCCATAAAATAAAGCGTGAATCAGCGTGCAAGGGCTCTAAAGAGCTAATTGAAGGAGAATCTGTCGACAAAGATTCACATCCTTCTTTGAGGACCCATATTGGTACAGATTGCATACCAATTGTTCACCAAGGTCGAGGGCGATCCAATTGATAATGCGCTTTATGATCGCTTACTGCGAGAAATTTGTTTTGAGAGTTGAACATAGGGTAATGTTCAATTTCAAGCCCAAAAAAACATGCAATACTTATCGAATCTTTGTTCGATATAAACTCTCCGGCATTATCCGGTCTTCTAGACTTTATGGGATAATTAGGGTGGTGAGCCCTTAAGTAAGAATTTGGCGGTTTTAGCGGCCAATGTGTGTGAGGCCGGAACATGTGACCATTGTCGATATATCAACCAAAAACCATATATTTACATCAGTCCGCATTTTTGGTTGGAAGAGTCCACACATTATTCCGCTTTGATCCAGCGTGAAAAGGGGTTATGTAATGCTTTGCTAGGGATGATGTAAAAATCAATTTCCCCAGCGAAGCCAGGCTTGGCGAAGTGTGCTTGTAGGCACAAAATCCTTACTTCGGGTAGGTGATGCATTCAATGTAACATATTGCATCGTGTTTTGACTTCAGAATGTTCCAAGCGGTCGTCTTGAAGCAAATGAAACTGCTTTCGAATCACCCGGCTTCAAGCCGACCTATATGTATGTCCCGAGTTGGGAGGTAGCCCATTGGCCCCCAAAACATAGCTTCAGGCTTCATATTTTGGAAGGTGATGCAAAGATCACGTCACTCTATTTTCTACGGTGGTTTTATGATCATTGTTATTTCGAATATCCTTATAACTCAATATTGATTCTTAGGAGCAAGGAGAATATAAGAGCCTTAAGCAAATAATTGGTACCATTAATACCATGAAGTTCACAGAACCTGTGCCCTTAATGGTTAAGAATGCTTTGAATTCCGTTGCTAGAGGGTGATTTAGGTATGAGTTAGTATGCATAATTATACGTTCATCAGTTGACTAACTTCCCCACATTTGCTACCTTATCACATGTTAATTGGATCGGTCACATGTATAAGAAACATGATTCAATTAACTCATATTCGAGGACAATATCCATAATAATATCCAAAAATTTAAAGCAAATACCAAATAATCATCCAAACAAAAAGGAAAAATTGTTTCAAAACTTAAGCCAAAAGATAGGGATTTAGGCCAGCAGGGCACTTCCATGTCAAATTTTGCTTTTTCCATATGTATTGGGTAAAGCAAAATTAGTCTCTAAATTGATTACGGGAATGGTACTCCTCAACAACATTGGTAGGGGCACAAATAGGAGTGCATAACCAGCCAGTCTATTCCATGAAAATGGAGGTAGATTTTACTTATGGACAAAGGGTTGGGAGTCTGTCCCTTATTCTTGAGATTTTGAGTGCAAGGTTGCCAAAGGATCACGTGTTTTGATGCGTGTTGATACCACCTTTGGTTGACCACGATTCTACCACTATTGATGCTCTCGGTAGAAGAAGGAAAGAGTAGATTGGTAGGCCTCTCTGTTGAGCGAGCCTTAAGTTCGATACCTCTGTAGAAGCAGGCAAGACCTTCGGTACATCAGTAGAATCAGCAGGGTGCCGCTTTCAACTGTTATTGGCACCGGTGAGCAAAGTGGTAGTAATCAGATCAGAGAATTTAGTAGTCCTCCACTCTCTAAGAGTGCTTCTTGAGGAGCATTTTAGAGTATGGAAGGGCGAGAAAAATATTCTCGGTCAAAATTCCAGTAGGATTCTATAAACTTGATCCCCAGCACTATTCACGGATGGAGTTCAATCATATATAATGTCGGGGAGCTTAGAATATGTCTTGCTTCGGGCAAGGTATGTCTTGCTTCGGGCAAGATCATCTTTGCATGATTGACGATCCATAGAAGTGATCAAAGAGCCATGGAATCCTCGTCATTGAAAGTGCTTCCATTCTGATAGCAGGAGCATAAATCTTCGGATGAAGATCATGACGGAGAGCTTATTTAGCTCTATCACGTCATTGTTGGCTTCAATATTTCTCAACTTCTCACTAGTCAAGTGGAGCTTCACAACTTGTGCCCACATAAGAATAGTTTCTGCTAGAAACTTCCATGTTAGTAGAAATTGAACTTGTTACGGTTCGGAAATCCATTGGATGGAGAGGGAACAAGATTGTGGTTGGTGCTTATGGGAAATAAAATCTCCATAATCATAAAAGTTAGAACATTCGGGTTCTAAGACATGGTTTGGTTTAAATTTTCATAGAAAACTCACGGGTTTCATGGGTATTTATTTTAAGGAAACTTGAGGTTTCATGGCACTTATTCGAAGCTTGGGTTGAATTTATGAACTCAAGTTCATATATACCTGCAATCAAACGCAATATATATAGAACAAAAATAATACAAATAATAAATTTGAACATATATTAGGGGATAGGTAATTAAATATAGATTCTACGGGACCTTCGGGGTTTTGCAAATAGAACCCAAATAATTTTTTGGTGGGTCGTAGTTGGAGTGCGAGGCTGACTTTTTTGACACTACGGGCTGTTGGCCGGCAAGAAAATAAAAAATTAGAAGCGAGAAAATAAGCCTTGTTTGAGGGTTCAATTAAGCCTTGGGGGGCTGTGTGAAGGGAAGAGGAAGAAGTAAATTTAGTACCTTAGATAGCCCTGAAAAATCGAGAGATCCATGTCGAGGCCACGGTGGGCTCCCGGCCAGGATAGTCGCGTTAATTTCTTTGGGCGACGGAGTGGCGCGCCTTGGGCCTGTGGGCGCCAATCTGGCGCGGGCCGAGGCAGCCATGGGCGAGGGGATGGTGAAGGCCCGCTAAGGAGCTGGCAGCTCATTTGAGTAGGCCGACTCGGTACAGGCGGCTTGGCTCGGCTTGAGTCGTGGCTTGGCTCGCGAATCCCGGCTCGGGTTCGAAGCCGACAGTAGGCTGGCTCAGTTAAGGGTTTTCTTATTTTCAAAACGAATTGAATCAGGGAATTTCAGAAGTTTCAGAAAATGAATTGGCTTTATCAATGAAAAAACCATAATTTTCACCCAGTTCACCGATCATCATTCATAATATATTTGAGATGTATTAAATGTCGATCTAACACAATGTTTGCGAGGAAGATCAATAATTCTTTAAACGCAGAAAATTGGGTTATGCATCATGGTGAGATTCCATGCAATCAGTCGACAAAATATCGACAATCGAGGCTAGTGTTTTAGAAGAACCTGGATTAGCTGATGATGATGGTTGAACAATTTGTTTTGCAGGATTGCCTTCAACTCCAAAGGCCTCATCGTCAATCGTTGAATCTGCGTTCAAAATAAGAGGAAAAAAATTGAATCAATATAGTATATTAATTCAATAAAAATAAATAAATCAAAGTAAAAACTATTGAGAAATTAATATAATTGATTGAAGATGGCCAAAAATCCGGTATAATTCTCTTGACAGCTGGAAAGAGCGTGCGATAACGTGTTGTGGCCAATATTTACGAGGTGCGGCAAGCAAAGGGAAGAGAGAGAAAGTAGAGAAGGCTTGAGGAATTATCTTGTATTGTGGTGTATATTCCTCATGCGGTGCCTTTATTTATAGTGAAATAAGTACAATTACACCAGAAACAATCCCATACATAATGGAATATCCTAATCCACACTATCTACCTAGGATTTTACACAATCACATTTAGCAGCGTGTGTATTTTATCGTAACCAAAAAACAAGGAGACCACTTGGTCCCCATCCCCACAACGCACAACTAAATCCCCAATTCCCCGATCACCCTTGCCATGGATCGTTGGTCCCCACTCCACACCCCGTTTACTAATTCTCCTCCCATTTCCCCTTCCGTTGGGCTCTTTGTTGGCATCTAGTTCCGTTTTTAAATTGGTTGCTTGGGCTCTTGGCCATCCTCAAATTTCCATCAATTTCCAATTAAGGTAAAATTTTAATTTATTTCAAATCTAATTGATTATTGAATACAAATTTTTGTATAATTGATGGTACCATGAGGTTATACATTATATGGTTATTGATAGATTATTTTATATAAATACCTTATAGGCTTATACTATGAAGTTCAAAGTCTATGATTATTATTATTTTTAAGAACATAAAGAGGAT
This sequence comes from Gillenia trifoliata, assembly GCA_018257905.1. Taxonomy (NCBI): domain Eukaryota; kingdom Viridiplantae; phylum Streptophyta; class Magnoliopsida; order Rosales; family Rosaceae; genus Gillenia; species Gillenia trifoliata. Next base: position 19,638,262 of record CM031081.1, on the reverse strand, counting down.
TAATTAAATTCATATGATATGATTGTTGCTGTTGGTCTTGATTAATTAAATTAAGCAAACCAGTTTTTTCCTTTGTTATCACAGGTTACATAATGGAGCACGATATTATAAGAAACAATGCTTAAATCCTTCTCCAAATATTCGAATAGTCCTCCTCTTCCTTCAAATATTCGGGTAGTGCGCACAACAAGCGGGATTAGCGAGGTTGGATGAAATATTATGCGACGTTTTCATGACATGAAACCTGGGTGCAACAATTGTAATTTGTTTGTATTAATTAATTATAGAAAAGGAACAGTACCATATAAAAATTTAAGTTGTTGTCATTTTTCTTTAACCTTGCATTCTTTTAAGTTAGCCTCCCTCAGGAAATCCTGGCTTAGCCCTTTGATCACCCACGTCGAGTTATTTATAATTATGAATTTTCTTACAAATTACAGCACTTGCCATAAAATAGGTAGCTTATATTTCGATATCTCACTTCATAGGTAGCTTATTTGGTCAAGGGTGGAGTGGGTGAATCGGGTGAATTGTGTTCTGGAGAATATATATAATCTAAGCTTCACTAGAACATGTAGCTTATGTTCAATAGCACTTTTTTGTTAGTTATTTCTTTGTTGTTGTCTATCTATAGGGTAGAATGAAATTAAATTACATATGTAGGTTGAAGTTTGTATCAATTTACGTACCTGATTGAGTGAAAATTATTGTGTTTTTCTTTGATTTGGGAATTGGGTTTTATAACTGATTTGTTATTTGTCTACCTACAAGGGTGGAATGAAAACAAATAAAAATGGAGGGGAAGAATTCAAGTATCAGAAAATTACAAGTTTTTTATTTGAAATAAAAGCAATTTGAGCCTAAGACAAATTTTTATCTCATGATTGTTAGTGGAAGACAACAAGAGCTTGAAAGGAAGAGCAGGGACGATGAGGTGTGCAGGATTTTGTGTGGCTCTTTTTCCTTCTCTATTCCTCTTCTCTCCCTCTACTTTATTTGTCAATTTGGTACATCTTTGCCTCATTCAGATTCTTTGGCTGTTTTTGGGATTTTTTTTTTGTGCGTAGCCCCTTTTCCGTTAGTTGCTCAATCTCTAGGTCTTTGAGGTCTTTTACTATCTGGAAACATTTGGAAAGCTCGAAACAAGTTTGTTTTAGGGCCTTTCAATCTCTTTCCGCGTCTTTGCATGTTTATCAGTGGGCTCATTCATGGTAGAAAGTTTATTCTTGGATACTCTCCAAAGTTTAGATACTCGTATCATTTCTTCTTCCAAGGATTCGGCCTATTCCTCGCAAGGCTCCTACTATTCTTCCGCACGTGTTATGGTCTCCTCCTTGGTATCCTTGGATTAAACTTAATACAGATAGTTTGTCTAAGGAAATCCTCATCCTATTGCTTGTGGAGCATTTTGAGGAATTGTGGTGTTCGGTTTCTTGGTGGTTTGTTAGGATATTGGTCATCATAATTCTTTCTTTACTTGGCAGAACTTTATCACGCGATTATTATTGGTGTAGAATTTTCTTATCAAAGAGGTTGTCATTGTTTTTGGTTGGAAAGTGACTTCTCTTCTAGTGTTACTTACACATTCTTCGTTCGAATGATTTTGATCCTCCTTGGCTTCTTCGTACGCAATGATTTACTAGTTTGGCCCGCATTAGCTAGATGACTTTCTGTTCTCACATCTTTCTAGAGGGGAATGTTGTTGCAGATATCTTTGCTAACATAGGTTTGTCTCTAATTTGGTTTGGCATGATTCTCCTCCATGCGTGGTTTGTGCTACTTTGTTGGCTTGCCTATGCCTTCTCAATCAATCCTGGCTTTAAAAGTGACGGATTGCCTAGCTATTTATGGAGTTGATCATCGAGGTTGTTTGCTCGGCACTGCATGGCTTAGTTTTGGGACATTGGTTGAGAATTTTTTCTTTCTTCATCCAGTTTTCCTTTTACAATAATGTATTGTTCTTTTCTTTGCGGGTTTCGGCTTTGTCCTTTGGTTATTTTTATTTTTATCACTCTTTTATTTAATAAAATTTGGGAGATAGGGAATGATTGATTCTATCGAGAGAGTTAGCCATTTCTAATCGCTTTAAGCGAGATAGAAGTATCCTACTTTGTAGTTAATGGCTAAATCACATAATTGGACTATACCTAATAATGACTCACAAAAATTGAACTTATATCAACTTTACTCAAATTTTTATCAATTTTTAAAAATTGATTTTTTATACACATAGCACAAACTCACTAAATTTATAGATCTCACACATATGTACACATTATCACATTAACAAAATATTTAACAAAATTTGACGATGGAAGACTTTAACATATTGGTATGCAAGGCAAAAAGTAGAGAATTGACATCGTCGATTTAGAACATAAAGGGTCAAAATTATGAAGGTTTGCAATACCACAATGACCATTTATAGTTAATCCCATTAAGATTAAATTTTAAAAGGATGATTAAGGATGGAATGTGGGTTAGAGAAATTCTGTTGGTATTTGTTGTTACGTATGTACACAAAAGCCAGGCTGAGTTGTAGATTTTATGGAGAGAATCTATCCATTTTGCAATTTTGCACTGAGTAAAAAGAAATGTCAGGTTATGTTTGTGTATGCTATGCCAAGTAATTAGAATGGCTTTGCGCTTTTAGTGCAGCTAACATTTTAGGGGTTAAGATTATATTTTTTCTTTACTTCAATTTGGTTGGAGTGTCAAAAGAAATAAGAAAATGAGTGTGGAGTTTATACGCGTAAGGATACTTTAGACATGAGGTAAGGTCCATAGTAAATATGAATTACTAAAAAGATAGGTGCATGGAGAGAATGTTAGTGTAGAAAAGACAAATGATGGGTTTAAAATTTCATTTTCTTTTTTTCTAAGATTAAGGGAGCGAGGAAAAAAAAAAAGATATGAGTGGGGATGAAAATGAACAATAGAATTTTTTTTTTTCTAAGGAAAAATAGGGTTTGTGTGGGTATTGATAAAATAATATTTTAAATTTCAAATAATATGTTCTTCTTTGTCTTTTCACACAATTAAAAACTAAACTTAATTGGTTGGGATACTTGAATTGGATAGCGAGGTATTGTTTAAATAAGAGAACTCCTGTCGCCACCGAATCTTATAGAGTTGATTATCGACTTTTGACCAACTATTTATGGGTCGGTTGGTGACTCGGTGGCGGCACCGGCCCGGGTTCCCGATGGGGACAGGTCTTCGAACTCTTCGGCTCAAGCTAGCAGCTTGAGGTATGAGGCTGCAAGGCTGAAGAGCAATATGTCTAAGTCACATCCATTGTTTTCAAAATATTCGTTTCCAAACCAACATCTATGAGGGCTCATTAATTCTCTCTCAAATTATTACATATCTTTTATATATATGACACAATATGTCAGCTTTTTAGTACAACAACCCTGATTTTGTTTCTTAGAATGGTTTGGGTTGTTTGAGTATGAATGGACTTTGCATCCTCTTCTTCTACCCTACGCAGTTTGTTTTGTTGGGTTGCAAATAATTATACCATTTTTCAGCATATTTTAAGGCCAATGCTGTTTGACATCAAGTTCACTTGTGATTGAGCTAGCCGCGGTCCTCGTGGAAATAATAAAAGAAGTCTACGTGACGTAAATTATTCTAGACAATCACGCACATCATATTATAGAGAATAACTTATATAAAATGGATTAGCGATTCGTAGCGTTGATTGAGAAAAGCATTGTTATGTGAAAGAAAAATTGCACATGACAATACATTATTAGACAAGAAATGATGCGTGGCGGTGAACTTCCATGTAAGTTTCTCCATATGATGAAATGGAGACTAATTAAATATTTAGCACGCCCATAAAGAAAGTGCACATTCTTTAAGTCTGTTTGGTGACGAAAAAATATGTTTTAGTTTTTCACGTAAAAAACAGGTGTCAGAAATTACCCTTTGGTAGTAAGTTTTGAATAATGAATTATGAAATGAAAAACACTACATGAAAAAAAAATTATATGTTCTCTAAAGCGTTAAATTAATATTTGCTTGGTGAAAAAAACAAAATCATGTATGGCATGTCATCCTGACTGATATCACGAAAACCAACATTGCTCTTACCATCACTCTGCCACCTTTAATTTCCATCATTATCGTGGCATATATCCTGCCATCGTCTGTTGGAACTTATTTGGATTTTACCAATTATAATTAAAGGTTAATTATCTATTTCGGACACTAGAGTTCGGTTAGGAGTTGATGACGGCTTGGTTAATTGAGATCTCCTATAATGTAGGACCATGAGGATGCGTGATGAAGTGGAATAACCCCGCGGTCGATAAAAACAAGCGTAATGCTTGGGTTATCAAGCGCCATCCTTAATGGGAGGAGGGGTTATGATGAGATGTCTATATATATTTGGTCCCTGCTCAGGAAGGAGTGGTTCATTCTTTGAGAGAGTTCTAGATCCATTACTAGAAGAGAACATAAGGTTTCCATTGAGTCAGAAGATCAAGAGATTGAGTTTTCCATCTGTGTAATGAAGCTAGCCGAGGTAAAACCATTTGAACTATTCGCTAAAAACCACTTGAATAAAAATACATCAAATGCTTATCGCCAAAACCTTGTAGTATTTACCTAGGTTCTAGTTAAAGTTTACATTTGGTATCGAGCCAACCTAGTTGGTTTTGGTTTTTTGTTTTCTTCATTTCATATGACATGATAGCATTGCGTATATATATATATATGTTGGCTTCTTGAGTATTTGTTTTTGCAGCAAACCTTACAAGGAGAATTGAGCGTGATTGATAATCTTGTATGGGATATCTTTAGATGGTGTTTTGAAAATACTCATCAAAGTGAGTCTTTTATGAAATATTGTTTCTTGAAGGTGATATCAAATTGTGATTCTTGGTTTATAACATGTTTCTATTTTTTCAAGAAAAGAAATAATTAAATGGTTCAAATCTTGAATTAGTGTGTGAAATTCTCATTGGAAGATTGAACCAACTATCGTTTGTTCAAAGATTTAAGGATAGTTGTAATTCAATTTTTAATAAAATTGTCATCTGAGATAATGCATTGAATGCATGGATTACGGTGCGACTCTTACTCAAAAAGTGTGTCATTATCTTGTGTGGAATATATTCTCATTTGATAATATGGTTAACAAATGTTAATGGCTTCTTCGATTGAATCGATTCTCTTAATTTCTCATCATTGAACCATTGAATGAATTAATTACAAGAAATGGCGTGGGGATGTGGAAATATTATGCTGGGGTGATGGATTTAGATTTGGCACTTAGGGAGGCGGGCCTGCTACGGTAACTAACATGAGCACCATGAAGAAGACTGAGTTCGAGAGGTGGCACAAGGCTAGCAGGGATGTAAACATGGTTATGAAAGGTCCATGGTGGGAAGTGTTGGGGTGGCATACGGATAACATCATCTGAAAGGATTTTCTTGAAGTTTGTGGGAGCCAAGTTCAAATGTCCGAGAAAGGCAGATGAAATCTCATGACCACTGCGACTTCATTGGAAATTTGATGGAAATGGGAGTGGGGGAACATATCTTGAAGATGGTTAATGCGGCGGGAAGGTTTGAATGATTTGGATGTCCTACCCGTGGGACGAACCTTTGTCGTTCACATGGCTCTCAACTCTCTGCTGAATCTTTTGAGCGACTTAAGATCTCCTACAACCCCACTTTCGAAGGAGAAATGGTATTTGGATGATATGATATCTGTCTGTGTGAATGAAGAGAGCAGAATCAAGAAGGGCAAGGCGTGTGGTGAACTTTGTTCAAGTTGGCAAATGGGAAGAAGCACATGGTGTATCTGGTAAGAACTCACAAGCCACATAAATTATCTAACTCTCATGCCATTGGTACTCCATCCTCTTCCAAGGATCTCAAGCTTTAAGGTGAATGTTGAAAACATTAAGTGCTATTTACGTGAAGTATGGTCACATGAAAAGGGCTGCGACAAACGCATCAAATGGGCTAACAAGAAAGGTATTAAAATTGAAAATGTTTTTGTTTGTTTTTTTGAGTTAAATCTTGTTGAAGCTCCTCCAAATACTTGGTGGTTTTGATATTGGTACTCGGTGCACATCACCAATTCCTTACTGAGGTTTCACAAGAAGGATTACAACAAAAAATGAAGTTTTCAAGTGCATGTTGGGAATGAAATAAATTCTGAGTGGAGGCATTAGGCACAGCCCAGAGCTCAGATATCTAGTAGTTTTATTTTAGAGTTAGTAGATGTACTTTCTATGCCTTCCTTGCGAAGGAGTTTAATTTAAACAAAACTTGTAAGTCTTGGTTTCTCTTTCATTGGTGACGATGAAAGCATCGGAGTTTATGAGAAAAATAATTTGAACAATGTTCTTAGTGTTTGCATTTAAAAAAGTGATCTTTGGCGATTAATTTGTGATGTTTGTATGATTCCAAATTGTTTAATTGTTGACTTTCTTGTAACACAAACTAAAAGACCTTTATTGGATGAACAATCAACTATGCTTTGGCATAGGAGATTGAGAGACATATATCTAAGAAAAGATTGGAGAGATTGGTCGAATAATATCTTTTGCCAAATTTGGATTTACCAAACTTCTTGTTGCACATTGATTGTTATAAGGAAAATTAACAAATAAAAGGAAATTTAGTGCGAAACAGTAAAAGTTGTTAGAAATAATCCATTCCGATGTGTGGTCATACCGAGTTCAAACTATATGCAAAAATGTTTATTTTGTGACTTTTATAGATGATTTTTTCAAGATATGGTTATGTGTTTTTAATTCCGGAAAATTAAAGAGTTTTAAGTGTTTCAAAATCTTTAAAAGCAGGAGATTGAAAACCAATTGGACATGAAAATTAAAATCTTGAGATCCGATAGGGGAGGGAGTATAAGCGGTTACATGGAAGAAGGTCAACAAAAAGGTCCTTTGGCTTTGTTTTTAGAAGAATGTGGCATACAAGCTCGTACACCCTCCTGGCACACCTCACGGAACGGTGTTGGCGAGAGAAGAAATCAGTTTAAAAGAAATGGTTCGATGCATGATGAGTGAACAAACGCCAATGTTTAATGAGGTGACGTTAAAAATGGCAAATTATATTCTTAATAGAGTCCCCAGTAAAGCGGTGAGAAGACTCCATTTGAGATGTGGACCTAGGAAACCTAGTTTAAATCATCTACATATTTGAGGTTGTAAGCGAGAAGAATGTATAGCCTGCGGAGAAAAGTTGGACTCGGGGGTGTAAGTTGCTGGCCGTCGGTTTTCGAGAAAATCGAAGGGTATAGGTTCTACTCTCCCACTTGTTTACAAGATTATTTGAGGTAAATAATGCAAAATTCCTTGAAGATGATAATAATCAAGGGTGTTTGCATGAAAAAGATGTGGTTTTTTAGGAGGAAATATGCGTAGGCGTCACCAACGCAATTATCTAACGAGACTTTTCAGAAATCGCGTGGATGTGCAACCAATGCCACTACTTGACAGAGTATGGAAGTGAGATAACTACAACCGTGAATGCTTCACAATCTCAAACGCTGCTTGATTGAACAGCCAAATGATGTGAGGGCAGTCAAGTCGCTGAAGTTCCAAGGAGAGTGTCTCGGAGCAAGAAGAAAGTCAGCTATTCCAAGTGATTTTGTTGTACTTACATGAAGTGGAACATGAAGGATGTGATGATGATCCGTTGACATTGATCAAGCTATTATGAAACTCAACAAGAGTTTGGCAGGAAGCAATGAGAGAAATGGATTCGATGAGAAAAAACTCAGTTTGGAGAAGTTGGTAAGAATCGAATGGAAATATAAAGCCGATTGGATGTAAATGGGTGTTCAAGACTAAAAAGGACTCAAATGTCAACATAGAAGATATAAAGGCCGAGACTTATGTGAGTTCACTCAAGTTGAAGGCATAGACTACAGCGATACATTTTCTCTGTGTCATCAAGATTCATTGAGAATAGTACTATATCGTTAGTAGGCGCACTTTGATCCTAGAACTACATCAAATGGACGTGAAGACGGCTTTCTTGAATGGTGAATTACAAAGAAGGACTTATATACATGCATAACCACTTGGTTTTATCGAAGAAGAATAGGGAATGAATTGCCAAGTTAGAAAAATCCATTTATGGATTGAAACAAGAATCAAGACAATGGTTTTAAAGTTCGATGAGAAAGGTAACATCTTTCGGTTTATAGAGAATAAAGGCGATGATTGCATATATATAAAGATATGTGGTTCAAGATTCATATTTCTTGTGCTATATGTCATTGACATTCTTCTTGCTAGCAATGATATGAATGCATTGAAGGAGACCAAAAGAGTTTACAGCACCAGGCTTTTGATATGAAAGACTTAGTGAGAAGCATCTTTTGTCCTTGGCATAGAAATAACTAGGGACGAGGAAGAGAGGCTTTTGGGGTATCTGAAGTCTTTCATAGATAAAATATTCAGAGAGATTCAACATGCAAGGTTGCTTTCGAGAAGGAGAATACCAATGGGAAAGAGGACAAACTCAACAAAGACCAATGTCTCAAAAACAATCGGAAAGGAAAACATGCCAAAATAAGCGTATGCATTGCTTGTGGGGGCTTAATGTACATTCGGTGTGCACAAGACACGATATAGCATTCTCAATCAGTGTTTTAAGGGAGATTTCAGTCCAATCACGGGGAACAACATTGGGTAGCAGCTAAGAAAGTGATGAGGTATACGCAAAGAACGAAGAGACTTACAAGCTTGTGTATAAAGTCGATAATCTGAAATTTGTTTGGGTATCTGATTAGGTTACTAACGGGATGTCAAGATGATCGAAAATCACTAGTGGATACATATTTTCTGCAGCGGGAGGGCTGTATCAAGGAGGTGCCAAAGAAAAAGACACTCGTCCACAATGCAAGCGGGAATATATGAAGCTTGTTTGAGAAGCCATGGAACAGGAATATTTGAAAAATATGATTTCATTCTTGGAGGTTGTTGACTCGTTACCATTTTATTGATCCTCTTGTGATAATAATTCAGGAAGTACATGCTATATTCCAAGAACAACGAGAGGTCTTGACTACTAGATTGATGGATGTGAAATATCGTAGATCAAAGATAATGTTGATGGAGTGTTGTACATATAATACAGACATAGTGATACAACCTTGATGATAGCTGATCCTCTTACAAAACCCTTATACGGTGGGAGTTTACAAAGGGCATGTGGCCGAATATGGGAATCTTGGAATCCTTTGAATCTGTAGAAGCATTAGGGGAGTGAAGAGTATGTCTATTTAGATTTTCGAGTTCATAATTTCATGTTTTAAGTTGTTTTCTCATGTATGGAAGCGATGTGAACATACGTTTACTATGTTGATTAAGTTTTGCGAATTATGGTTTATGGATTTTGCTTATAATTTATACATATATACAAACATATATTATAAAAATATCAAGAAGCAATTGAATGCCAAAAGCGAGAATGAATGAAAGGGTGGTTAAGTGGGAGCATGAGGACGAGCTCTCATTCTTGATGTAAATTTTCATCATGTGTGATAAGTAAAGAAAAGCGTGATTTAGTGCTTGCATTAAAATGTTATGCAAGATTTTAGGTTCGGTTTTACAAAGTGATCATGTTGATGTAAGAACAATTTGACTATGTATTAACTCATGTGATCACTAAGGAATTGAACTGTTGAAAGGATGTGATAATCATATATATAATTTGTATAATCCAAAGTGGGAGAATGTTGGAACTTATTTGGATTTTACCAATTATAATTAAGGTTAATTATCTATTTCGGACACTAGAGTTAGGTTAGGAAGTTGATGACTTAGTTAATTGAATCTCTCCTATAATGTAGGACCATGAGGATTACGTGATGAAGTGGAATAACCCCATGATCGATAAAAACAAGCATAATGCTTGCCGCGATTATCAAGCGCCATCCTTAATGGGAGGAGGGGTTATGATGAGATGTCTATATATATATTTTGTCCCTGCTCAGGAAGGTAGTTCCATTCTTGAGAGGATTCTAGATCCATTACTAGAGAAGAGAACATAGGTTTCCCAATTGAGTAGAAGATCAAAGTTGGAGTTTTCAATCGTGTAATGGTTTCTTAGTAGGCTTGAACTATTGCTGAAACCACTTGAATAAATACATCAAATGTATCATGAAACCTTGTGAAATATTACCTGGTTTCCTGATTAAAGTTTACATCGTCACCCTCACAACCGCCACCTCGATCCATCACCCATACCATGGCAACTACATGATCAACATCTCTATCACCACCACCTATTGCCACCATCCTACACCACCACAACCCCCAGAATTTGGTGCCAAATAGCACCACCCTTGCATAACCACCTCACCACCAACATCACCATTTGAAAATTTATGGTACAAAATAATATTACCAAACACGAGTTTACAATTTTTTTTTGGGCAATTTTAATATTGGTATTAGAAACGTTTTAATATTTTCTTTGTCAAAAATTATTCTCAAATTTAGCTACTAAACGCAGTCGTATATATAAAAGTCCAAAATTCTAATTGTTGTTTTCGTCTTTCAAAACAGTTTTTCAATAATCATTTTTGCATAACGTACGTTATAAAACGGGCCCTCAATTTTCCAAATCTATGTTTTAAATCACTAGTAGAAATGTGGCCTAAGGCCATTGATTATCTATGGCAATTTTTTTGTCAAAGGACACCACACATCAGTCAATGCAAGGGCAGTGAGGTATAAACAATGTTGGAGCCTTTCCATGCTTCATTCCATGTGTTTGTTAAAATGAATATCACCGGTCAATATTTATGTGCGTGAAAGCCGATATATTTTAATCTTTCAGAAACCATCAATAGTGATTTAAAAATTGATTCTTTGATACCCGAGGGTTTGGAAATAGGATATGATTCCCCTGTTAGTTTTGGAATTTTCCCTTTTTTTATTTTCAGACGATACCGAAATCTCTATTAATTAATAATTAGGTAGAGTTGCATGCAATATATGCATGGAGTTTAGGTATAAGTGGCCTCACCAAAAGTTTGTGCGGCATAAAATCTAATGATAAAATTGAACTCCGAATGAAGTGAAAGGAGTACATTTATACCACCTTTAATGATTGGGGCTACGTGTTCTGGCCTGCGATGAATAAGTAATTTGAATTTGTATGTATTCTTAATTTAAAATAATTTCAGTAGTTGTCCACGAGCCTCAAAGCAGCAACCGCTTCTCTATTGTTATTTCTCGCCTCCAGATGCCTTGTGTCTCTGATTTCCTCATCGTCATTTTTCAAGTGTACTTACAGCTGTAGATGTATTCTCTCAGATATTCTCATAATATCCTATCACCACCAGTCTGTGCACCATTTGCTCCGGCAGCCACCCGGAGAACATCTTCGATTAATGCAACGTTTGCCATGATGTTAACATGTGCACCACTATCTATACCCTTCCATCAACGAGACTAGCCGGTGGCTTGTGCCGGTTTCAAATCATCCATTCATTACGCATGATACAGAAGATAGTGTCATGCAAAGTTCGAGGAGAAGTGATTGATGATTTCGTTACTGTTGTGCCACTTGCACTTGAAGGATAAAAGAGATCGAGTACAAAAGGCGTGTAAGCAAAGCTGCCTTCTAGTCAAGTGTCTAGGAAGATGAGTTTGAAAGTCATTTTTGTATTTGCTTCTCTTTGATGTTGTTGAAGGCGTGTGTAGTCCCTGACAACTAATTGTTCAAATTGACCTATATATTATGACATGTATATCGTACGACAACATTTTTTTAGAATTTAATATTAATATTTGGCATTCATTTGTTATCTTCCAAATTATAAGGTCTGTGGTGTTTAAGTTCTCTCTTCGGAGGTGCAACATACCACCACATGAGGTGGTTGCGTATGTTTTTAAAGAGAAGAGTACGTAGCTTTTTAATATTTGATCATTAATAAAGTCAACTTATCGTTTGAAAAAAATATATATACATTCACATATAGAAGGCATTTAGCTCGTCTTGGAATTTTTTTTTTTTAATACAACGATGTTCTACTCTATGGAGGATATTCTACTCTAAGAAATGGATGATTCGACTAGACCACACAATGAGACAGATACTAATTAGGTATCGAGCTCAAGATAAATATAATAGTCATCGTCAGTCATATGAGTCAAACCTGAAACTTCTCACTTACAAATGAAGAGGAATACCCACTAGACCTTATAATACTAGTTGGTAGCTCGTCTTCGTATTTAAGTTTGATAACTGGTATAACCTCTTATCTCTTATTTGCGGATTTGACTACAATACTTACATGTATTTAATACAATAACCATCTTAACAGTCAGATGATAATTGTATTAAATACATATATTCACATGAGTATTTTTAACCTTCAAATGATAATTGTATTAAATACATGTGTCTATCGTGGTTATCGAACTCTACAAATTACATCACCGTTTAACAGTGGTTTGATGAGAATTAGGCCCATTATGAATATTGGCCCAGACTTGTTCCATTTATTGGTTATGGGCCTGTAGTACCCAACAGAAGAAGGGCGAATGGGATGTTTACCCGCCAAAAAATGGAAAAGATGTCTGAAATTTGAAGCTAAACAGTTGAGTGACTCTCTCTCTCTCTCTGGCTTCAATCCCCTGGGTGAAGATGTCTCCCCTCGTCTCTACGCTAGTGTCGTCGACGAAATCCAAGCAGCTCCTTCAGGTTCGTTTCCGTTTTCTCACACAATTGTTAGTTGTGTTTGGCTGCCGAGAAAATGCAGCTAAGGTTTGAATTTTTGGTGTTTGATTGTGTGTTTCCTTAATTTCCAAATCAAATCGAATCACCTGTTTCTAATTAATTTTTAAAATTGTAAGTTTTTCTAGAGCTGAATTCTTATCGGAGTTGTGTGATTCGAAATGATTTGGTGGTATGAGAAATTCCATCTTGCATTTCCTCTTCTAATTTCCAAATTTAAAGTTTTTTAGAGCTGAATTTTTTATGAAATTTGTGCGATTATATATGATTTGGTGGACTCCAGTCTACAAATTCCTGCATTAGATTCCTAAGCTGCTAGAGATTCTTAAACAATTGGCGTACGAATTGATAAATTTTGAGTGGGTTTTTTATTTTTATAGTAGTTGTTTCTCTAACAATAATCGTCTGGCCTGCGGTTGCAACCAATGTGGAGATTCCCCAGGCCAAGGGCTCAATGGATGAAGTCCCCAAGCTTAGCAAATTGGCTTGGAAATCAAATTTTCTTTTTTAATTTCCGAAATTTTCTTTTATAGCTGAAATTTTAAATAGATGTTTGATTAGATAGGATTTGGTTGGTCACCTATTATGAGAAAATTCAATCGCGCAAATGATTACGGGTACCATTCAGATTGTGTGTAAGCATAATGTATGCGAATTGATGTCGTATTCCTATCTGATAGCTGGATTTCTCTCCAAATTAGACTGTTATTCTGTGCCTGTTTTCATTTGCTTTGCTTGTTCAGTGATTCTACAGATGGTTTTAGAATTTTAGACTTCACGTCTAGCTTCTTCAGTGAGGTAGATATTGTAGATATATGGGTTGTGTTTATCATCATCCAAGAAATAGGGTGCGGTAGCAGAATCTAGAACAAACAAGACTCGGAACTTCAAATTAGAGGAAGCGTGCGGTAAAATCATTCTGTGCGACTAAGAAAATGAATTTTTGCAAATGATGATATAATGATGTCAGCTCAATAGAATAGTCCTGGTAAATGCATCTTCTTCATTGCCCTTTTGAGTTCGAAGTTGTAGGGTCATAATCTATCTAACTGGCAAACCTGATACACATTGTTCAATTCCCCTTGATATGCATAATTTCAGGCTTCAAAAGATTTTCCGAATATGCATAGTCTCATCATGCACAGTTACAACTCTGATAGTGCTGACTTGCGTGTGGATCACTTGGCCTTGCACAAGGCTTTGTGTGTTCTAATGGGGTGGGACTACTTGAAGCCTCCTGATAACTCAAAGGCGTATCAGTTTCTTTCTGCTGAAGCAGCAGCAGCAGCAGCAAGTGTGGATGATCTGATTATGTGGCCACCTGTGGTGATAATTCATAATACAGTTACGGGAAAGAGTAAAGATGGCCGCATGGAGGGTTTGGGCAATAAAGCAATGGATGGCAATATAGAGGTATAGGATTCCTTCACAGTTCATATGTGCCATTCTTTATGCTTTTATCTATCAAAATGTTCTTTGGAGAAGTTGGTCCCAAGTCAAGTAAGTGCATATAGTATATTTCGGAGACCATTTTAATAGACTGAACATCTGTATTGGATGGAGTGAACCCTTTCTTCGGTACAGCATACAGCATGTCTATTCCATAAAATGTCTCTGCTACCACCCCTGCCTTTTTTCTTGGATCAGTTTGACATTGTTAACCGTTTTCTTGCTTTTACTTTGGACAGAACAATTCCTGTTCAGTAATCTCAGTTGAGCTAGACTGTTGTACTGACATTTAACGGTTACATTTTCTTTGCAACCCTTCCTATTTGATTTGATTTATCCATTTTAAATTTTGGGGGGTGAATGAAATAATCTCGATGCGGCTTGGCTTCCAATGTACAACAGCTCTTAGTGCTGGTTACGTATGAGGGAATCTGGATTAGAGTTACCAGGATCTTGGGCTTCCAATGTCAAAGATCATCAAGCAAAAAAAGAATTCTAAAGGCTACAGTAGCTAGTTGTAGTTTGCTAATGTCTTGGTTGCATCTGAATTGCAATCTCTTTCAGTTTGTCTTATTTTTTTTGTTGAAAGTTTTTTTTTGGGCGTGAATTGAAAGGATATGTTAGTTTCCTATTCGACAGGCTGGGTATTGTCACATGTGGAGTGAGCTTGAGGGGGAGGAATGCTTGTGTTTATTGTCAGTTGGTGCCTCAAGTAAACCCGTAACCTAATTGAAACCCAGCGGTTTGAAGTGGGTTTGGAACGGTATCACATCTTTCTTCCCTCCTTTTTGCCACATTTTTTTATCCTACATGATAAACTTCAGATCCTCCAAGTCCATGCACTTGAACTTCATCAAGCCAGTTCAGCCAAAAGTGGTAAATTGGATAAACCTCTTACTGAACTGAGACAACCAAGAAGGGGGCAGTGTCTGGCATAACGACGAGCAATGTTCTCTCAGATCCCCCATAGATTGAACCTATATAAACTCGAAAGGATAACTCTAACATCAGATTTTAACCTTTTGATAAATGGCTTTTGCTTGTTTAATAGGCTTGGTTGATATTTTGGCAGTTTATTTCCAACTCTCTAACTTCTGCTGCATAATATAAGATTTTGGTTTGTGCAACATGATGCCAGTTGTATAGGATTGATTATTAAATCTATTGCGTTTCCTTACCAATCAGATGGGAACTTTAAAAATGATTTTTTTTTCCAGCAAACCGAAGAATCAAGTCGATTCGGGAAGGAGTATGAAATGCAAAAAAGGCATGGAAACTTTCCGGATCAATTTAGTTGCTTTTACATCTGCTATGTGATCAAAAGAGGAAACAAAAAGCATATAGTTAGTTAGACAGTGCTTCTGACTCTCCTATGCTACAACTCTGTAGCTCTTTTGATTCTGTTGGTTTTTGCAGGATAAAGGTCTAGATGTCATATCAGAAGGATTGGGACACTAATGTATGGGCGATGATATGAATGTGGTTGGTTGTAATGCACATACCTAGGTTTCCTTTTGTTTGATTTATTAGAAGAATTTAGAGATAGATCATTGTTTGAATATGTTCAGGGCATGGACTGGCAAGTCCCGCTGATTGAGGAAATAGATACAAAGGTGAGGGCTCTACTCTGACTGAAATCCCAGTCTTTTCAACGGCGTCTGGGAGAAAACATACTTACAACTAATGATTTAGTTATTTAAGTGACATCTGAGAGATTGAAACCAGTCTTCTATATATACAAGTAAGCTTGTTCCGCGTGTGTACTGAGAAATCATAAATTCTGCATGTGGAGTTGAAACATTCTTTCAAATTGAATTGATACACGAGATTGTCTTTTGCTTGAATGCTTTGAAGCTGTTACTTGAAGATGATTATTATCTATTTTCTTGCTCAGGGTGGTTCGTAGAAGCTTTTAGAATAAAGTGAGCTTAATGTTTAATTCTGGAGACTCCGTTGGTATCTGTGGCAGACTGTTTCTAAGGTTAGTTGACAGCTGGAACATATCTTATTGATTTATATACACTTTTGGCATATATATTTACATTACCCGATGGTAGAATATTGTTTTTAAGATCCCATTTGATTAATCTTTGCAAACAAACAGTTGCAGCTCATATGGCTGTCAAGATTGTGTTATTTGGTTCTCTTTTTTGTGTTGTGCTTAATCTTATAGTATCGGGCGCAGTTCCTGTCACTCACTTATCAGAGTCTAATCGTTTGTCAAGTCTTGTGTGCTTTTTCTAATGACTCCTAGCGTGTTTCTAATTCTTTTTTCTCAGTTCGTAGTATGCGTTGGCATGATCATATATGAAAGTAACTGCTGGAAAGACTTTTTATTGTGCAAACTAAGAGTTAAACCAGTAAATTTAACAGGCTCCATAGTGGTATTGAATCTTTATTGATGAATTTGCATGTAGAAATTAACTAGAAACATTGCATATATTTATATGTACTACGAAAAGAAATTACATTTGTCAAAATTTTAGTACAAACATTCAATATGCACCAAGTTCTACAAGCAGTAGTGAATCTTTGACTGCAGCCATGATTACATTGACAATATATCTTATCTTCCATAATTTCCTATACAGATCAGTACTCCTGGTGTTCAAAATCCCATTAGCTCATCGATAAACAAATCGGAACAGTAGTTGTAGGTGCTGTCTTCAAATGGTTGGTTGAACAAATTGTCAAAGTAATTGCTTGGAATCTGATAGTTTGCTTCAATTGCTCCTCCATCTTCAACAGCAAGCCGGGAAGAACCAGCAGTTGGCAGAGGCAGCTCCTCTTCTTGGTTTCCAGCCATCTGATCGTGATTGAAATCAACGGTTGCAAAGATATCTTCAACGTCGAAGGTAGGAATATGACTACTGCGCAGCATGTTATCGTCAAAGAATAATATACCATTACTCTCATCAGGCAGTGGCAGCACAAGATCAGTGTTACTAGTCAGAGTATAGCAGCTTTCTTGTGGTTCCTCAACATTATAATCCGTCGATTGATGATCTTCCAATGGATAGTAATTACTTGGAATTGGATAGTAAGCTTCAAGTGGTCCTCCATCATCAGCACCGAGCCGGGCAGATCCAACAGTTGGAAAAGGCACCTCTTCTTGGGTTTGAGCCATCTGATCAGGAGGCACATTCTCTGATGACACTAACGCCGAGTGATCGCCATCTTGGGGCGCCAATAGTTCCTCAATAAAGAATAATGCGGGATCATCATCATAAGCAACATCAGGCATCCTCATCCTCTTATTGCTCTCATCAGGCAGTGGCGCAGTAGAGCAGCTTCCTTGCGGTTCTTCAACATTATTCGTATTCGGATCATTCGAACGCTTTCTCTTATTCTCACCGGAGTTCCTTCTCATCTTACATATCACGAAATCAAAATCATAGCGATTCTTTGAGGCCTTTGTGTCACTACAGTCATGAGCGGCCGCAGCGTCGTAAAGACTATACTCTTCTAAAAGCCACATAGCGTGGTCTTCTGACGTCCATTTATTCTCGAATCGAAAATTCCTTTTCCTACCGATAGGATTAGGGTTTCTATTGCCCTCAATCTCTTTACACCCACTTCCGCTCCAAGTACCAGCACGCCCAATCTTGCGACTGATGTTCTTACGGCTCCTCTTGAGCTCGGAGAAGAAGAAGAGTTGTTGACCATGGACTTGGTCTCCTCCGTAGCGCTCCCAGATCTCGGATGGTTCAGATTTATGCCCGAACAGACTGCACTTGTGGATAAGGCTGTCGTATCCCGCCATCAAAGGGTCTTTCTCTACCACCATCTTGTTGAGAAGGATAACGATTTCTTGGTCTGTGGGATCGAAGTGGAAACCCGGCGGAGGACGGAGTTTAGCCATTGCAAACGTTTGATATGTGAATGCGATGGATCAAACCCAGCGGAAGTGAAGTAGTTCTCTAGTGTTTGTCGCACCTGTTTGCTCGAGTACTGTTTCGATCGGGCAACAAGCGATCAATCAGAAGAGAGAAAATGATCAGAGTGCCGATCTGAATAGGAAAGTGGGATTATTTATAGGCGGATTAGGGTTTCAGATTTCCTTGGAGACAAAGGAAAAGAGGAAACTAGCCGTTGGACCTGGTGAGTCGGTGACTCTCAACATTTGTCGTTTTCTGAATTTCAAAGGTGAAACAAGTACTATGAACCCGCTTCTTTAGTATGGCGCGCAGCGTTCTAACGTCGTCGTTTTCTTAGTTCACTTTGATTTTGCTGGCCTGTGTGTTTTTTTTATTTACTTTTCTTTGTTGAAATTTATTTTAATTCTAAAGAATAGTCCAACCACCAAAAAAATAATATTTCTATACATTACATTTGTTAAATTTGATCATTAGAACGTAAATGGAATTAAATAGGAAAAAAAATGTCATTTTAGTTTTTTCTATTACAAGCGATATTGGGAGCAATGGAATGCTTACCCACCAGAAATAGAAGAAATGTTTGAAAATTGAGGTTGAATGACACGATCTTCTTTCTTTCTAACTCAACCATCTCTTTTTATAACTAAAATTTCTAAAAAATGCTTGCTTAGATTTGATTTTTCTTTTTTTGATACAAGCAATATTTTGTTACATTATCTATACACACTGCTCGAACAAACTTGGCTAAACACAAATCTACGACTCTTAGATTGACATTGTTGGTCACATATATGAAGAAATTATAATTGCAAATGATGATTTGTACAATTGAGATTGTGAGTACAGATTAAGTGTGTGATTTTTTATTTATTTCAAAAATAAATATTAAAGAATCTTGTAAATCTTAACATGGTATCTTTACGTTCACCGGACTTTATTCTCAACCTACAAATCACCAAATCAAAATCATAGTAATTCTTGGAGGCCTTTTTATCGTTACCATCATGATCAGCACCAACATCATAAAGACTACTCATACAAAAGCCACCCGCCACCCGCCATGCTCTTCTAACGTATTTCCATGCACGAACGGCTGCTCTTGAACTCGGAGAAGAACAGTTCTTGAGCAGTGAGTTGGCCTTCCGACGTCCACTCTGCCTGCAAATGGCTACAGAACTGCAGTTTTTGCTTGATAATCGTCAGTCCTGTATTTTTTATACTATTTGATTCTATAATGTTCTAATCAAAGTGAAACCAAAATTTTCTGTAAATCCCACGTCTTCCGTTTCAGATTATGAAAATTTACTAAAACTCGAAGCTAAACCAACTACTTGGCAAGAGAGATTGTATTTCCTTTTGATACAAGCCATATTGGGATAGAACCTCGAGTGCAAAGATAAACGTTCTTAACTACTTGAGCTACAAGTCTCTCACAAATATGAACTACATTTACACCACTCAAAATTGACTACAACTAATGAGCTATTGTGCTCTTATTATGATTTGACTACAAATCACTACAATTCTAGCTCCTAAATGGCAAGCATCTATACCATCTTACCGAAAGTAGTTTCTCTTTTTTCCCCACAAGCATGTATGACATGTACGGCAGTTAAGACAGTTGTCCATGAGGCTCAAAGCAGCAACTGTTTCTCTATTGTTAGTTCTCATCTCCGGATGCCTTGTGTCTCTGATTTCCTCATCGTAAAGGCGGTCATTTTTCCAAGTGTACTTACATGTTACAACTGTGGATTTATGCGCTCAGACATTCTAATAATATCTGAACAAATCCTATCACCTCCAATCTGTGCACCATTTGCTCCGGCAGCAATCCTGAGACCATCTTCGATTAATGCAACGTTTCCCATATGATGTCAACATGTGCACCACTCTCTATACCCTTTCCCTTAAGGAGACTAGCCGGTGGCTTGTGCCGGTACTCCCTTATGTAGGTAGCAATACCAGATGGGTTGAACCTCGTTCTTCCTCTCCATCCTTTCGCACACATGAATCCTGCACTCCATATAAACAGTATCTTTCCATGTCTGGAGCAGTACTTGTAATGGGCGTATTTAGGATCGTCAAGGTTATCAGCTATCCCATGAGAGAAGTGAGCCTCAGCCCGTCGCATCATTGTTGGAGCCACAAAGCGTAGTAGATCAAAGAGAGTCCGAGATGTGTAAGCCTTATTTTCTGTAATTTTTCTGATGCTTGCCCTGCTTACCTCATCATATTCAGTCCACGCAGCGCACACTTTGCACGAAACTTTATCTAACCTTACAGAATTCAAGAAACTAGTGTTAGATGCAAGCACAAATGGGTAAATACCGACGACTAAAAGCAGAAAGTTGAATCAATGATGAAGATTTATATAACTACTTATACCTCATATAGTTGAACATCCTTTGAACCACTAAAAGAATCAAGAAAAGCGGCGCTCCAAGAATTAATCATTCCCTGTCAAAAAATATAGTGATCAATCGTATGTCACCTCCCACGTACATCTTATGTTCTAAGGTTTACAGAGAAAATTCCTTCTACGGTATGCCTCGCCGTTGTTCGATGGCTTTACAACTTTTAGTTGCAAGGATCCGGTCATGGACGATAGAAAGATTACATTTCAATTCGTAGACATTGTCTTGTTGTCATTATTTTTATTGGAGATTTTTGTAAAAAAATTAAGACAGTATTACTCTTCTCACATCACACAGTCCTACTGGCCTTATTCTCAATAAGAATTCCTCCAACATTGCAAATAATTCAAGACGGGGTTGTGGATTAGAAAGTGTATATACCACAACAATATCTCAATTGCATACCTGGGAGCTTGCTCCAAATGAAAGGCATACTAAAGATGCCTTGGGGATTTCCAATTTGTTGGCTTCAGCGACATTTCCATTCCCATTGGAGCTAACGGGAAGCTTTGATATTTTTCCATCAAAGCAGTTCACTTCTAAGTCCGGAAACTTTACGGCTGCCGTTGCAGGAACTATGGTTTTATCACGCCAAACCAAAAAATAAACTATGGATGCAAAATCACATTAAAAAAGTAACAAACGTGTTAAATTGGGCTTTTATATATGGATTAGGTAGAGGTGTCAAACGAGCCAGTCTGGCCCATTTGAAGTCGGCCCACGTGGGCTTGGGCCGTACTTGGATCGGCCCACTCAATAAACGAATTGTGCTTGGGTCGACCCAATTAACAAAACATTAAGCCTAGCTCAACCGGCGAACTTGGACCATTAAGACCAGGGCCGTGCTGGGCCGGGTCACTAAACAAGCCGACTTCGGCAAAACAAACTTTAATTATTTTAAAATTAAAAAAAACACTTACTTGAACATGTTATTAAGCTAAATATCACTAATATTAAGTCTTTCTAACCTTAAAATGTGTGTTTGTAATTGAAAAATCTTAGTACATTGGTTGGGCGTAAACTTTGACTGACGGCGGTAATAAGGAGATTAAAAGTTTTCTTTCAGCTTTCGATTGGCTCATCATTGTCTAGGTTCCGCGGAATTAATCTTAAATTTAGAGTTCTATTAGAGCATGTTTGGTTGTCAAATTGCATATTGAATTGATCAAATTGGGGATCTAGGAATTCAAAAATAAGTGATCGATGAAGCATGCAAAAATAGGAATTAATAATTAATTAGTTAGTCATATTTGCTAAAACAAGGTTGTACGTACCAAACATCATTATAAACACATGGAAAAGAATAATACTATAATTCGTTTTGCTCTAGTATTGCTATTCATTTTATTTCTTTCTCATAATAAATGAGGCAGGAGCACCGGCACGACCCATTAAAATAAGCACAGCACGGCTCAAGTCCATTTAAATAAGGCACAACACAACCCAAACTCATAAGGCACGGCACGGCACGGCACGGCACGGCACGGCACAGCACGATTAGTAAGAAGTGGGCGGGCTGGACCTAAGCACAGCCCACGGACCACGGACCTGGCCCATTATGAAAAATCTCATTTATTCCTCAATGCCGAAGGTATAAGTAGGACTAGTAGATAGCATGTCCTATCATCAATCATGAGGCAGTGGCAGCACAAGGTGATCAGCGTTACTAATTAGAGTAGAGCAGCTTTCCTGCGGTTCTCCAATTGGTGATTTTGTGATGATCAACGCTTTCTCTTATATCATTACCACCAGTCCTGTCTTTTTGGTTTAAATTCAAGTTTAAATTCAGCCCCATTTTTTCCGTTTCAGATTATGAAACTTTACTAAAACTCGAAGCTAAACCAACTACTTGGCAAGAGGTATGAACTACATTAATTTTCCGTTTGATACAAGCCATATTGGGATAGAACCTCAGGTGCAAGGATAAGCGTTCTTAATTACTTGAGCTGCAAGTCTCTAGCAAATATAAACTCAAAATTGACAACAACTAATGAGCTCTTGTGCTCTTATTATGATTTGACTACAGGATCACTCCAATTCTAGCTCCTAAATGACAAGCATGTATACCATCTTACCGAAAGTAGTTTCTCCTTTTTCCCCACAAACCGAAGCCTTGCGCTGAAGTGCAGTATGACAGGTGCGGCAGTTAAGATAGTTTTCCATGAGCCTCAAAGCAGCAACTGTTTCTCTATTGTTAGTTCTCGTCTCCCGGATGCCTTGTGTCACTGATTTCTTAATCTCAAAGGTGGTCATTTTTCCAAGTGTACTTACATGTTACAGCTGTAGATTTATTCTCTCAGACATTCTCATGATATCAGAGTAAATCCTATCACCTCCAATCTGTGCACCATTTGCTCCGGCAGCAACCCGGAGAACATCTTCGATTAATGCAACGTTTCCCATGATGTCAACATGTGCACCACTCTCTATACCCCTTCCCTCAAGGAGACTAGTTGGTGGCTTGTGCCGGTACTCCCTTATGTAGGTAGCAATACCAGATGGGTTGAACCTCGTTCTTCCTCTCCATCCTTTGGCACCCATGAATCCTGCACTCAATACAGGCAAACTATCGTCGCCATCCACAAAATGTATTCCATTTTTCAGACAGCTTCCTGCCTCTCCATCTGCTGAGCCATCGATCCGGAAAGGAATGCTCTTGCACTTGTTAGAAGGAGACATCTTGTATACATATGATCTTTCGGTGGGGATTCCGACACCATATAAACAGTATATTTCCATGTCTGGAGCAACCGGTAGCCTAAAATTGGTAACCAAAGTAATCATTAATGCCACTAAGCTTAATGGCACCCTAAATAAGCAAATGAAAGGTACGGAAAGAAAGAGACAAGGAAAATAAGTGTACAACTCCAAAATTTATGTTTTAGTTTTGATAACTATGCATACTTTTTGAAATAAGTTCAATGCAGCATTTCTTAGCTCTTGTGATTCACTTTAACCAAAATGTTGATAACAAATTGGAGACTGGACCATAACAACATCATTTGGAAGCAGAAATGTGATGTTTGCAAGAGAAAAAGAAGGGATCGATTTGTTGACGTTCAGGAATTAGTATTAATAGTTTTAGAAATAGAGTTTAAAGAAGAGCTCGCACTGCTCAATTTTTTAACTGAAATTCTATCAGAATGTTTATGCTTACTTGGTCTCAAGTGGATTGGACCAGTACTTGTAATGAGCGTATTTAGGTTCGTCAATGTTATCAGCTATCCCATGAGAGAAGTGAGCCTCAGCCCGTCGCATCATTTTTGGAGCCACAAAGCGTAGTAGATCAAAAAGAGTCTGAGCTGTGTAAGCCTTATTTTCTGTAATTTTTCTGATGCTTTCCATGCTTACCTCATCATATTCAGTCCACGCCGCTCCACACGACAACTTGGAATTTGTGGCAGAATCTTTGTGTATTAGATCCTGTCAAACAAGTTATTAATATCATCCTTAGTTAAGGAAGACAATCCTACTGATATATCTAGATTGAAATGATAGATCAGAAAGCACTGCCATTCAGTTAAGGTAATATGAAAAAGAAATGCTTTTTATGTTGATTGTAGTGTAAAAGGGAATTCATCCTGGCATGTATCTATGCATGTTCAAGCATATAGATAATCGTATCAAGTTCTGTTATGAAAAGCATTGTGGCCATTTTTCGTTCGGAAATGATATATAGACAAAGCTGAAAAAAGGGTTCTTCAAAGTAAATGCACAAGATGTTTTATCTTGTGTGAAGGTATGATGTAATCAAATGTAAAACCCTTTTTTTACTAGCAAAAATGTAACATAAGATGGTTAACAATATCAACCAAGATGGCAGTATAAATATAACTACGGATTTTGATAAGACAATATGCAAACCAAGGATCTACAGGTATTCACTACCTAGAGAATGATTCGTGTAAGAGGTTGTTTGTAGACGTAACCGCAAGAGTCAGTCATGTTCTTCAATAGAACAACAGAGAGTTAAGAGAGTACCTTCAAGTCAAGCCTAGGAAGCTGTGAAGAAGATAATTGTGAAGATTCCTTGCCAAAAGAGATTATTCTTCCATATTTTACAGGTTCTTTTACTTGGAAAACTCTATTTCCGTCACTGTTGCTGAAATTATTGTCACCTGACGTGGACTGTAGATATCCTTTCTTTGCCAGGTCACAGCTCTGCCCGTCTTCAGGAGACCAATCCAAATTGCCCCAGATGGTATCTCCACCTTTTGGCAATATGGAAACTAAGGAATCCCAGGTTCGACATGCCCGCATGACGTGCTCAAGGGTTTGAAGCCCGAGAAATTCAGAATCTAAAACACCAGGAGCCATAGCTCTGCAAAGGACAATATTCAATTCCATCATTCAGTGGTCATGTTGTCATAGGGCATTGAAAATCTTTAAGAATTTGAGCACATCATATATTACACCACATAGCAGATTACTGAAATAATTTCAACATAATAAATTCTAGTTTCTTATATTGTGTAACACAATTTTCAATATCCGAATGCCAATTCACATGAGGGATAGAATGCAAAGACAAACCTGATATACGCAACATCTTTACCCTCAGCAGAAAATATATTACTAACGGCTTTTGGAACACCAAGAAATGCTGGACCGATATTCATGATTGCTTTAATGTGCTTGGCACACCAGCTTGGACCACCACCACCACCTATAGGAGGAGGTGATTCAACCCATTTCATGAAGTGGAGAAAATAAATTGCACCCATAGAATGAGGCACCACAACCACTTTCTTATAGCCATTCGTTACGTACATAAGCTCAATTTTACTCTTCAATCTACTAAGAGCTTGGTCCCGAATCTGCTATTTCCCAATTAGAAAATATATATTAGTGGACTCAGCTTTGATATTCTGCTTTTTGTTCTAGTACTCGTGTGCTTCGCTACAACAGAGCATATGCAGAGTGGAAAAATATAGACATATTTGGACATTCTAATACTCGCTTTTTTACAATGGAGACATATTTGGACTTTCTAATGCTCATGCTTCGCTACAACGGAGCATATGCAGAGTGAAAAATATGAAGACATATTTGGATAAAAGAGAATGAAATGATCAATTGTGCTTCATATAGTGTTCGTAAACAGAACATTTAACGACATTGAATTAATACAATGACAAATGGAACAACAACGCAACAAGAATGCATTCAATAAACAGCTGATTTTGGAGTTCTGGAGGAAAAATAAGCCACTGGGATCACTGAAATACAAATATCATCTCTGATATTAATAGACGAAGTATGCTGATAATGACTGAAAACAAGCTTTGTACAAATTCCAGTTAGAAGCGCTATCTAACTAATCCGATTGCATTACGCACAGTTACCTAAGAAAGGAATCATATGATCATTAGTTTACCTCAGTGCTATATGTAGCAATAACTGAACTCAAGCAAACAATGTTTTGTAATAAAGCTACAAGAAAACAATTTTACCTCTGTATTTTGGAAAGATAGCCTCCAATCATACGCAGTCATGTGCATATTCTTCCCTTCATAGCCAATTTTCGCCAAATTTTCGATCAAAACAGCCCAAACAAAATATCCAGGAGCAAAATAATCAGCTGCAACAAGTCCCGGAACTGCCCTGACTCGAATTCCTGGAGGGTCGAGCCCTGTTTCATTGTGCAAAGACAGATGCTCCAACCAACACAAAGGCCTAATTTGCAAACAAAAAATCACACACAAATTCAGTCCATTGACATCAAACCATCTTAAATATTTAACAAATGTAATACAATTATCAAACTAACCAAACCTTTTCAAGATTTCAGTGAAACAACCACCCCAAAGCCGCTTTCGAAACAGCCCCTCGGCACAAGGCCTGCCTTCCCAGAGCTCGAGGCCGCCGGTCACCATGCCGGGGACAAGAACAACAGGGTGAAGGGCAGCCAAGCCTTCACCTTTAAGCCTTGTCCCCGGCGATTCCGGCACCTGAAAACCGGTCAAAGTGACCGGCAAGCTGTGGTACAAAAACAACAGAACCCACCAAGTAGTGCACATGTACCCAATCACCCAACAGCAGCTATCTATGCACCTCCACCCCCTCTGCTGCTTCTTCCTCTTCCATTGCTTCTTCTCCACGGAATTCTCATCTGTCCTTTCAACTTCTGGGGTCTGAAAAGATTGAAACTTTACCGAAAGGGAGCTCACAGGCTCAACATAGCAGAGTTTTCGAAACCGGAGAATCGATTTCGAAACCATGGCCGGCCGAGACGGCTGGTTTTTCACCACAATCAGCAAGAACAATAGCAACCCATCAAATAAAATTGAGAGATTGAGGCAACGATAGAAGCTTTGGGGTGGATTATAGAGCAGAAAAAAGTTATGGGTTCATATCTCCGCTGTGAAAAAGGTAAGAACACGTGGTGGGAGAAGGAGATATGGGTGCAGTCTGCCATTTGGGTGCACGCACCAGAAACGAACAACCCAAAAGAAAATTTGGGTCTTTTTGTTCTTCTGATTATTTGGCAAAAAATAGAGACGGTGAATCCAAAGACGCACACCTAAGACTGTTGGGTTTTGCAGAAAGACACTTGTCCTGGCGTTTGCATGCAGAGCTTTATCAGCTGTCAACATTTTGGGTGTGTATAGAGACGTTTTCTTCTTTGCCTTTCACATGGATGGACTTTTTGGTCTTTTGCTATCACTACCACCTCTGCCTCTGAGGACTGAGCCCCGGGAAAAGGGGGAAGGAAAGCCCTTCGTTTTCTGGGTTTGCTGTGGAATGGGATTCCCGAGGTGGGTAGTGAGAGTGGCGTTTTGTTTGGGGGGAATGATGGGGAGAGAGAGAGAAACACACAGAATCCAAGGAATGATGGATGGATGGGTGGGTGGGTGTATTATAGAATGCTGGGGGGGGGGGGGTACACCCCCAAATCGCGGGGAGGGATTTAGCACACACAACGAAAAACACAGATACCCAAAATTTATGTGTGACTCGCGATGGAGCCATGGTGAAGGTGGTGCTAGTGGGAATTGCAGGATGAAATCATAAGAAGTGTAACAAATCCTCACATTTTGGTTCCGGTCCCGATCAACTCAATTGTTAGACTGAAATCATGTTAGTTTAAAGGGTAATTCTCTTTTTATTACTCTTAAATATTGTGAAATTTGTACTTTATTATACTCATTTTTTTTCGTCTTACATTCATACCCAAGTTTAATTTTCTTGACACTTTTATACATATGTTAGTTTATCCTTCAAATTTTCCGTTAACTGATGACATGGCAAGACTTTGGCCCACTAAAAAAATATAAAATTAGATTATTCTCAATTTACTTTCCTTAAGTTTTGCAAAAATCGCACTAAACTACACTTACTTTTTTCTGTCTCACTTTCATACCTAAAATTTGATTTTTCTATCACTTTCACATCTCCGTTAGTTTTTCTGTCAATTGTTCTGTTAACTGATGACGTGGCAGAATTTTGGCTCACCAAATTTGTGCCACGTGGAATGACAATTAAATAAATATTAAATTTTAATTAATTAATGAAAAATAATAATAAAATTCTACAGCCCCACCCTCCCCGCCGCACATGTCACCGCAGCCAAACACACCCCAACCGCACATTCATTTTTCTCAACGATGAGTTTCCAGTCACCACTTCTATCGACACCATCGCCACAATAAACCACCATCACTAGCCGACCCGACAAGATCTCGAAATCCTAGATCTTCTTTGAGCTAAATTTGAGCTGTACGATCTTAGGATGCAGAGCTAAATTTGAATGGGAGGTGGGATGGTTTTAATCGGGTTGGGGTGGTGTTAGTAGGGGCGGGGGTTGATGGGTTGGGAGAGACCCTTGGCCATGGATTTGTTTGTCTATGGAGGTAGGATTGGAAATTCAGGAAGGGGCTTGGATTTGGATGGGATGAGGTTGTGGTGACTTTCGAAGGGAAAAAGGTGGAAGAAGACATCTTTTTGCTTTCCTTTCTTTTTTTTTTAGTCTTATTTTATTTTACTATTTAATAAAAGGTATTTATTATTATTCAATTTATGACCCACTTGACGCAATATCAGCAAATCACTATGCCACGTCAGAATTTCAATCAAAGAATACGCCACATGGCATAACTTTGGTGGGGCAAGTGACAGAAGAATCAAACTTTATGTATGAAAATGAGACAAAAAAAAAGTAAGTGTAGTAAAGTGCAATTTTTGCAAAACTTCAAAGTAGTGAAGTGAGAATTACCCAATTATTATTATTTTTTTTAGTGGCCCAAAGTGTTGCCACGTCATCGGTTAACGAAAAACTTGACGGATAAACTAACGGATGTATAAAAGTGTCCAGAAAATTAAACTTTAGGCATGAAAATGAGACGAAAAAAAGTAAGTGTAGTCAAGTGTGAATTTCACCATACTTAAAGGTAGTAAAGTGAGAATTACCCTAGTTTAAATATTTTGATCAAAGTCCTTAGCATCATTTAAGGGTAACTCCTGCATTTATGGATTCAAAATCTCACAAATTATGAAATTTAAACAAATTCAAATATGAGTAAATAATATTTTTAAAATATAAATAATTACTTAAAAATCAATAATAGAGTAATATTGTTCTTCACTTAGTTCTAGCAAAACAATAATGTACCACATAATTATTAATATTTTTAAAAAATAACTATTGATATATTTTTAAATCATAAAATAAATACATGTAATTAGCATGGGTGCAATCAGCAAAAAACAAATATGGGTACAAATTAAATTCAAAAAATATGGATACATATTAAAATTTAAAATTATGGGTAGAAATCAAAGCTTTTAAAAAAATATATGGGCACAAAAAGAAATTAAAATATATGGGTACAAATTTAAAATAGTAATATATGAAAAATACTAAAAGTGTTGTAGTTAATATTGACACACCCCACCCTCGATACCCACGTGGATACCGAATGCGGGCGTGCTGTCCGACACTCGTAAGTGACGATGCCATTAAATGCATGACAACACTTAGTGGTAAAAAAATTTAATTGTAATAAAGTTACGAAAATTCAATGTCAATATGCATATGGTTCAGAGCGTACTAATTTTGAAACAGCGTAAACCAACAATAAAATAAGTTCGTAGAATCTCTATCCATAACAGGGATGGATATTATTATAGAAACTGAAAGGAAAGATAAATCCCTACATGGTCGGGATGGATGATCAGAGCTGCCATGCAAAAGCCTCAATTTCGCCGGATGCACTATCACTATGTCCTGAAAGGGGGGCAAAAACAAAGGTGTGAGTGGACAAAAATAAAGTTTTCGCAAAACCTTTCTCTTTTCAATATACTAACCCCCTGTTTGAAATCCAGTATAATCGTAGAAACATACTATCGTAATATAGTTCAAAAGGTACTTCATGAGTATAACTGAAACACTTAAAAGTATAATATTCATAAATCACAATTCGTAATTCCTATAAAATATATAAGGGAAAACCAACATAGGGTATATGCGCGATCACCCATGTACGGGTTGAGGAACAGCCTCTCAATCACCGTACAAGCACTTTACGTTATCCATTAATTTGTACTCCTAGTACCACACACATGTAAGCACTTGCGCCGCAGTGCGTCACACCCGAGTCCTTACGTAGTGGGGCCTTTTCCCCATAAACAAAAATAAACGTAAGACAAGCTTGCACTAAGGTATTTACTGGACAATACCCCTGGAGTACAGTGCGTGTGACCCAAACATGTGAGACTTGTCCTACGGCCTTGAGACGGTACTACAACGTAGTGAAAGCATACCAAGTGTGTTTGAAAACATACATACATACTCATGTGTTTAGATATAGGATACAAGATTCCTTTCTTAATTCCCAAATATTTAATATTGCATAAATAAAACCTTCCTTCAAAACTATATATCAAATATCATTTAATATTTATGCAAAAGTAACATCATAGTGTAAACCATTTCATAACATATATTCATACTTTGGTATATAACCACAATCACCATTTAAATCCATTTCCCAATATATAACCATAATTAAAACAAATATGGTTGCATAAACAATTATCAACATGTATATATATTTATAAATAAATATATATAAATAATCATACTTCAAAAACCATTTAAAACCACAAAGAAACCAAGTTCATATTTATTTTCAATCATAAAAGCCATTTAATAAAGCAAAAGTCCACTCACAGGTGATCAGGAGTGAAATCTCCCTCGGTGTTGCCCTCCTCGGTGTGCGGAGTCGAAGAATTACCTATTTAATATTAGGGAACAAATTAGAACTTCCCTAAAATAAATTAAAAATAGGCCTTAAAGAAAAATCCCCCAAAAATATTATTATTTTAGCGAAAACGGGCTCGAAAAATGATTTCCGGGCCCGGAAAACCC
Organism: Gillenia trifoliata; assembly: GCA_018257905.1. Lineage (NCBI taxonomy): Eukaryota > Viridiplantae > Streptophyta > Magnoliopsida > Rosales > Rosaceae > Gillenia > Gillenia trifoliata. The sequence goes on along the minus strand of CM031081.1, from coordinate 19,607,412 downwards.
TACCGCTGTCGTCCACCATCTCTGGGGCCGCCGTGCCCCGCCGCACGCGCCGCCACGCGCCGAGAAACGGTCGGACGCGCCGCCACGCGCTGGGAGGTGGCCTCACGCGCCAGCACGCGCTGGCGCGTGTCGCCACGCGCTGGCACGTGTCCCCCACGCGCGGCTGACGTCAGCCACGCGCCTGCTGACGTCAGCGCCGTTAAAGTTAACGGAATATACCTTTTTGGATGGAATATGCTGACGCCGTCAGGAATATTCCGTTACCGTTAACGGAATATTCCTCTGTCCTCTTCCTTGCGCCGGTCGCCGGAGCCGCCGCCGTCGCCTGGTTCGCCGGAATTTCTGGAAAATTTCCGAATTAATTCCAAAACTTCAAAAATTCATAACCTCTTCGTTTTTTGGCCAAATTTAACGTGCCATATATCAAAATGAAGGTATTGACGAGTAGAATATTTTCATACCAATTTGAGGCCGGAAAAATGGCCGGAGATGGCCTGAAATTGGCTGAGGAGCTTTAGGAAACCCTAATTCCGTTATCCTTCAAAACTGCACCAAATTGGACGTTCTTTATATCGATTTGAACCTACTCAATCCAATAAAACCAATGGTAATGGTTTCAAGGCTTACCTATGTCGGGATTGTACAGAAACTTGAATGGCAGTTCGTCGTTTTTGTTCCGGCGTCGGTTTGGACGATTGGGCTCGAGTTTGGAAATTCTAAAATCACAGCCTCGTCCAGAATGATGAGACGATCGAGATGGTATGGATTTTGGGCAACGGTTCGACGGTTTTGTGATTCGTCCAAAGGTTAGGGTTTCGGTGAGGTTTTTGGCTTAGAGAGAAAATGGGAGAGAAAGAGAGGGAGAGAGGTTGTGAGGCGTGCAGAATGATGGGGAGGGTTGGCTGCTGTGCAGCCAGCCAAAAACCCTAATTCCGACACACGGAGTGAAAAATTACTAAAATTCCCCTACACTTTAAAACTTCGTAAAATGTTCATTTTAACTCCGAATTGAGTTCTGCTTGCGCCCACGCGTTCGTGTCAACGAGTACATCAAGAATATGTAAAGAAATAAATTTTTACAAGTCGAAAATTCAACAAAAGTCAACATTGACACTAGGGGTATTTTGGTAATTTCACATAAATTTTGGGACGGGTTGTAACAAATATTGTTTAGGAATGTTATTGTGTAAATCTAGAAGTAGGATTACAATAGGATTTGGCCCACCTAATTAGTATAAATAAAGGCATAGGGTTATGATTGTGCAATTCACAACCCCTGAGCTCTCTCTTTTCTCTCTCTTGATGTCCCTCTCTCTACCCTCACCATACAAGTTTTCCTTCAACACGTTATCAATACGAGTTGTCTCTCTAGAGGGAAGATCGAGTCAAGAACGGTGTCTTTGCAATCGTAATCCAAATGACACCTAAAACTTTAGCTTTGTCAAAGTTCTATAAGCCTTTATGCATGTAAACCATCCCATAAAGCATGAATCCTATTTTCAATTTCGAATTATATACCTTGCTATGTTTGCGATGGATTATTGTAATTTGAAATTGGATTGTTTAATTACATATGTGTGTGGAAATAAAAATATTAAAAAAGGAATAATCTGCACCACGCCAAGTTGAGCCGCCTAGCCCCGAGTCCAGAACCAAGACCAAAATGACAATGTTTAGTCGTCTCGTTCCCCAGGTTAAGGCCGTGCATCTCCCTGGCTTCCCTCGATGCCACCGATGGCGATTCACCGTCAAGGCTCTAATGCCTGGGGACATCGTATTACATATAGTGGGTGGTCAGGATTGTAAGATTCGATGAATCTCTCCCGGACTTGGACTCCCTCGCCGCTGCAACTTGAACGCCACCGTCGATCTCGATGAGGTCGGCCACGAGTTTGTAATTGTGAGCAAAATCATGATCAACGGCTGTCATAATGGCCACCGTTGTAGAGCCTAGACTTCGACGAGTGAAATGGGACCAAAATCGCACCTTGGTGCTTCGCCGACGTCGAGTTTTGTCCACCGTAGTCAAACCCATGTTGGTGCACCGATCCAGGTACATGCCTCGTACTAGGAGGCGCCAGAAATGAATTATTTTCAACAGCTAAAAGGGTGGAATGGAATCTTCTTAGTAATCTATGGATAAAAGGGTGAGATGGGTTGCAGCATAAATAGGTTCACGGGAAACATATGTCTTGGTGCAAGAAAGGGGTGAAATAGCTTGATGTGGAAATAGGTTCACGGGAAACATATGTCTTTGTGCAGGAAATGAGAAGATATATGTCTTGGGTGTATAGGCTATTGTAGAGTTAGGTTATTGTCATAGACAGTGCACGACTAAAATAAGGTGTTGGAAATTATCTCATTTGCTTACCCGGTGTGAGATCACTCCAAGTAATGGGCTTCGACTTTGGTGCTCCCAAGTAAACCAAAGTCTCCATTATCGAAGAGTTTTCATGGGCCTTGTGGACCTCCGTAACCTTCCACACCTCAACCTCTCTAGCAAGCCCCGTGAAACCATATATCTTGGGTCATGTGAGCATGGTAGGTGTCAAGTTTAAAGAAATGTGCTTGGCATGGCGTGATATATTTTATTATTTGGCATGACATAAGAATTAAACCTACATTAATGCTTGCTAAACCATTAATTTTTCCAATAAATTTGCATAATATAATCGAGATTCACATAAGGCAATAAGACTGTACAGAGCAATAGACGTTTAATGTGCTTGAGCCTTCGCGTGCAATTTTTGGGCCTTAACACTTTTAAATACACTTGTTTATTAATGCTTGATTTGAATAGTGAAATTTATGTATTAGTAGCATGTAGTGATATAACAACATCAAATTCACATGATCTTGGCCTAGTTTAATGTAAGTATTGATTATTTGTCTCTCATGCTCACATTAGGAATAAGAAAGAAACCAATCAAACCCAACCCATGGAATCCGCCCAACCCAACCCCCTCTAAGAATGGTTTGGGTGGGTTGGGTTGCCAATTTTCTTAGGTGACAATAGGTTTGAACAATTCCAACTCGAGCCTATTGGGTTGGCCAACAGGTTGAAGTCTAACCCGACCAACCCACCTAACGCCCACCCCTACGCCACCTTATCAGTCTAGTAGTTTTCAAAAAACTGGATATGCAACTCATGGATGTGGTAATATGGGGATCTTGATACAAATATCTACATGAAGTTCCTAAAAGGCTTACATTGAGTAGGTCAAATAGTTTTAGACCACAGAATACCCTCTTTATTCAATTGAGGTGTTTTCTTTATAGATTGAAACAACCCAGACGGATGTGGTATGACCGTCTAAAGCGAATATTTGACTAGTCAGGGATATGTGAACAATGAACTGTCCCCTTGCGTGTTTATTAAGAAGTCTAGTTCCAAATTTGCAATTGTTGCAGTCTATGTCGATGATATGAATCTCATTGGGACTCCTAAGGAGCTTAAGAAAACTCATGTGCATCTTAAGTCGGAATTTGAGATGAAGGATCTTGGAAAAAACTCGATATTGTCTTGGTCTTGAGATCGAGCATTGTTCTGACAGTATCTCCTATGGTCGTCGGCACGCTTGATGCACAACGAGACCCATATCGCCAAAAGGTGGATGATGAAAAGGTTTTGCAACCTAAGGTTCCATACTTAAGTGCAATTGGTGCATTGTTGTACTTAGCTCAGTGCACAAGGCCGGACATCTTCTTCTTTGTGAATCTTTTAGCTAGACACAGCCACGCGCCTACACGCAGACACTGAAGTGGTATTAAAGACATTATACGATACCTTAAAGGTACTGTATATTTGAGTTTGTTCTATCCCTATTCAACCACAAGTGGAGCTGCCGCCCTATTGATCCTCGGGTTGATTATTGCTTTGATGGTTACACTGATGATGGGTACTTATCCGACCCGCATAAAGTAAGATCCCAAACGGGTTATATCTTTACCGTTTGTGGGACTGAATTTCTTAGAGGTCTACTAAGCATATTTTAGTTGCTACGTCTTCGAAACATGCCGAGATACTCGCCCTTTATAAGGCCGCATGTGGGTGTACATGGCTTAGGGCCATTGTCGAGCATATTCGAAGCACTTATGGATTGTCGTTTATCGTTGACGTCCCAACAACGATATTTGAGGATAATTTTGCATGTATAGACCAGATTCGAAAAGGCTACATCAAAGGAGACCATATTAAGTACATTGTACCAAAGTTCTTCCTCTCTTATCAACAATAAGTGTTACAACCCGTCCCAAAATTTATGTGAAATTACCAAAATACCCCTAGTGTCATAATCATACTCATCTTCCACAATCATATTATGTAAGATGATGCACGTCATCATGATTGTTACAACCCGTCCCAAAATTTATGTGAAATTACCAAAATACCCCTAGTGTCAATGTTGACTTTTGTTGACTTTTCGGGACGACTTGTAAAAATTTATTTCTTTACATATTCTTGATGTACTCCTCGATACGAACGCGTGGACGCAAGCGGAACTCAATTTGGAGTTGAAACGAACTTTTTACGAAGCTTTAAAGTGTAGGGGCATTTTAGTAATTTCCACCCCGTAAGTTGGGATTAGGGTTTTTGGCTGGCTGCTGTGCAGCCAACCCTTCCTCTCATTCCTGCACGTTCTCCCCCTCTATCTCTCTTTCTCTCCCAGTTTTCTCTCTAACCCAAAAACCTCACCGAAACCCTAACCTTTGGACGAATCACAAAACCGTCGAACCGTTGCCCAAAATCCATACCATCTCGATCGTCTTGTTATTCTAGACGAGGCTGTGATTTAAGAATCTCCAAACTCGAACCCGATCGTCCAAACCGACGCTGGAACGAAAACGACAAACTGCCATTCAAGTTTCTGTACAATCCCGACATAGGTAAGCCTCGAAACCATTACCATTGGTTTTATTGGATTGAGTAGGTTCAAATCGATATAAAGAACGTCCAATTTGGTGCAGTTTTGAAGGAGAACGGAATTAGGGTTTCCCGAAGCTTCCCGGCCAATTTCACGCTATCTCCGGCCATTTTTCCGGCCTCAAATTGGTATGAAAATATTCTACTCGTCAATACCTTCATTTTGATATATGGCACGTTAAATTTGGCCAAAGAACGAAGAAGATATGAATTTTTAAAGTTTTGGACATTTTCGGAAAATTTTCATAATTCCGGCGAACCAGACGGCGGTGCCGGCGGCGGCTCCGGCGACCGGCGAGGGGAAGGAGACAGAGGAATATTCCGTCAACGGTAACGGAATATTCCTGACGGCGTCAGAATATTCCGTCCAGAAGGTATATTCCGTTAACTTTAACGGCGCTAACGTCAACAGGCGCGTGGCTGACGTCAGCATGCGCGTGGGGGTGACGTCAGCAGGCGCGTGCCGCGCGTGGGGACACGTGCCAGCGCGTGCTGGCGCGTGAGGCCACCTCCCAGCGCGTGGCGGCGCGTGTGACGGCGCACGGCAGCGCCGGGGGCGGTGGACGGCTGCTGTAGGGTTTTCGGGCTCCGGAAATCGTTTTTCGAGCCCGTTTTCACTAAAATAGTGTTATGTTTGGAGTATTTTTCTATAGGGCCTATATTGATTTATATTAGGGAGGTTCTAATTGTTCCCCTAATATTAAATAGGTAATTCTTCGGCGCCACACATCGAGGAGGGCAACACCGAGGGAGATTTCACTCCCGATCACCTGTGAGTGGACCTTTGCTTTATTAAATGGTTTTTATGATTGAAAATAAATATGAATTTGATTTCTATATGGTTTTAAATGGTTTTCGAAGCATGTTTATAGATATATATTTATTTATAAATATATATGCATGTTGATAATTGTTTATGCAACCATATTTGATTTATTTATGGTTATATAAATATTGTGAAATGGATTTAAATGGTGATTGTGGTTGTATACAAACGAATGAATATATTTTATGAAATGGTTTACACTATGATCTTACTTTTGCATAAATATAAAATGGTATTTGATATTTGGTTTTGAGAGAAGATATTATTTATGCAATATTAAATATTTGGGAATTATGAAAGGGATATTGCTTCTTATATCTAAACATATGAGTATGTATGTATGTTTTCAAACACACTTGGTATGCTTTCACTACGTTGTAGTACCGTCTCACGGCCGTAGGACAAGTCTCACATGTTTGGGTCACACGCACTGTACTCCAGGGGTATTGTCCGGTAAATACCTTAGTGCAAGCTTGTCTTACGTTTATGTTTGTTTTTGGGGAAAAGGCCCCACTACGTAAGGACTCGGGTGTGACGCGCAAATGCGCAAGTGCTTACATGTGTGTGGTACTAGGAGTACAATTTAATTGAATAACGTAAAGTGCTTGTACGGGGATTGAGAGGTTGTTCCTCAACACGTACATGGGTGATTGCTTATATACCCTGTGTTGGTTTTCCTATTATCTTATTATTGAAATATTTGGCGAAACGAGTTATGGAAATATGATTTGTTATCTACGGATTTTATATTGATATATGTTTCCAGTTATACCTAAAGTACATTTTGATTTATACTACGATAGTATGATTTTTACAAATATACTGGATTTCAAAACAGGGGGTTACTATGTTGAAAAGAGAAAGGTATTTCGAAAACTTTTATTTTTCGTCCACTCACACCTTTGTTTTTGCGCCCCCTTCAGGACATAGTGATAGTGCATCCGACGAAGTCGAGGCATCTGCGTGGCAGCTCTGATCATCTATCCCGACCATGTAGGGATTTATCTTTTCTTTTCAGTTTCTATAATAATATCCATCCCTGTTATGGATAGAGATTCTACGAACTTATTTTATTATTTGGTTTCCGCTGTTTCAAAATTAGTACGCTCTGAACCATATGCATATTGACATTGATTTCCGCAAACTTTATAGTATTTTAATTTTGTTTCCACTAAGTGTTGTCATGCATTTAATGGCTTCGTCACTTACGAGTGTCAGCCAGCACGCCCGCATTCGGTATCCACGTGGGTATCGAGGGTGGGGTGTGTCAATAAGAATATGAGAAAATCGAAATCAAGCGAATTCATTCCCCAGACAACCTCGCTAATCTCTCCACCAAGTCATTACTGAAGTCCAATTTTTAGAAGCTTGTCTGAGAAATTGGAATACATAAACTATCTGATTTACACTGTTAAAAAGTCTAATTAAGAAGTTTTGTTGAGCTCAAGAGGAGTAACTGGTAGATACCAAGTTGACCGTAATGTATTCTTTTTTCCTTAGTTCAAGTGCATTTGTCTCACTTGGTTTTGTTAACCTGACAAGGTTTTAATGAGGCACCGATCTTGGGTTGGTCATACCCTGATGTGAGCGTTCATTACCGCTTGTTTCCTTCAAGCTTCGACTTTGCACTTCTCACATTTTTCTTCGAGACTTTGGGATTTGTCCCGCTTTGGGTTTTACCTTTGTCAGGTTTTTGTGAGTTTATGTTCCTTAATGCATCCTTAATTTAGATTCGCGTGTGTAAATGTCTATGCCGATCAAAGACTTCAATAATCATCCGAGAAGACTTGATGCGACTACTTCTTAAGCTTTACACACTCAAGGGGAAATGTTGTAGTTAATATTGTTTAGGAATGTGATTGTGTAAATATAGAAGTAGGATTCCAAAAGGATTTGGGATATCTAATCCTTTATGACTTGTATTACTTATGAGGCAAGTAAAGCCCACCTAATTAGTATAAATAAAGTCATAGGGCTATGAGGGAGAGTTTGTAATTCACAACCCCTGAGGTCTCTCTTTTCTCTCTCTTGCCATCCCTCTCTTTACCCTAACCATACAAATTTTCCTTCAACAAAAAGGATATATTTGAAAATGATTAAATAAGTTTTTCAATTTTAAAATTAAAATATACTGACATGTGAATCATTTAATATTCAAATAATGACGTGGACAAAAGTCAAAGGACCTTGATCAAAAATGAAAAAGGAATTCAATTAATGAGAGAGGAAAATGAGCGGCAAGAACCTAATTTATCCTATATTATATGTATATTTTACATTTTGTCTATTTGAAAACATATTCCACTTGTTGCAATCAAGTAACATGTTTTAAAACTGAATCTTGTTTATGATAAAGTGACAATCCATCTTAATGTGCTTTGTTCTTTTATGAAAAATTGGATGAGCATGAAGGGTTTGTAGAGGTGAAAAATAAAATTTACATAAACTAACAAGCATGCAAGAGATAAATTACAAAATAATCAACATGCATGTAAACATAAATAAGGGCGGAAGCAATAAAACTAACAAACCAAACCCCTCTTCAAGATCTCGATCCTATGGTTAATATATTCATTTGCCTTAAGATTAGACAAAGAGATTAGATATTATACCCTTTGATCTTGCTTTGAAGCCAAGCATGCAACTCCTCCTTCTTTCTCCTTGCTCCACCTTGTGTAGCTTCTTCGTTTAGGCACCAAAGAAGATGCCCTCTAACTTCAACACCTCCTTGTGTGTAGTGAGTGTGGATAGGACAAGTGTGATACGCTAGCAAACATTTGCTCTAGATTAGGAGGAAGAGAGGAGTGGCATTGTGGTGGTGATGAGTGTTTCTCTCTTTTCTTTCTTTTTCTTTCTGTCTCTATTTTTCTCTCTAAGTTTTTCCTTGTGAGGATGAGTCCATTAGGGAGAGAACAAGAGAGAGAGCTAACTTAAAAGAAAAACTAGAATACGCAAGAAGTGAATTGAAGACAACTTACTTAAACTTCCAAGAGAAGCTTTCCTTTATGTCTTCTCTCTCACACCCACTTACACCATCACATGGGTTTGTTTCCCACTTTATTTTGTGAAAATAAAATAAGAACAAAACCCACTAAACCTAGCCAAACGGTCCAGTCTTGGATTGGCCTTTTTGGCTATTTTTCCACCTTAAGTCACTTTATAACTTAATCTAGTCCAAGTAGGCTTGGGCCTAATGAGCCCGGTTGATCCCAAACTATGTTGAAACCCAAATTAAACTTCAAACCTCCATTATAATTTATTACACAATTTAATTAATTATTTCCTCTTTCTAATTAATCTAATTAATCGTTTTGACACTTTTGTGTTCACCACAAACAAGAATAGGGTGTGCAATTTATTAGGTTCAATCGACGAGGCGGTGAGTGATTTAAATTTCTCTAATTGTTTAAGGAAGTTAAAACACTTTGGGTTCACCCTCTTAGTAAGGATAAATACCTCGAGGGATCAGAACGACTATGAATGACACTATCGTCATTCAACACAATCCTTCTATATACAATACTCTCAATCACATTACTAGGACATGGTTAAAATGTCAAAAGCCTAATGTGATCTTACTTGTTTACATGAACATGTTAAAGCTATCGAGAATTATACTCGATCATGCTTAGTACCCTGGTCAAGGATTTCTTATATCATGTTGTAGAGTATTCTACTTTCTTTATAAAGAAAGCTAGAGATCTCTTGTTGTACATCGATATGTCATCATGAATAGTTTAAAAACCCAGAACATACACTCGATAACCCGTTAAGGGTGTAATGCATGTCACAAAGTCATGTCGCTATCTATACGACAATTAAGATGTCTCAAGTCTGAGGATCATTTGCATTTTACAATTACGAGTCACTTGCTTGACATGTATTGACTCCATACAAGTACTCTAAGTTGATTGCGTTCAGTGAACTTAATCTCTATTAAGTACCTACACACTTGTCTCAATAGATCATCACTGACAGATTGAGACTGAGCCATGCATCCTATATCCTACAATTGTGCAAATATAGTGTGTACTGATCTTTCCAAATTATAGATATCTACTCTTATAATCCAACGACCACGAACAATGTTTAGGATAATCACATACGAAGAGGGTCTCTTTAACATTAGTTATCTCTTACATATGCATTTAAACGTTATCCACGGACTCACTATTCATAATATATACATAGTGACCTTGTCCCGTGATCAATTTTAGACTAATCACTATGTGCCCTTAATCAGTTTATCAACTTTTGATTGCTTTTAGGCATATATCCAACAGAGCACCTATATTTAATACGACTTGATTGTCATACTGTAATGTGCAGTTCCTGAATGTTGTAGATATGCAGGTCTTATAAAGCTCACAACAAGTGCTCGCCGTGACTCCATATTCAGCTCTTGCTAAAGAAATAGAGATCCTATTTTGTCTCTTTGTCCTCCAAAAAATCAATGAATTTCCAAAAAATATACCATATTCAGTAACTGATCTCTGAGTTGTTGTCTAATCTAAGTCACAAAAAACCATCAACTCCAAGTCATTAGAAAGAATAGTTCTTATCCTGAAAATTTGCTCAATTTATGTAATACATAGTGACGGGCCTTGTAATTGTCAAGTAAACATCCCACAAGTTTCATAAGTACATTGACGTTCAGATAAAAAATAAAGATACATAGGTACATTACATTTTAACTCACGGGTGACACAATTGAAACTTCAAGTTTTAGAAATGATATAATATATATCCAGAACTTGTAGTTTTATGTCAACATAATTAGAACTTCACGTTCTAAGATTTTATTTATTTATTTATTTATTTTTATCTTTGAGTCATATGTAGGACTTCATGTACTTAACATATAAAATATTGTAATATAAGGAAAGAACTAAATAAAATGATAAAAGGAAAACTATTTACTTTCTTGGGGTCGGCTCTAGCTCGGCTCGGCTCCGATTAGAGTTTTTTTTTTCTTTATTTTTCAAAAAAAACGGAAAAAAAAATTTCAGTAAAGAATTTTTTTTTTTTTTTTTTTCAGAAAAACGAATTTTTGTGTTTTTTTGTAGAAAAGCGAAAAAAAAGAAGAAAAGAACCCTTAATTTTTCCTTCGTTCACACGATCATCAATTCACTTAATATATGACAGATATATTAAATGTCGATGCTAACACAATATTTGCAGAAGATCAATAATTCTTTAAACGCAGAAAATTGGGTTATGCATCATGATGAAGGTTCATGCAATTAGGTCTGACAAAATATCGACAATCGAGACCGTGTTTTAGAAGAACCTGGATTGCTGATGATGATGGTTGAACAATTTGTTTGCAGAACTGCCTTCATCTCCGAATTTCCATCGTCAATGCGTTGAATCTCGTTCAAAATAACAGGGGGAAAAATTGAATCAATAGCAAGTATATTAATTCAATAAAAAAATAAATCAAAGTAAAAACTATTGAAATTAATACTCTCCATGATTGAAGATGGCCAAAACTCTGATATAATTCTCTTGAGCACAGCGGAAAGAGCGTGCTGATAACGTGTTGTGGACAGTTTTTAGGGAAGGGTGCGGCAAGAGAAGAATAGAGAGAAAGAGAGAAGGGCTTGAGGAATTGTAGTGTATTGCAGTACATATTCCTCATGCCAAGTGCCTTTATTTATAGTGAAAGAAGTACAATTACAATAGGAATGTAATCTTTAGGATAACAGAATATCTCAATCCATATCTACCTAGGATTTACACTATCACATTTAACACATGTTTAATATTATTTACAACAAATAGTACAATAAAATAAAGGAAGAATAACTTTGCGAATAAGAACTCCATGTCTTATTTGTTGTTTGAGAATAAGGAACTTCGAGTCTGTAACTATATTATAAAGGATGAATAACTTTTAAGCCTTCGTTTGATTATACATGAATTTGGGACTTCGCGTCCTTTTGAAATATAGGAACCTAGGATCTTCATTCTCTCATTTCAATGTATAGGAATTGAGGATCAAGATCTTAAGTTAAGATCTCTTCTTTTTTAATAAAATAGTATATTCAAAACGTCGTGTTCTAAAATCATAAGCTAATTTAATACTTCAAGTTCGAATGTATGATCGAATAATAATAGAACATAAATATGCATATTCATGGTTTATAATAAAATACTTCGTGATAAGAAAATCAAAGTAGAATTACAATATGTTTACTTTACAAATTTATAATTTACAAATGAGATATTTCTAATAATTAAAGAAAGGAAATGAACTAATCAAAATATACATACCATGAACAAATTTTGGATATTACCAATTAGCCACGATGTGTATAATAGCCAAAGAACATGTAGGGAACAAGATAAAAAACCATGATAACCTTGGTTGGTAGAGACTCGTACGGATACTGTGTTATAAAACTCGTGATAAAATTGTAGATTAAATACAATTTGTATATGAGTTACAAGCCCTAACTACAAATATTTGGTGTATAAGTTAATTGAAAACCAACATGTGAGTTGGAAGTGGTAGGGTGGTCATCTACTAATGGAATTATAACAGAAATTAAAATAATTTTTTCTAAGTGGGGGTTGGGGGAAACATAATTAGAAACACTCTAATATATATGAGTACTGTTATTTAGACACACTCTAATATAGATGAGTTGACACACCCTGATTAGGTATTGAAAAGAATATCAAAATTGAGGCATGATGGCCAACACCCGGAAGGGTTACAAAAGTCATGTCATGCAAGTGATGTGTAAAAGTGTGGATAAAGAAGTCTGGAATTAATTTATACTAAGAGTAAGAGTGCACAAAAGTGTGGAAAGAACCTTTATTACAAATACATGCAATGTCAGAGCATAGTTAAAAGTGTAGTAAAGGTAAGAATATTTTAATCCTGAGTAGGATGGATATTACACAACTAATAGGAAATAAAATCCCTACATTAGCTGAAGCGAATGTCAGAACCACCAGTGACTTCTCACTCGCCACTACTAAGTCCAGCTACGGGCACAAAACAAAAAATGTAAGTGGGCAAAATAAGGGTTTCTAAAACCTTTACTTTTCGTAACATAACTAACCCCTCACTATAAAACCCGTATAGTTTTCAAAAATCATATTACGTATAGTATGAAAACCATACTAACAATATAAAGGCAGTTATGTCAAGGGTACGGATAAATCACAAATATCTCAACATATATAATAAAGTATGCTCGTCAAGATATGCAGACACATAAGCCTATGTAGAAAGTAGCTACATGGAACAGGCTAAGTGTAATAAATATACGCTTAAGTACTACAATCACTTGCAGCTGACGATCAGTGCGTCACATACAAGTTTTAGCTGTCTAATGCAAACTAGTACAGGCTAGCACCTACAATGGATCCAAGGTGAGCGTAACGGTGCGGGTGTGAACATACACGTGAAGCTGGTCCTGGCCCAAACGAGTACTAGATACCAGGTGTACGCATGTATGATAAGCAAATAAAATACGTATGATCATGCCATCATAATTTCCTAAATCTCAATAACACAATTTATACTTATACTCGTACGTAAAAGCATAGCATAAGCAAAACCTGTCACGTTCCAGACCGGCTCCATCGTAGCACGATATTGTCCGCTTTGGGCCATGCCCTCACGGTTTTGTTAACTCACGAGCAACTTCCCAATGAGTCATCCATCATGGGATTGCTCTAGCCTAAACTCGCTTAACTTTGAAGTTCCGATGGAATCCGAAGCCAGTGAGCTCCCAAAAGACCTCGTGCTAATTAGAGGTGGGCATGTACATATAAGGCACATCACCCCCTCTCCGTTGGTCGATGTGGGATGTCACAAAACCATTGTGGAATCTATATAAATATAGTATAGTTCTGAAAACAAAGCCTACTCACTGATACTTAGTCGAGTCGTAGTCGCCTTACCTCACCTGGCCTCTACACTCCTCGAGATAAGTCTTCTCTATATGCAACACAACAATACTAATCATTAAACTACTCAAAGTTCGTAACTACTAAGGAAAAGACTTGAAGTTCCCTTTGTTTGCTCAAAACGGGGACTAAAACATGTGAAAACGGGCTCACGCACCGCCATGCGCTATCACGCACCGCCCATGTTAACAGAAATAGAATATTCCGTCACCGAAAGTGGAATATTATGTCACTGGATGAAATATTCCGTCAGCATCAAAGGAAAGATGCTAACATAATCTACCTGAGAATATTCTAGTTCAATGGGTTGAATTGAATCTCAACCGGGTTTGGACAGGGCTTGGACCAGTCTGTCGTTGCGAAACTCGTCAGAAACTTCAGAAAATGACCAGAGAACTTCAATCTCTCGCCTCGCTGCAGACATTGGTCCAATGTCCAATCTGATATCAAATTCTGACTCTTGGAACTGGTAGTGGTCTCGAAGGTTAGTTCTTGGCTGTTTGGTTGTAGAACCTTCGATGGCCATCGGTTTTCTCGCTGAAAACTGAGATCGACCTCCTCCTCCTCGATCTGCTTTAAAACTAAGCCAAACATCACAACCCAAACATGAAACTTTATCTACTCAACATGGGGAGGAGATTGATGGTGGTTAGAGCTCTTACCTTCACTGGGAATGGCGAGAATCTCGCCGTGAAAGTCATTATGCGTCGTAGCTCGGTGAACAACCCTCAGGGCTTGGTTTCTCACGAAGCAAACTTAGATTTAAGTTCGTGGTGCGAAGAGGTTGAAGATGGTGGTGGTTTGGGAGTTTTGGCTCACTTGGGAAGAAGGTGGCGTTGCCACTGTGTATGCATGTGTGTGTGTGTGTTTCTCGGGGAGGAAGAGAGAGTGAGTGAGAGTGGGAGAGAGATGAGGAAATGAGAGAGAAAAAAAGGTTTTTAAAATTAGAAGGGGACAACTGGTCCCTCATGGCACGCAGACCAACAACACCTAAACAGGAAAGAAAAAATATGTGAAGGGTGAGGAAAAATTACCAAAACGTCCTTGCGTCGAAACTTCGTGAAATCTTCGTTCTAACTCTGAAATCCATTTTCCTTGTGCTCACGCGTTCGTAACGATAAGTACTACAAGAATAAGGCAAGAAAGGAGACAAAATATGAATTGAGCTCAAAAGTCCACGTTGGATTTCCACTTAGCCCTTTCAGGGGCATTTTTGTCAATTTACACTTCGAAAAAAATATATATAATAAAATTAGGGACAAGGCGTCATTTTTTCCCCCCTTTCCCGGTGGTATAAAGATGTCGCTGTGTAGGAATATCTTTTCCATTTTATCGTTGGGAACAGTTCTAATTGCATCAAATAATAATTTTATGGTTTCAGAAAACTGTACGATTTTCCCAATCTAAATAAAGTAGGTTTTACATGAAGAAGATTTGGCTCAACGTGTTCTATTCTTGAGTTTCACATATAATAGTACATTTCACCTAAATTTAGAGGGTGTGTTAGTAAATTTCTCGGTTTCGTGTGTCAAAATAATATTATTGTATATATTTTAGGTTTACCAATGTTGCCATATACATAAAAATTTTAATTTGGCATATGGAGCTTTTTGACAGTGGCGGAAAGCAATCACGCCTATGCATCTGGTGCGGGTTCAATCCTCACTGATTTTCCTTCCCCTAACAACTAACTATCTAACCCATTAACGCTATCACTCTACTAAAAAAAATTAAATTAAATTAAAATTTTAACTTGTATTTAAGGGTTAGTTCAAGTAAAATTAAATTAAATTAAAATTTTAACTTGTATTTAAGGGTTAGTTCAAGTGGTGAAGAATGTGGAAATGTATAGAGTTAGAAATATGATTCGATTCCAAGAAGAAAAAAATTAAAGTAGACTTTTAAGATCTCCTCAAACAAAAAAAGAAAACTAGACTTTAAGGTTCTTACAAGAAAAATTACACAAATGGCAACCCTCTAAAAATCATGCATCAAAACATTTCTTTGGTCAACATTTATAAAAAAATTAAGACTATGAAGTTGTTGCATCCCAAATCTTATATAATATGTATGTTTGGGCACAGAAAATGCACCACTGAAAAATAATGCATATGACAAGATTTATTTAATTCTTCAAGATTGTATATGACTAGTGTCTTGTTAAAGAAAATTTAAAAGAACATTATATATATATGTCGAGTGACATATATAAGACTAGAGAAGTTTGAAACTTATACATATAAGGTGGTTTCCAGGAAATTTACCCGAGTGAGATTGTCAACTATGGGCCTATGGCCAAAAGAAAATTGAAAAGGATGTTGACTTCTCCATTGGTTCTTGGGAGACTCGAGAGTCGAGACTAGGTGTAGCTGGAAAGATTCTCTCATGTCACTATTTTATCATGTGACAATTGTTTATTGAACGGATAGTGCATTTTTGAATATGTGACAAGTATTTATTAGACGACAACATTACTGAAACTAAAACTTGGTTGCATGAGAAAATCCTCGAGTAGTTAAGCATCTTAACTTGTGTAGTTGCCATGAATTCTACGTTATAATTGATATAATTAATCTTTCTTATGCTTTTAGTTAATTTTGCTTTTAAACCTCATTTTCCTCTAATATATATATATATATATATATATATATATATACAACTTGAGAGGAACTCAATATCTTAAATCTCACCAAGAACATAACATGGTAGTGCAACATGGTAAACCAATGTTTCTTGGTTTCCTTTCCATCCTCTTTTTCTCTTACTTTATATCTACAAATCATGCATGCCGCCAAACTGAGATGAGCTCTCTCATGGCCTTTACCCTTGCTCTCTCTTCTCCTCCTCCTTTAAATTAGGCTTCCATTAATTGTTGCTATTGGGAGGGTATCACTTGCAATCAAGATGGTTGGATCACCCATTTACACTTGCCCTTCAAGGAACTCAAAGGAGGCCTTCATCTCTCAGTTGGAAATCTCACACATCTCACCCACCTAAATCTCTCTCACAATTAAATTTATGGTTCAACTTCACAAGAAATTGGATTCTTCCCTTCCTTAGACTGTCTTGAGATCCTTGATTTGAGCTATAACCTTCTTTCCGGTGAGATCCCATTTTCTCTACCATCTATTATCCAAGTGGTGAATTTTTCCACCAATCACTTCCATGGTGTCATTTCATCTTCATGCTTCCATCAAGCTAGAAATTTGATTAGTTTCAATGTAAGCAACAAAACACTCTCAGGTTATATCTCATCCTCTATTTGTCTCCATTATTCTCCCTTGATCAAGATATTGGACTTTTCCTTCAATAAATTTAGTGGCAATATTTCTCGAGGATTAGATGAGTGTTCCAAAATGCAAGTTTTCCGTGCCATTTACAATAACCTTTCAAGATTACTTTCAAAAGATATCTATAATGCTACTACACTTGAAGAAATTGCATTACCCGTTAATTCTCTTTACATATCGATTAGTGATAGAATTGTCAACCTCACCAATCTTGCAATCCTTAACCTCTACTATAACCAATTTAGTGGCCTGATGCCCTTTCATTTTGGGAAGCTCTCTAAGCTGAAACGCATCCTCCTTCATTTCAACTATCTTGAAGGTTCTCTACCCCATCTTCGATGAATTGCACCAATCTACTTTTGGGAGACAACAACTTGGAAGGAGACATCTCCACACTCAATTTCTCCAAACTTAGTCAACTTAGTAAGATTGACCTATGGAGTAACAACTTCATTGGCCGCTTTCCAGTAAGCCTCTACTCATGCACGTCCCTAAAAGCAATTCGACTCAGCTTAAATGATATAGAGGGACAAATACAACCTCAAATTCTTTTCTTGAAATTCTTCTCCTTCCTCTCTCTTAGTGGTAACAAATTGACCAACCTCGCAAGGACAATGAAGATATTGATGCATTGTGAAAGTCTCGTATTCGTGACCTTTTCGTATAGCTTTGTAGGTGAGGAAATTCCAGCTAATAATGGCCTCGTTGAACTTAATGGATTCAAAAATCTTCCAATATTATCTTTCAGTCGTTGTGAGCTCACTGGTCAAATACCCTTTTGGTTATCTAAGCTCAAAAAGCTAAAGATCTTGAATTTGGATTTTAACAGAGTAACAGGGTCAGTTCCTAGTTGATTAGGGATTTCCAAGGATCTTTTATATAAATTTAGACTCCAACCTAATTTCAGGTGAATATACAAAGGAACTTTGCAGACTAGCAATGTTGTTATATGAACGAACTTCATCCAAATTCACTTGAGCTGAAGTAATATAAATCCACTTGCCTATCTTCCTCCAAATTAGCGACGATGCAAAAGTGTTACAGTACAATTATTTATATTACTTCCCACCATCTATATATCTATACAACAATATCATTAGTGGCAATATACCAACTGAAATTGGCCAATTGTGGCTTCTCCATAAGTTGGAACTTGGCTTCAACAACTTCTCTGGGAGCATTCCGGACCAAATATCCAACTTCAGAAACTTGGATACATTGGATCTGTCCACGAATCATCTGACCGGAAAAATTCCAGAATCATTATATTCTTGTCATATTTGAATGTTTTATACAATGATCTTGAAGGACCGGTACCAATAAGCACTCAGCTTCAAAGTTTCCATGCCTCTGCATTTGAGGGGAATCTAAAACTTTGTGGCACCTTGCTACCAAACGAATGCAGAACAACTAACGGAGTTGATGCAGATAATGAGAATGAGGAAGATGCAGACGATGGGAAACAACTTCCATGGTTTTATATTTTCGTTATGCTTGGGTTTATTGTAGGTTTTTTGGGAGTATGTGGTTCTTTGAATTTTAAGAAGAAGTGGCGATATAGGTATTTCCAATTCATAGACAATGTACCAGATATGTTCGCTAGATTATATGTACTTTGTATTCTTACATTTTATTAACCATAAATATTTTCAGTATATTTTGGCTAAAGTCAAGACAAATATTGCGCTCTCATATACAAATTTTATCTACTCGTCTTTTTTTTAACTACTCTCAAAGTTCAATGAAACTAACAAGGAACACTTCTACCTCCGAGAGACCATGTCTTGCAGTTGTTTATTCTATTTGGAAGAAGAAATTAGTAGTTGTATCATTAGGGTTCGCGTTCATCATTCCAGTGGTTCTCCTGAAAACCATCTCTCAGATTTTAGCTACAGCAAGCTAATCATTCAATTAGAGCATTGATTCTTTGAGCTAAAAATTTGTGAAAATTGGCTCTTCAACTTAAAATCCGTGAATGGAGCTTGACCTTGTCACAATATGGAGCAATAGTCTTTTAATTAGATGGAAGTTTTAACCGTGTTACTTAAAAAGACTAATTGTCATGGACTTTTTGTTAGAACAGAAATGTAAATATTGTATTTGATTGTATTGAGGATTCATGTACTTAATAGGTTTCCTAGATTATTTTCTAGACTAATTGTGATTAGGATTGTACAACCATATATATTTCCTTCTAGTGAGAAGAATACATTTTTTAAGCATTCAAGAATTCTAACTTGGTATCACGAGTAAGGGTGGGTTTGAAAACCGAAAAAAACCGAACCAAATACTGAACCGAGGCAGAAAAAAACCGAACCGAAGTACAAAAGACCGAACCGAACCGAAATTGATTGGTTCGATTTCGGTTTTAGTGGTTCGAAAACCGAACCGAACCGAATAAATATAAATTAATATTTTATTTATTTATTTTTTATTGGGTATTAATTTTTCAAACCCAATTCCAAATATTAGTCCAATTTCAACACAAGCTTAATAGGCCCACACTTGGCCCAAACATGTAAAAAGCCTTATTCCCTATATTAACCCTAGACTACCCTATCTTTTTTTCCCCTACCTGCCGTTCTCTCCCATTTTTCTCTGCAACCTCTCTCTCTCTCGCCTCTTCTCTCTCATTAGAATTCCATATCAGAATTCCAGTCTTCGAAGACAACCCCGCGAAGAAAGCCCCAACCGCCTTTATCGCGGTGCTGCTAAAATACACCATTTTAATAAAAATTTCATATCGCGGCTCCGTCTCCTCTCGAGCTGATCCCGACACCATCTGAGTCGCACCTCGCCCACCTCGCGTCTCCTTTTGAAGTGTAATTTTTGTTTGCAATGGTTTTCTAGTTAGGGCTAATGAAAATTTACGAATTGGGTAGTGATTGAATAGTGTAATTTTATTTGGGTTGATGCGTTTTTTGTATTTTATTTGGGATCTAAGAACTGGTCTTGTTCTAATGTCTGAAGTATTGAGATTTTTGTATTGATTTGTTGGATTTTAATGGTTAGGTCCTTTTCTACTGATTTAGAATTGTAAGGTTTCTGGGGTATGATTATCCAAACCAATGTTTTAAATTTGTTTATTTTTATTCTCCTTCCAACCCATAATACATGGCTGCCAATCAATAATTGGAATTAATTTTTCCTAATTTTCCTACTTATTAGAATTAGATCTTGATGATTTAATATGTATGCCTTTCGTCTATTTGTTTGGTTGACTTTGTATAATCATTAGTTGTTCGGGTATTGCACTTTGGTATTAGTAGGATGAACGCTCTCAATTTTTCAGGTTTTATTAAAAAAAAAAAAACCGAACCGAATTTAACCCGAACCGAAAAAAAACTGAACCGAACGGAATAGTAATTTCGGTTCGGTTCGGTTTTGACAAAAAACAGAACCTAGCCCTAATCACGAGGTTAGGTTTGAAGTCACCTAAAAAAAAATGTTATCTGCCATCGGTCTCAACATCGACGGACCAAAGAAGAAGCTGTCGTTTAGACGGCTTCTATCGAACAACCGACATCGTTGCTCCCTATCGTGGTCACCCGAAGAAGAAGTTGTTGCTCAACTAGCTTCTACCGAACAATTCTTGCCGAATCGAATGGCTCGTGCCGAACTAAAACCCTAGAACTGAATTCTAGGTACCTAACCTTTTGAGCCATTAATGTTCAACGCTGAACGCCGAATTGAATATTTGGCCCACCTTTCGCTCCACCTCTGCTTCCGATGTTCAAAAACCCTAATCGAACTCCTTCAAAAAAATTAGTCACAATGTCTAGTGAGAAGAAATTTGTCGAAACGAACGTCAATGTTGCTGCATTGGCAACTCGAAACCATCATCACCAAAGATGTAATCATTATGGCCAACCTAGCCACTCCAAATCTCTTTGCTATAATATTGTGGGCTATCTAGAATGGTGGGATCATAGCAGGGATCCCAGGAACTGAAATTCAAGTCGTCAACAAAATGCAGTTGTTGATGTTGTTGAGGATCCTCCGAAGAATGTCAACCAAACCACTGTTTTGGCAGCCATAACAGGTACATTGGTAAGATATCTATGAATTATGCACTTGTTTCAAATAATACATGGATAATTGATTTCAGTGCTGCAGATCATATGACTTTCGATTCTAGACAGGTCCAAAAATTAAAACTCTTCACCAAAACTAATGTATCCACTGCTAATGGAACCCTTGGCCCTATTACTGGCAATGGTTCAATTGCACTCACTGATAACCTTAATTTAGTTCTGTTCTAGCTGTCCCATCCCTAAATTATAACTTGTTATATGTTGCTTGTATAACCTTTGTCTTGCATTGTATTGTGATTTTATGGCCTTACCATTATGTGTTTAAAGATATTCGGACAAGAAAATTGATTGGTTATGGGGTTAGATGAGGGAAGCTTTACTACTTCAATTTGGTATCTGATATCACAAGACAGTTGACTCAAGCCCTGTATGTGGATGCATTCGAGAGGAGAACAAAAAGTCCAAAATTTGGTTATGGCATCGTTGTCTTGGACATGCTTCCTTTGGTTATTTGAAGAAGTTATTTCCGAATTTGTTTTCAAAGTTTGATGTTTCCAGTTTTCAGTGGGGTACTTGTGAATTGGCTAAAAATCATTATACTTCATATTCTCTAAGTTCGAACAAATGTTCAGTTTCTTTTATGATCATTCATTCTTATGTATGGGGTTCTTCCAAGAACACTACTTTGGAAGGTGCTCGCTGGTTTATCACATTTATCCATAATTGTACCCGAATGACTTGGATTTGTCTTATGAAATCTAAAGGTGAAGTGAATGAATTGTTCCACCGATTCCATAAGCTAATTCAGTGTCAGTACAATGCTCAAATACAAGTGCTTCGCAATGATAATGGAGGTGAGTATTTGAGTGTGGATTTGAAAAAGTACTTAGCCGATTATGGTATTGTTCACCAGATTACATGTCCCTACACACCCCAGCAAAATGGGGTATCCGAATGGAAGAACCGGCATCTCTTTGAGATTGTCCGAGCTTCTCTATTGGAGAGTCATGCACTGTTGAAGTATTGTGAGGAAGCCTTTGCGTCCATGGCCTACTTGATCAACCGGGTTCAGCAGCCGATCAGTCCACTACTGATCAGTCTATTGGTCAACACACTGTCGATCCAACTTTTGATCAGTCCACTACCGATTAGTCTACTGGTCAGCCGCCTAAAGTGTCCTCACCAAAACAGTCTACGAGAACCCTGAACCAATGGTCGTTCGATATATTCCAAAGAGAACTTCCTCCTCGTAACACGAGAGGTATCCCGAAAGCTACATATGAGCCAGAACTTACTAGTAAATATCATATGAGTAATTATGTGTAAACTCATAGGCTATCAAAGTTATATTTGTCACTTGTGAATCAATTATCTTCTGTATCTATTCCTAACAATGTGCAAGAAGTCTTTGCAGATCTAAGGTGGAAAGCAGCAATGGACGAAGAGATGAGGTCTTTGAAGAAAAATGAGACATTGGAGATTGTTGAATTACCATCAGGTAAAAAACTTGTAGGGTGCCGATGGGTTTACACGATGAAATATAATTCCAATGGATCGATCAAAAGATAGAAAGCAAGACTTGTGGCAAAGGGATACACTCAAACATATGGAATTGATTATAACAATACATTTGCCCCAGTAGCAAAACTCAACACTGTTAAAGTTCTCATATCACTGGCAGCAAATCTCAACTGGTCATTGCACCAATTCAATGTGAAGAATGTGTTTCTGCATGTATAATTAATTAAAGAAGTGTACATGGAGCTCCCGCATGCTTCAAACAGGTCGGCCGAACACCAAAATAAAGTGTGACGATTGAAGAAATCATTATATGGTCTCAAACAGTCATTGATATGGTTTGGGCGATTCACGAAGTCCATGAGAGCCTTTGGTTATAAACAAAGTAACTCTGATCATACTTTGTTTCTGAAAAGGAAGAAAGCTAAGACTACTACAATACTCATTGTCTATGTAGAGGATATGGTAGTAACTGGTGATGATCCATAGGAGCGACAAGCGTTGCAAAGTTATTTGGCAGGCGATTTTGAGATGAAAGATCTTGGTCCACTTAAGTATTTCTTGGGTATTGAAGTTGCCCGTTTGAAGAATGGTATCTTTTTATCACAAAGGAAATATGTTCTTGATTTGTTGCATGAGACTGGAATGTCAGCCTGTCAATCGGTTGATATGTCGTTGGAAGTAAGGTTGAAGTTATGGTCTAATATGGACTAACCACCGTGTGATAAGAAGAGATATCAACGGTTGGTAAGAAGGTTGATGTATCTTACTCATACGCGGCCAGACTTGCCCTGTGCTTTGAGTGTGGTAAGCAAGTTTATGCATGATCCTAGGAAGAAATATACAGATGCATTGATGCAAATTTTACGATATGTGAAGTTGGCTTCAGAAAAATGGGTCTTGTTCTCAAAGAATGGTCATTTAGAGGTTAAAGCATATACAGATGCAAATTGGGCAGGATTGATTGATGACAGGGGATCAACGCCAGGTTACTTCACATTTGTGGGAGGTAATCTGGTTACTTGGAGAAGTAAGAAACATAATATATTTACTCGCTCGAGTGCCGAAGCAGAGTATAAAGGAGTTCCTTTGGCCACTACTAAAATACTTTGGTTATGAAACATCTTAAGGGCATGTTTGCTACACCTTCTTAGAAGTAGGGCTGGGAATTTTGTACCGAAATACCGAAACCGAACCGAAAAATACCGAACGGAATACCGAAAATCCCGAAACCGAAATACCCCGATTTGTTCGGTCCCCGATACCGAAAAAATACCGAAATTTCGGTACGGGGTTCGGAACGATATTACTATATATTCGGTAATACCGAACCGAACCGAATTATTAAATAAAAAATATCAGGAGCTCTGCTTCTTCTTTCTTCTCACTCCACCTCCATTGATGTTCGCTGTGTTATTGGTTAAGGTTGAATCGGATCATATCATTGGTATCACCCACTGATCTTGGTTTCCCTTCCTTTTATGCCCCGCCACACCATCACTACCAAGCAAGACGCTATGGATGCTCGACTCTCGGCCTTGGAAGCTTCCATGGCGGCGATGCCGACACGCCTTGATGAAGCTGTCTCTACTGCCCTTGATTCTACGCTCGCGGTGTTTTTTGAACAATTTCGCCATGAACAACAATTTCGAGGCCCTGGCGAAGGTTCTTCTGATCCAATTGTTCCCAATGCTCCTGAAATTCGTGAAATCGACCAGACCCAGTCTCCCAAACACCAGATCTATGATGGCGGTGGCCAACTTGCACGACCACCATGGTCGCGGTGGATTGATTTCCCTCGGTTCACTGAGGGGGATGAACCATTGGCTTGGATCTATAAAGCGGAGCAATTTTTCTCATTCTACAGCACATCGGATCACCATAAGGTCACTACAGTTTCCTTCTACTTGGAGGGTGAAGCATTACAGTGGTTTCAATGGATGAACTACGTTGAAACCACTGAAATTTTTTGGTGGTTTCGGGGATTTCTAATACCGAAACCGAACCAAAATTTTCGGTATCCCGAACATTTCGGTTCGGTTTCGGTATTAGAAATCCCCTCCCCGAAATTTCGGTATCGGTAATCGGGATCGGTATTTCGGTTCGGTTACCGAACCGAAACCACCCCTACTTAGAAGTCCTTAAACTGGACTATCTTAAATTAGGCCTATAACCTACGTTTGGAGCGAAGTGGGACTCAATTAAATGAAACTAAATAGGCTTCGTATTTTTGAAAATGGTTCACTAACTGGTCTTGTGCAGTGACGTGCTCGAGGACGCCGTTAAATAAGAACGAGGCAAAATTGGCCAGGTGAGTCCAACTTCCTCCCTCCGGCCTTTCCAGTCTCTTCACATTGATTTCTACACTCTAATCTCCAAGCGCCAATATCATTCCATTTCCATTACTTGATTCAAATGGTTCTCACTTCCTCACCGAATCCCGAAAACCCATTTATTAATTTCATTTCGATTCGATCTCTCCGCTTTTGATTCGTTGTGGGTATCTTGGTATTTCTCTTGAAACCCCACAGATCTGCTCCCAGAGAAAAAGCAACGGCCCCGCTATGTTTCTGATTGATTGGCTCTACGGCGTCCTTGCCTCCCTCGGACTGTTGCAAAAGGAGGCCAAGATTCTGTTTTGGGTTTGTCTGCAAATAAAATCCATTGCTACTAAATCATAGGAATCAGAAGGTGCAAAAAATGATGAAAGATTTCCATTGAGGAAAAAAGACGACATCAGAGAGAGTAGAAAATATCAAAGGCAGGGAGGGTGCTTGTGACGTGAAGGAGAGGAAGAAGATGGAAGCATGATGGTGAAAAATGGGGCTTTTGTTGTTTACAAAATATAAAATACTTACATGCTAATCAGTCTTATTACTTTGTGAACTTGTGGGTAGTATTAGGTGAACTTAAATATGTAACTTCAAGTCATTGTAATGACTATTGCATACATGCAAAACTTATTACTTTTGCATCTATTATAGCATTTCAATTTCTTTCAATCCTACATAACCATTATGAAATCAAGATCTGAAATATAAAAATTTCATAACAACAATGGGCAAGGAGATTTTTAAATTGTTGGTAATGGCTCATAAGTAATTTTAATTTGCTTTGCCCTTATTTTTAATAGACATTATGAAAATTTTAAATTGGATGCCCTAATAATTATTAAATGTACGATGTTGAATAACATTTTAATGATCTAATAATTATTACACTTTATAATTTAAAAATTAAAATAATTAGTTTTTAGTCTGATGCAGCACTAAACATAGGTCATCACTATTTTGACAATCTAGCTTCTTAGTCCAGCTTAAGCTAGTCCAAGAGAATCCAGTCCAGTCCATGGCAATCCGACGTGCCAAACGAGACCTAAGGGATTTAGGATTTGGTTCGGAGAAGGCTATGAAGTTGTAATGTGTCAGTAAAGCTGCTTGTGAGATCGCAGCTAATCTGGTTCATCATGATTGAACAAAGCGTGTGGAAGTAGATTGATTCTTTATCAAAGAAAAACTAGACCGGAAGATTACTCAAAAACCAAGAGTCAGGTCAGAAGATCAACTTGTAGATGTCTTAATGAAAACAGTGTCAAATCGGATATTTACAAAACTTGTGGGCAAGTTGGGCATGTTCGATATTTATGCACCAACTTGAGGGGGAGTGTTAGAATAAGAATGTAAATATTGTAATTGATTGTACTAAGGATTCATTTCCTTAATAGGCTTCCTAGATTATTTCCTAGATTAATTGTCATTAGGGTTGTACAACTATATATACTTCTTCCTAGTGGAAAGAATACACTTTCTAAGCATTCACGATTTCTAAGTCCTTTAATTCAAAGACCAAACTCTAACTAGACTAAAATTTAAACACCAATACTCCAATTTCCTTTTCTTTTTAAAATTGGAGAGATTTCAAGAATTAAACTTTTTCCTCCATTTAATTTTTTTTGTTAAAAAAAAAACCCTTATAACTAAAATGAAACGGCCATGAACATTTTAGCCGTATCCATTGTAGTGGGGAATGGTCCTTTTACTCCTTTCATTGGTGTCTGCATAAATTCAGGCTCATCTTCAGTCCATTGGGATGGCTCATGTACTTCCAACTTCCAAACAGTAAGGAGTTTAAAGACATTAGGGCAGTATAGTGCCCATAAGTCCAACTGAAAGACAAAAAATAAAAAATTATAAAATATAAAACACTCTTTAATCGGGATTTTTATATAGTGGTTCAGAGTATAAAATACTCTAAAACTTTTTACCAATAGAATTTTAGTTAAAAATACAAAAATCAAAATTTAAGGTTTAAAAAGACCAGAGTATTCTATACTTCGGAGCACCATAAAATCTCCACTCTTTCACATGAGAACGTAATTACAAGGGTACATGCACATAATACGAAATTGGAGATACCTCAATACAATACAATTAGAAATTTTCAGTTTTTATTTCGTTTACTCTTATATTCCGTCTTTATTTTGTTGGATAAAAAAATACAACAAGAAATAATAAACGTTGAAACAATATAATAAATCAAAACATGTTGGTTTTTTGTGATACATTTGTGCTCAAATTTTTATAATTGCTCAAATTTTTAACAATGTAATTGTACTTCTTTCACTATAAATAAAGGCACCTGGCATGAGGAATTAACATCACAATACAGAATAATTCCTCAAGCCTTCTCTATTTTCTCTCTTCCCTTTGCTTGCCGCACCCCCTCAGAAATATTGGCCACAACAACTTGAATCAAATTTTTTTTTCAGCGACTACCAAAAAAAGCGGAGAATATTCCAAAAATTTATACCACCCATATTAGTAGAAATTTCAATAGATGAGGAGATACTAACCATTTTGCATTCATTGACGGGGGATGATGACTTAAGATCTCGTCCTAATATTACAAAAGGATTACCACCATAATTCGCGCTCACATTTTAGCTAATAACCTGCTAAGATTGGTAGAATCCAAACCTAACCCAATCCAAGCAAATTCATCTACCAAAAAAGAACAGACATCTCTATTTTCCCTTCTTAATTTATTATATTATATATGTTTGTATTCTTGTAAACTTACTAGTTTTTTTTTTTTGTTGCATATCAGGTGGCATTACTTATTTTCCTTGTCTCACAATGATTTGTATAATAAACAGTAATGAAACACAACATGTAAAAGGATTACAGCATGTGTTTAAGCTTTATGTTTCACTGTTTAAATCTTTTATATAGGATGGATGATGCATCGAAACTCATATTCTTATTAGATTTTGTTTGTAATTTAATACAAAACAGTTCAAGCGATCAGTGCATCCATGCACTGTTTATAAACAATGTATATCTAAAGGCATTAATGTCTGGGAATCCAAATACACAGCCAGTACAAGAATCTGGGAAAATTATGATCTTTGCAGTTCAAAGTGAGTGCAAGATTACCTGAACTCCATGATATGGACGAACTGTAAGATAATGCAAGGGAAAATGGACATAGCCCGGGGAAAGAGTGAACGAGTAGCGTTGTAGAATAATTGACAGAGCAATCTTTGCTTCAACGGTCTTTAAATTCAAGCCGACACAAGTTCGAGGTCCAAGTCCAAAGGGTATGAATGCTCCGACGTTATTGTTAGTTGCTTTAGCAATCCCTTCTGAGAATATTTCTGGGTTGAAAAGTTGCACATCGTGCCCCCAGATTTTAGGTTCATGGTGAAGCGCTACGGTTGAGACAACCAATTCAACATTTGCAGGAATAATGATGTTTCCCAATCTAACGTCGCTTTCAGCTTTCCTTGTAATTGAAACCGGAGGGGTATATAGCCTTAGAGCTCATTAATGATCATACTCATTTGCATGGAAATGAATTTATCGATAACAAATAAGTTAATTGTAAACATAATTCTATCACTGCCTCGTTTGGTACGCCTAGTTTGGTATGTCGTATAGCGCACTGGATAGTATTAATAATCCGGTCTCGGGTGTTTGGTGCGCTTTGTATTAAAATAGTCGCCCGACTATTTAAACCGGGTCCACCATTTAGTACCCCTCACACCCGACTAATTATAAGCCCAAAAACCTCCATATAATTAGTCGGGTCCGTCCTTCTCACTCTCTTGGTCTAGCTTGAAGGAAAATATTTAAATTACAAGTTCATTTGAGCAACACTTAAGCATGCTATTAACAAATTAAAGGCTCTTAGCTAGCATATTAGTACTTAAAAACAAAACTCTGCTCATGACTTTTGAAGCCTAAATGGTGTGAACCAAGACACAACTCAAAATCACATTAGCAAGTTGTAGCATCATATACCTTTGTAGAATCTTCTTTGCATGAGCAAAGGCTAAATACCTAAGAGGGCCTTCAATCTCATCTTGGATGAACACATTTGCTTGGAGGAGTTGTGGTTGCACCTTGAATCAAATTAAAGGTTACCAACGTACTTCGTCTCCTACGAAGATCAAACCTTTCGTAGTTCTTGCATTTGATGAGGATTTGAGTGAGTTTGTATGAAGAACAAATTGTGTTCTTCACACACACCTAAACCCGGCCAACACAGTATAAATAGTCAATATTAGTCTGATACTGCACCAAACGCCCGACTAATTTAGTCAGTACTGTCCAATGCCAAATTATCCTATCCGACTGAAATAGTCAGTCTAATCTGAGCTGCCAAACGAGGACTCGAGCAGTTGAATGTGCTTTGAAATTGAAAAACAATTGTGTCGTCGATTTTCTTACTGTTCTCATTTTGGCAATGCCATCATGATTTGGAGTTTGTTGCCAAATAATTGTATGACCTCTTTCCTCGCTTCCTCTTGCCAATCAGTAGGGAGCCAGCAGAAAGATAGTCCAAGAAAGAAAAGTGGTAGTGGTTTCTTGTCCAGAAAAGTAAAACGTCTTGCACTCAGCAATTAACTCATCCACACCGAAATCCTCTGGTTGTCATTGACATCACCCAAAGCTGTCGTATTCTCCAGTTATTGCCTTGTCTCTTTTCTTAACAATGTGTATTATGGAGCCATGCACTTCTTTCTCGAGTTTGTCTGCTTCGATCTCATCGCTGGTTTTGAAAAGTTTACGTACTGCAATAATAAACGAAATAATAAGATGAGAACATGCACAAATCCAATTTTTCTTAGGAAGGTATAACGAGAACTCCTTAGACATGAATATGTGTTTGTTAACATAACCTAGGGCTGCTGAAATTATGTTCAATAATCAATTTAGTCTGGCACAAGCAGCATATTTTAGCAAATCAAAAGGATCTATTTGACGAATTGAAAGTTCAATTGGATGACCTTATTCAATTAGTAACTAGATATAAAAGGAAGTTATCTAACGCCAGGAGCCCTAACTCTGAGAGCATTTTTTTATATTATGGAGCCTAATTTATTCAACTTCTCAAAAATGTCCTTTCCTTCTATATAACGGCTGCCGAATGCGGTTCTGGCAACCACTTATGATGAAAACAATCTAAACTCTTCAAACACCTCAATCTCTTTTCCTTCATAAGTTTCCCACCTTTCTAGCATAGTCAAAGTAAAATAACACCATCATTCTATTAGCAAATTTACCTGCAATTTATTCCTTTTGAATTTACATATATAGTTGACACAACTATCTATATACTGCTCTTTGCAAGAAATTAAATACCATCAACTTTAAAAACTTACTTTTAAAGGCTCTCCTGTTAAGCAATTAGAGTACACAACTCTAATATTAAGTGTTGGAGAGACAAAACAAGTAAACAAATTACTTGTATTACACTCACAAATATCACAACACTTCCAACTCTCAAAGAAAAGAGACACACAACTTACAAGCTAACTTTCTAGCTTTGCTTCTCACTCGCTTGCATACAATAGAAGGCTTCATGCCTATATATAGAACTTCCTAGCCAACTTACTTAACTACTTTCCAACCACAAGTGTGGTTTGCTTCTGGAATCTTCACCAACATTAACTACTTCCCAACTACAAGTGTGGTTTGCTTCTAGAATTTTCACCAACATTCCATTACAAAAACCTTAAGACATTAATCTAGATAATTCTAGCTTATTTACTATCTAGAATTTTTCAATGGCTTTTCTCCATTTTTGTGGAATTGTGTAGAACCTTCTAGGAGCTGGGGTTGTTCTCTTTTAACACTCCCTTTCAACACCAGCTCATTCTTTTCACCACATTGAGTTGACGACGAAATTTTTCGAACTTGCCAATATTCAAACCTTTCGTGAACAAGTCTCCAACTTGATCATCTGTAATATGTTTCATATTGATCTCTCCTTGCAGCACTTTCTCTTTGATAAAATGATAATGTACTTCCACATGCTTGGTTCTTGCATGAAAAATTGGATTCTCCGCCAGAAGGATCGCTGATTGATTATCACAATACAATTGCACTCCGTGATCTATATGTTGGTATAGATCATTCATCAGCTGTATCAGCCAAGTAATCTCCTAAGCTGCCATTGCTGCTGCTTTGTACTCTGCTTCAGTAGTTGACAAAGACAATGTTGCATGTCTCTTGCTGCACCAAGAAATTACTCCAGAGCCAAGCTTTAACACGTATCCGGTTGTTGATCGACGTGTGTCATGATCTCCCGCATAGTCAGCATCACAATAGCCGACTAGCTTGCATTCTTCACCTTTCTTGTACAAAAGACCATAGTCAATTGTACTATTCACATATCTTAATATTCGCCAAACCGCTTCTAAATGAGGCTTCTTTGGATTTTGCATGTACCGACTCATCACTCCAACTGCATATGAAATGTCAAGCCGAGTCAATGTTAAGTAGATCAGACTACCTACCAATTGTGGATACATTGTTGCGTCTTCCAAATTTCTACCTTCATGTTCGCACATCTTGGCATTCGGTTCCATCGGCGTTAAGATTGGCTTGCATTCAAGCATCCCAAACTTTTGCAACAAATCTTTTGCATATTTTTGTTGACACGGAAATATCCCTTCTTGTGTGCGATCGACCTCCAACCCAAGAAAGTGTTTGAGTTGTCCAAGTTCCTTCATTTGGAAATGAACTGACAAATTTTTCTTTGTTCGACAAATTTATGCCTCGTCATCACCAATGATGATTAGATCATCCACATATACCAGCACAATAGCTAATTTTTCTCCATTAGCTTTGATGAATAGGCTAGAATCTGCATGTGTTACTAAATAACCACTTCAAGAGAGAAATTTAGCAATCTTACTGTACCATCCCCTTGGTGCTTGACTTACACACATACTCGGGATGGACTTTGTTCTCAAATCCCATTGGTTGAGCCATGTAGATCTCTTGATCTAACTCTCCATGTAGAAAGGCATTCTTCACATCTATCTGGTACAAGTTCCAATCTTTGTTGGCTGCAAGTGAAAGTAGGACTCGTACGGTCGTAAGCTTTGCTACTGGACTAAACGTTTCATCATAGTCTAGTTCGTACTGCTGAGAGAAACCTCGAGCCACCTACCGAGCTTTGTACCTCTCGATTAATCTATCAGGATGACGCTTGAACTTGTACACCCATTGCAGGAAATGGGTTTCACATCTCTTGAGTCTGGTAACACCTCTTTTTCTGAGGACCACCAAGAAGATGCTTCATTAAGCATTACATCTCGTGATGTGTAGCATCTTCCATTTGTAGCATCACAACATTTCCACCCTTTTCTCTGGTTGTCATATCCCACTAAGATACATCTGACTGCCTTTTTGTCAAACTTGCTACATAAATGACTTGGAACAAATACGTAGCACACACATCCGAATACTCGAAAGTAACTAATTGTAGGTTTCATATTCCACAACTTCTCAAAAGGTGAAACAAATTCTAACCTTGGTTGAGGAAGTCTGTTGATCATATAAGCTACAATTATCATGGCTTCAGCCCAAAACCTTCCGGGTACATTCTTTGCATGTAGCATATTCCGACAGATCTCCACAAGATGTCGATTCTTTCTCTCCGCCACACCATTCTATTGTAGTGTATTGGCACATGTGAGCTAGTGACGTATTCTTCATTCTCGTAGATACTGAGAGAACTCGTTTGAGTTGTATTCTCCTCCGTTGTTTGTGCATAAGCAACAGATCTTCTTTTCCATTTCTCCTTCTATTGTCTCTTTAAACTCTTTAAACTTTGAAAATGTGTCTGATTTTTCTTTCATGAAGAAAACCCACACGTACCTGGAGAAGTCATCAATGAACATGACCATGTATCGCATCCCGCTAATTGATGGCTGCTTGACAGGCCCGAATACATCAGAGTGGATTAACTCTAATGGTTCTTTTGCTTTGAACTTCATCTCCTCGTATGGTAGTTGATGCCTTCTTCCTCGCACGCATCACATGCCCATGCCTGCCTTCTCCCTCACACTTGGCCCAACCCTTGCCGGTCTCATTCCAGTTGCCCATGCGGCTCTCTGCCTTGCCGATCCCTTCTAGTAGGCAACCCCCGCTACCACACTACCAGCAAGGCCCCACACCTATCCATCTCTCACAACTCCAGTCCATAAACTATTTTTCATGTTATTCATGCCCTCAACTCCATCCGTAGCTCCTAGCCACACCGCACTATTATCAACCAGCACTAGCTGCCACGTCACACGCACGGACCCCAGCCTGCCAATTCAAGATTTGCCACACGGTAGCAGACGCAAAAAGAAGAAGAAGAAGAACATATTGAATCACATCTCGAAGAATGCGCAAAGAAGAAAATCATGGGAGAGGGGGGAATAATAATAATTGGGTAAATAAAGGAGATTTTAAAACCCTAGTAGGATCACTTTTATCTACCCAATTACTATCCTAGTAGTTAAATAAGTGATTCGCTTTGTCTCAAGAATCAAACGTTCATTTTCTGGTTTGCATTAAATACAACATGGTAGTAGAATTTTCTCATCTTTAGAGACATTTATGTTCAAACGTTAGTACAATATTCGTTAATTAGAAGTTGCAACATAAAATAAACACAAATATTTTTTTTTTTTATTGGAACACAAATATTGAGTGAATCAGTCCCCGAGTCTACCCAACCCATCTGACCCAAACCAAAGCCCAAAACCATACACGTGCGAAACTTGCTGAGGCAAACTTGAGACCAAAAAGAAAAAACATAATAAAATACAAAAATGAAAAATTGCTAAGACAAAGACCACTGAAATACGAAGTACATGAGACCACACAATCCTTTTCACAAAACGCTGCGTAGATGAGAAGGAGAGCTGCCAGATCCCCGACATCCACACTATTGCGCGCGCATGCAGTACACCGCCGAAGAAGAATCTTGTTACTTTGACGCGCTTGATAAACGAGTGGCGCATACTTTCTGTAATGTTGTCGGTGCTGATTAATTAACTACTAAATTAGCAAAATTTTTTGCTAAATTTTTTTTTAAAATTATTATTAACATTCTAAAATTCTCATTATACACTTTAAATTATTTATATTTAAAATATATATATACTTTTAATAAGTGCAAAATAAAAATTTTAAAATGCCAATAATAATTTTTTTACTCGAGTAATATTTTGCTAAACACTGACAACTCCTCCAATTTCATATTCAGATATTTTCCGTTGATTTTACCTTTGCAGGAATGTTTACTATTTTATGATTGTGGCCCACTTTGACTTCTGGACAAATAACTTGTTTTATTAAGCAAATGTTTCAAACGTTTTCGTAAGGGTGAGAGAGACATTTCAAATCAATAGTTAACTATTGGTTCACATGAGAGGAGTAGGCTACAGTGCTCGCAAGCATTGAATGCTCACACCGATCTCACCATTAAAAGGAGGGAGGAGGGAGGAGAGAGGGGGGAAAGGAGGGTGAGATGAGTGTGAGCATTCAATGCTTGCGAGCACTGTAGCCAGTCCCCACATGAGATCTCTATTCCAACTATTTATATGATAAAGACAATTTTCAAATAGTAATTTTTCATCTCACAAGTCGGAGTAAGCTACGGTGCTCGCAAGCATTGAATGCTCACACCGATCTCACCGTTAAAAAGAGGGAGGAGGGAGGAGGGAGGGAGAGAAGGAGGGTGAGATCGGTGTGAGCATCCAATGCTTGCGAGCATTGTAGCCAATCCCTTCACAAGTCATAACAATCTTTCAAACACACTTTTCAAATGTCATAAGTAGACAGTAGAATATTCGGTTGCATAGAGACCCATAATTTTTTTAAGAAACAGAAAAGAATAGGAGTCAAACTTTAATAGTACGTACTGTTGAATGTTGAATGATTCAAGATTTATTTGGAGCTCACCGCAAATTAATCTGGACCATTCAATAGTCATACCATTGAATGGTACGTACCACCAAAGATTTTTCCAAAGAGTAGCTAGACTAATGTCAAGTTCAATGAGCTACTAGTATTATAATTTAGTAATAATCATCTCCACTTGTGCTCATATTCTTAGCTTCGAATATGGTTATATTTCAAAAAATGTCAAACGCAATAGAAGCTTAGTTGAACCTAAGCAAAAAGACATTTTATGTACATGTCAAATTTTCACTCAATCAAACCATGTCTAGTACAAACCAAATCAACATCTGCCTGTGTACAACACACTCACTGAAGACATATCTACCAATTCAAATATTTAATGTTAACAAATGTGAAATTTGAGGAGTATGTAGGGAAAAATCTTGAGTGGTACGTACCATTCAATGGTACGACTATTGAATGGTTCAGATTAATTTGCAGTGGGGCCCAAATGAATCTTAACCATTTAACAGTACGTACCATTGAATGGTACGTACCACTGAAGTTGGACCCGAGTATGTAGTTGCTTTTTATCTTGATCTTGGGATATGCTATAAATGCTATAGATTTCTATATTTATTTTTCATTCAAATCTTTCACGTGGGAAGTAAATCTTATGTTACATATTTTGTACTTTTCTTTAATTAGCCATTTCATATGTATTTAGGATAATACTTAACTGGGAAGGTGACCCTTTTTTTTTTTAATAATGTGACATCATTTCATCATACAAACGTTATGATCAAAACATTCATTCTCTTTATCATCATCTGAAGATCATTACTAATAAAATTTATTCGTTTTGAAAAGACTTTAGTCATCTATGCCAATAAAAAAATTGACAGTTCATCATTTGTTACCATAACTATTGATTTGTTTGACATATATGGATATCTAAGTAGTTCCCATATTAAATGAGTTTTTTCTAGAAATGATATTTTACAAATAATAAAGATAATGGACAATTTTTATTATTTTCGTTGTACGAAGAAATGATGCAATGATAGTGAGTAAGGAAGAATGTGTATATATATATAGCTTGGTCTCATTGAGTAGTCACAGAGTGTAATAAGTTAATGCGGCAAGTAATGAAGCTCAAAAACAAATATTACTGAATTGAAAATAATAATTCAAAATTAAAATTTACAGGAAAGCTTTGACTGAGACCATCTTAAATAGTTGGGTTAAAGTCCAAAATTTAGAACTTAAACCCCTCCCCAAGCCTCTTCCAACAACTGGGCTAAAATTTGGGTTTCGGATAAATTCTAAAATTGGGTCAAATTTAGACCAAAATTCCCACCTGGGTTAGTGGGCCTGACACACCATGCGCGTACACGCGCTCAAAAAAACCAAGCAAAGCAGGCGTTGACGCGCCCACTTGCTCCGCACGGCAATTGCACGCAAGGCCTGTCAGCGTGGGTCCCCCACGTCTACAGCCTTGTCGACCACCAACCAAACCCAATTCCAACAGCTATTTGAGAAGGACGACCAGGATCTCTGAGCCGTTAGTTGATCCAAGGGTCCAGATGCAATTGAAAAAACACTAAAATCTAATTTATAAATACATTAAATCTAACGGCTAAGATCGAATGTGATCAAATATAATGGTAAAAAAATAAATCCAACGGCCCAAAATTAAATCCAACGACAAAAACAATATTAAAAATTATTTAAATCAAAATTCACCAAAAAGTCTATAAATACCTATGTACTTGTTCAGTCATCCACACAAAATTCACTTTCCTCATACAATTTTAGTGATTTTCATTATTTATCGGAATTAAATTATTTTTAGGTTAAAATGTTCACAAAAATAAATTAGGATAATCTACATAAATTTTATTTTAAAACAGTTACCGAAAAACAATTAGGCTAAAATCATTCTTTATTAATCTCGGGCTAAAATTTTAACTCAAAACCATTGAATGTAACATCCCGTAAAAAGTTTGTTATAAAATAATTTATGGGGAATATTTTCTACACGTGCGTGTTTATTTCGTATACGTGAGCGTGTAAGTTTACTGTTTTGGTGGGTGCAAAATACCCCCAAAACCCCACTTTTCCTTTTTCTTTCTTTCCCTTTCTTTCTTCCCCGTCATTTTCTTTTTCCCCAATTTTTTTTACTTTTCTCTCTCTCTCTCACCGTGTGTGCACAGTGAACACCGACGGAAAGTCATCGAATCGAGGCAAACGAAAATCACCACCTTCTTCGTCTCGACGTCGTCGACTCAACGGTGCAAACCGTTTGTCCAAACTCCCAACCGTTTGACAGGAAACGCAACCGAAAGAACCGGACTTTCTCGGCCATTTTCCGGCCAATCTAGACCGAGGTGAGGTTTCTAACTACCACCATTGTATTCCTCTCGTTGAGTAGATGAATTTTCATAGGTCATTTGCCTGATTTGGTTGAGTTTTGACGTAGATTGACAAAGCTACAGTGAACCGCAACTTTCGAGGAAATTACAGGCCATTTCCCGAGCTTGTACGACCAATCCAAAGGTACACCGTGATTCTTCTCTTCTCCAGCTTCATTTTGATATGTGGAACGTAAATTTTGGCCTTGAAATGAAGAAGATATGTAGCTTTAAAAATTACCCAGAAAACCGGTCGAAATTCCGGCGACAGCGACGGCGACTGGCGGCGGCGGCGGCGACCGGAGTTTTGGTAGGGATGACCAGCGCTGACGTCAGCAAACCGGTTCAGACCGCCCTTGCCGACGTCAGCGATGACGTCAGCAACCGGTTCGGATCGTCCTTGCTGACGTCAGCAAACCGGTTCAGACCAGCGCTGACCAGCGTGGCTGAGCTGCGCGTGTGACAGCGCATGGAGTCGCGGCTTGCCGGGTTTGAGCCGCGCGTGGGGGCGCGTGGGGACTCCTTTTTCGATTCCGTCTTCGCGAGGCGACTCGTGACGACGCGTACTACCTAGGGGCAGTACGTATGATATTTTTTGAGGTGTTTTGGACCTCCTGGTTGAGCAAACAAGGGATAGGTGTAATTAATTAGTTATTTAGTAACCTTTATGAGTTTAATCATTATTACAGTGATATCTCATATAGGTGAGACTTATCCAGAGGATTACCAGGGCTACCCAGGACAGGGGGCTACGACCCGGCTACCTACAGGTGAGTGAGTGAGTCTTTGTTTTGATAAATGTATATGTACGTATGGTTTTTCAATGCTTTCTTCAAACTGTTAGCATAATTCATATCATATACGTTTGTTGGAGGTAGAACATTCGTATTATATTGCCATACATGTTTTATACTGTTGCTGATCAGTAGATGTATAACACCCCAGGTATTGCCATACATGTTTTATACTGTTGCTCATCAGTCTTGTGGCCAGGACTAGCCTTGACGTTTGGAGTAGTCACTACCAGTACCGCTACGCAGCTTTGGATCCATTGTAGGTACTAGCCTGTTCTAGGTTACATTAGACAACTCGAACTTGTGTGACGCACTTTGTGCACAGCGCTTAGCGTTAGACTCGCGTCATTGTAGTACTCAGCGTATTACTTTTATACCTAGCCTATTCCTTGTGGTTTAGCCACTTGGACTTGTGTGTTTACATATGGGTGAGCATGTCAGTAAATCATTATCGGGGAGTACCCGTGTATTTTATTATAGTATTTTGAGTTTCATGCCAGAGGGTATGACGTGTTTTCAAAAATTATACTTGTTTTCCAGCGAGGGGTTAGTAAACTTTTGGAAACAACGATTTTATCAAACTTTGATTTTTGACCCACTCACCGTTTTATGTTTTTCGCCCCTCCAGGATTAGTTGGCTTGGAGCTTTCGACGTCGAGACGTGGTGGTATGACAATGTAGGGGTTCTCTACTCTTGTAATTATTTTATTACTATTCTTCCGCCCGCACACTCCATGCACTCTGACCCTTATTTAATTAAATTTTCCTTAATTATTCTTAAATTTTTCTAAATGGCTTTCGTCACCTAACACGTGTCGGCCAGCACTTCCCGACACCTGGCTTGTCTGGGATCGGGATGTGTCATGGAAGGAGAAAAACTGTTTCTTGATTAAGTTCTAAATTTTCTGGGCTAAAAATTTAGACTTTAACCCTCACTGTTGGAGATGGTCTGAGAGGTTTTAATGACTATTTGCAAAAATAAAAACAAAATTAAAATACATAGTAGGATATATTAGTTTTCTGAATTACAGGCTAAACCCAGACAAGTCTTTTAATTGAGAAAGATAAAAAAATTTAACTAGCTAACTGAAGTCCAGAGACCCTCTATTTATGGGCTAGCGAACCAAGCTAAATGATTGTTGAGATACATGTGGAGTATTGGATTATCTTACTATTAGAGCACGAAGTGGGTTTTACTATTGAAGCAAGGAGTGAGGTGACTGTTGAAGCAGATGTGAATAGTGACTTGTCTGAGCATCTTTTGACTTTCTGTCCTTAGTGAATAGTAACTGAAAGTACTGTAGACGAATAGTAACTTGCTGGGGAATTCCTCATGTTGAGTAGATAAATTTTCATACTAAACTCGTGTGTTTTGGTCGTGTTTTGGAGTAGACCCGACCTTGGTTTTAGATCGAGACTTTACAGCCAAATTCAGGCTATTTTTGACCACTTTTCAAACTCCAAATGGTACAATCTTGTTCTCCTTCTCTCTAGCTTCATGTTGACATGTAGATCGTGTAAAATGGTTGAGAAATAAACAAGTTACGAAGCTTTGAAAATTTTCCAGAAACCGGCGAGTTTCAGACGACAGCGCAGGCGACCGTCTTGAGTTGCAGTGGTAACCGGTTCAGACCAACTTGAACCTGGTCCAAACCCTATTGTGATGTCAGCAAGCCCGATTCAGACCCTGTTCAGACTGAGAATATCCTCAGGTATATTCCTTTAAAGCCATTAGGAATATTCTGATAAATTCTAGCATATTATGTTAACTTTAACAGTAACCATTAAGTTTTTCGTTAACTCTAACGGCGTTAGTTAACACTGTTAGCTTTGTCAGTAAACGTGTGTGTCAGTGCGTGACTGGCACGTGTGACAATTTTTCGACACTTTTTAGCCCCGTTTTG
Organism: Gillenia trifoliata; assembly: GCA_018257905.1. Classification (NCBI taxonomy): domain Eukaryota; kingdom Viridiplantae; phylum Streptophyta; class Magnoliopsida; order Rosales; family Rosaceae; genus Gillenia; species Gillenia trifoliata. Next base: position 19,567,591 of record CM031081.1, on the reverse strand, counting down.
AGCAAACAATGAGAATTTCATGTGTTCTCCTTAGTGTTTATGAACTTTGAGTAGGTTAATGATTGGTATAGTTATTTTCCATATAGGAGAGACTTACCACGACGAGTACAAGGCTCAAGCAAGGCAAGGCGGCTATCACCTAACTACATATCAGTGAGTGGGCTTTGTTTTGAGAAACTTAAATTATTTATATTAGTTTCCACTATGGTTTTGTGAACTATTTTCTATCATGCCATGCTTTTACTTACGAGTTTAAGTATAAAGAATATTATGTTAAGATTTGTGAAATTGTGAGGGCATGATCATATGTATTTTTATTTGCTTATCATACATGCATTCACCCGGTGTTTAGTACTCGTTTGGGCCAGGACCAACCTTCACATGTATGTTCACATCCGCACCGTTATCCTCATCTTAGATCCATTGTAGGTGCCAGCCCATCCTAGTTTGCATTAGGCAACTAGGACTCGTATGTGACGCGATTAGCGTCAGCTTCACATGATCGTAGTACTGAACATAGTTGGCGTTAATAGCGTCACATACGAATCCTAACTGTCTAATGCAAACTAGTACGGGCTAGCATCTACAATGGATCCAAGGTGAGCATAATGGTGCGGATGTTAACATACACGTGAAGGTTGTCCTAGCCCAGACGAGTACTAGACACTAGGTGAATGCATGTATGATGAGCAAATAAAAATACACATGATCATGCCATCACAATTTCACAAATCTCAACATAATAATCGATATACTTAAACTCATAAGTACAAGCATGGCATGATAGAAAATAGTTCACAAAACCATAGTGGAAACTAATATAAATAATATAAGTTTCTCAAAACAAAGCTCACTCACTGATATGTAGTTAGGTCGTAGCCGCTATGTCTTGCCTGAGCCCTGTACTCCTCGTGGGAAGTCTCTCCTATATGGAAAATAACTATATTAATCATTAACCTACTCAAAGTTCATAAACACTAAAGAGAACACTTGAAATTCTCTTTGTTTGCTCAAAACGAGGCTAAAAAGTGTCTGAAAACTGTCACACGCGCCCACGCGCGCCGGCCACGCTCTGATACACGCGGCTTCTGATAGAGCTAACGGCGTTAGTTAACGCTGTTAGAGTTAACGAAATACTTAATGGTTACCGTTAAAGTAAACAGAATATGCTAGAATTTAACAGAATATTCCTAACGGCGTTAAAGGAATATACCTGAGGATATTCCCGATCTGGATGGGGTTTGAATAGGGCTTGCTGAAGTCATAACCTGGTTTGGACAGGGTTCAGGCCGGTCTAGACCGGTTACCGCTGCAACTCAACCCGATCACTAGCGCTGCCATCCGCAACCGCCTGAAACTCGCCGGTTTCTGAAAAATTTTCAAAACTTCGTACCTTATTCATTTCTCAACCATTTTACACGATCTACATGTCAAAATGAAGCTTGAGAGAATAAGAACAAGATTGTACTTACTTAGAGTTTGAAAAGTGGTCAAAAATGACTTGAAATTGGCCGGAAAGTCAAGGTCTAAAACCAAGGTTGGATCTACTCCAAAACACGACCAAAACACAGGAGTTTAGTATGAAAATTCATCTACTCAACAAGAGGAAGCTAATGGTGGTGGTTAGAAGTCTCAGCTTAGTCAGAATTTGCAAGAAACTCGCCGAAAAAGCTTGGTTCTTCCGTGTGCAATTTTCATCGATCGCCAAGGAGTTTGGGCAATCGATTTGTATGATTGAACTCAGTGAGTTGCAACGAACAAGGTGGTGGTGGTTTGGCTCGGATCGAAGGCAGTCGCGTGGCCACTATTTGTCTGAGTGAAAGTTTTTCATTGGAAGAAGAAGAAGAAAAAATGAGGGAGAGAGAAAGATCTGAGAGAAAGAGAGAGAAGAGGGATTTGGTTTTTAAAATTAGTATGGGAAAGGGGGTCCCTTGTGACACGCAACACAACACCCCCAAAACAGGAAATAAATAATTAAATGTACATAACGTTTCTGTTACACGTCAGAATTACGTTTCGTTTGCGCTTACGCGTTCATAGTGACGGGTACTACAAGAATACGATAAGCAAGAAGTCAAATTTCAAAAAGAGTTCAAAAGTCCACTTAGGATTTCCACTTAGCCCATTCAGGGGCATTTTGGTCAATTCACACGTTCGGAAAATAAAATACAATAAAATTAGAGACGGGTCGTCACAATTAAGATTGTCAAAGTCGCTTTTAATTAACCAAAAACACTTTTATATAGAACATTGTGGTGAAGTATTTTGATTGTTTATTTGTTAATGCAATTATTGGATTAATCAAATGGTTATGGTATGTAGCTCCATTGGTAAAGACTAAAGAGCCTTTATGTTGACACTCAATTTTGAAGTTTCGTCAACTATTGTATGCCATGAGGAGCTGCGGTCGTGGGGTGGAGAAAGTGAAGCGATCAAACAGGGTCCCAACATTTTCAGTTTATTTATAAAATAATTTTTTCAACTTTGCTATAAAAAAAATTAGCAAATGACAAATATAGACAAATAGCTAATACTTTAAGACTTTTAGTAGTATTCCTATAACATCCCGTCAAAATTGGTTATAAAATAATCTTCAAGGGGATATTTTGGATACGTGCATGCTAAATTTTTACACGAAGTGTACAATGTGCATTGTGTGCCATATGATTGTGCAGCGTGGATGGTGCGCGTATGTGGTTTGAAATTCACGGCCCTTTCTATTTATAGAAAGTCGGCCTTTGCTTTCCTCACCAAACCGGCAAAATATCTCCTTCTCATCTCTTTTTTCTCCCTGATCACTTCCTCTCTTTCTCACTTTCTTTCTTTCTCTCTCTTCCCGTTCACTTTCTCTCTCTCTCTCCCTAACTGTGTGTGCATAGTCCACATCGTCGCAATGTCGACGAACCGAGGCAATCCAAAGTCACCACTTTGTTGCACTCGACGAGATGATCACAACCATGCCCTTGGTTGTGTGAAACTCGCCCCGAGTTCCTCGGAACGGAGACCGTTTGACTGACGAGTTTCAAAGTTTTTTCCAACATGATCCCACCGAGTTTAGCCTTGAAACCACCACTGTCGTCTTTCCTAACGTCCTTAGACTCGAAACCAAGGAAGAAACAAGCTTGTTCGACGTCAAAACGACGAGATCAATAAGCTACAGTAACCGAGAATTTTCTAGAGAAATACATGTCATTTTTCGGCCTTTTTGGCTAAACAAAAGGTATACTGTCATTCTACTAATCTTTAGCTTCATTTTGACATAAAGAACGTGAAATTTGGCTGAGAAATGAAGAAGATATGAACGTTTGAAAATTTTCCACAAATTGGCCACTTTCCAGCGAGTTGCAGACGACGGAGCTCCAGTGACCCAAGTTAAAAGACAGAAAATATTCCAACATATTCTATTACCGTGAGGTATATTCATTTATCCTTAACATTGGTCCCTAGAATATTTCGTTAATTCTAACGGCGTTAACTGACACCATTAGTGGACTGTCAACTTTGACTAGAGCGTGTGCTACGCGTGAGCCACGTGCGGGGGCGAGTGGGACCTTTGTTTCGACTTCCATCAACACGAGACTACTCGTGACGACGCGTACTACCTAGGGGTAGTACGTGTGATATTTTTCAAAGCGTTTCTGACCTCCGAATTGAGCAAACAAGGGATAAGTATCGTTTATTAGTTTAAATTGCAACCTTTATGAGTTTAATCATTACTATAGCGATATCTCATATAGGTGAGACTTATCCAAAGGATTACCGGGGCTATCTAGGACAGGGAGGCTATGACCTAGCTACGTATCGGTGAGTGAGTGGGTCTTTGTTCTGGTATATTGTGATATGTATGGTTTTTCACTGCTTTCTTAAATTGTTAGCATGACTTATATAATATATGACTGTTGGAGGTAGAACAACTATATTATATTTGCCATACCTGTGTTTTACTGTTGATTATCAGTAGATGCAGAATACCCAAGTATTGTACTCAATCCCAGGGCCAAGACTAACTTTGACATTTGGAGGTTCACACTTAGTACCACTACGCAACTTTGGATCCATTGTAAGTACTAGCATGTTCTAGCTTGCACTAGGCAACTAGGACTAGTGTGTGAGGTGTTTTGCGCACAGCGATTAGCGTTATGACTTGCATCACTGTAGTACTTAACTTACTCTTTTATATACCTAGCATGTCCTCATAGACTATCTACTAGGGCTTGTGTGTTTACATATGGATGAGCATTCAGTCTTGTTTTATGGGGAGTACCCGTACTATTATATAGTATTTTCGAGGATCATACCGGGGAGTATGACGTATTTTTCGAAACTATATGTATTTTACAACAAGGGATTATTACAGTTTTGAAAACAAAAGTTTTACCAAACTTTACTTTTTGACCCACTCACCTTTTATGTTTTGCGCCCCTCCAAGACTTAGTGGCGGGTTGGAGTACCAGTGAGACGAGAGCACCCTTCGGCTGGTTTGTAGTTTTGACAGCTTCTTCAGAATAAGTAGGATCCGTTCCTACATTTAGTTTTTTGTTTTATCTATCCTCGCGAGGATGCGAATATTTGTATTTCCCTATTCACTATGCTCTGACTGTTATGCACCTGTAATAATGAGTTTTACTCATCACTGCACGCTTTACTTCCGCTTCCACTCTACTTTTACTCACTTTTCTCATTCACATGCATAATTGACTTTCGTCACTTAATACGTGTCGGTCAGCACTTTCCAACACTTGACGTGTCAGGATCGGGATGTGTCAATTGCTCTTTTCAATATTAGAATATAAGAGATTTTAAGTTCAAATGCCTCATAAATAATTTTTTTTAAAAGGGAAAATATGGATGCTACTATTTATTTATTTAAAATCTAGAATTCAAAAAGATCCTTTATCTTGATAAAAGTTTGAAATGACAGAAAAGTTTGAAATGAAAGAAAATTGGATGATTATTTGACAATGGGAGAGAATCTACTCGTATTAAACATTATTGATTGCAATTAAATAAACCAAACCTGCATGATTGCCATGAGGCATAACCAAAATCCAGCTCTAAGTCCTCTGGCAATTTCCAAAACTCGTAAAAAAAAACCATCACCATTGAGCATATGAGATCACATGAGATCCAATCCAATAAATAAATCACCAATCCCCTGCTACCGACACCAGATTCCCATCCGAGCACCCGCACACGTGGCACAATCATAGAGCGAGTAAGCTTCTGACAGTGTAAAGAGGAGTGTAGGTCACTGTCTCCTTCCCTCCCTCCCAATCCCATTTCCCACTCCCTTTAAATACATTCTGTCCTCTCATTTTCTTCTTCCATATTCTCCTTCTCTTCTTCTTCTCCAACCCCAAGAAACTCTCTCTCCTCCTCCAACCACCCAATTTTCTCACCGCACCCACAAACCCCACAGACCCAAAACGTGGTCGTAGAGAAAATGGCGTCGTCGGCGAGAGTAGATCTAGACGGCAACCCTATAAAGCCGATTACGATATGCATGATCGGAGCCGGAGGGTTCATTGGGTCCCACCTCTGCGAGAAGCTGATGTCGGAGACGCCGCACAAGGTCCTAGCTCTGGACGTCTACAATGACAAGATCAAGCATTTGCTCGAGCCTGAGAACGCGCACCCATGGTCCGATCGCATCCAGTTCCACCGACTCAACATCAAGCAGGACTCGCGCCTCGAAGGCCTCATCAAAATGGCAGATCTGGTACAATCCATTTCTTCAATTTTGTTTTTATGGCGATTTTATGCTTAATTTTAGGTATTTTTCTTGATTTTGCATAATTTTCTTGCTTTTTGAATGGTTTGGATTTGTGGGTTTTTCGCAGACGATTAATCTGGCGGCGATCTGTACTCCGGCGGACTACAACACCCGCCCGCTCGACACCATCTACAGCAACTTCATCGATGCTTTGCCGGTGGTGGGTTTTCGGCTGCTGCATTTCGTTTCTTGCTTTTCGTTTTCGGATAGTGAAATTAGATTGCGAGATTTGGGATTTTGGGTCGGTGGGGTGGGGATTGATTGAAGTTGATGTGAGATTTGATGTGGGTTTTGCTTACATTTTGCTATTTTTTGTGATTAATTATTGTTAGGTGAAGTACTGCTCCGAAAACTACAAGCGGTTGATTCATTTTTCTACTTGTGAAGTGTATGGGAAAACCATTGGAAGCTATCTTCCTAAAGATAGCCCTCTTCGTCAGGTATACCCTCTCCCTTTCTTTTTTATTTTGCTTTCATTTATTTGTTTTGGTTGTTTTCTTGGACACGATTCAGATCTATGCCTGTCTTGGTGTTTGTTTTCTTGGATTATTTAAATGGTTTGATTGCGTAATAATACTAATTAGAGTGTGTAAATTAAATTCTAGATCCAGAGCATTTTTAACTATAAACCTTAACATTTAGTTGCATGTATGACAATAATTGAGAATCTGGCCAGGGATAAAAAGAATAGCAAAGAATTGAGATTGGACTTGAGAGTGAAGAAGCAGGTTTTTTCTGGTTTGATGTCAATAGATTATGTGTTCTTAAGAATATAATTTTGATATTATAAGTATAGTTCTTATTTTATCATTTCCGAGTTTCTTATTATATACAAGTCTTTTATTTTAAAGTGTAAATAAACAGAAAAAATAAAGAGTAATGACAAAGAATTGAGATTGGACTGGATCATTTCTGTTGGGTGGGGCCCAGGCTTAAGAAGAAAGTACGAAGGCTGGGTGGAGCAGCTCAGGCCTACGATCATGGCATCTTTCCGGTTACCCCATGATCCAAGTGCATGGTTTGTATTTTATTGCAGGGAATGTCTTTGAAGTGTTAGTGTTATGTCCCAGTCAAATTTTTTATCCAGTGAATGTTTTTTGAGGTCCAGGAAGACCGTTTTAGTTTTTGGTTTATAGCATCTTTAGGTTGTAATGTACTGCCCTTTAATATTTGAGTGTTGAGAAGGTTGAAGAAATGGTAGTAATAATGCTCTGTGTAAAAGCAGTTAAAAAAATATTTGTATAAATTTTCTAGGAAACAAAAGTATTGTGTCCTACAGGCTGTGATTCTGTAACCTTTTCTTCCTTCCTTTTTCAGCTCTTAAGTTTTTCTTCGGATAGGAAGCATTTCTAAGTTTTCAGTTTGTAATGTGATGTCTTCAGATTAGGTCACTATCGGATCAATGCAATAAGTTACAGTGAAGTTTGTTGATGCTGCATGATTTACATTAGTTTAATGGAAAATTTACTTCTTCTGTGCTATGTATTCATAGGATCCTGCATATTATGTGCTTAAAGAAGATGAATCCCCTTGCATTTTTGGATCTATTGAGAAGCAGAGGTGGTCCTATGCATGTGCAAAGCAATTGATTGAGAGGCTGATCTATGGTTAGTCATCTCTTTGTTCTACTTTTTGACAAAAAAAAAAATTTCTCTTTGTTCTACTTTTATGTGTTTGTTCATGAATTGGTATTTGTAATATAGGTTTCTGATTCTGACTTAATTTCTTCTCGTTTACAGCTGAGGGTGCGGAAAATGGTCTTGAGTTTACTATTGTGAGACCCTTTAACTGGATTGGACCTAGGATGGATTTCATTCCTGGCATTGACGGCCCAAGTGAGGGTGTTCCAAGAGTTCTTGCATGCTTCAGCAATGTATGTCAGATAATAGTTGTAGCATTCCCTATTTGTTTGGTATTTTGATATTTGTGTTGTGATCGTGCTTTGCTTCCATCTGTTACAGAATCTTCTTCGCCGTGAGCCTCTCAAGCTTGTTGATGGCGGCCAATCTCAGAGAACTTTTGTCTACATAAAGGATGCTATTGAAGCTGTTATGTTGATGATCGTAAGTCAAAAGAAAAATATATTTTGCTCAAATTAATATTTAGCATGCAAAAGTTGTTGCTCAGTAATGCGATCTGTTTTCCTCAGGAAAATCCTGCTAGGGCCAATGGTCACATCTTCAATGTAGGCAACCCTCACAATGAAGTTACCGTTAGGCAGCTTGGTGAAATGATGACTGAGGTGAAGAATTGTCTTTGATACCGTCTTCTTTTTAGTTAATTAAGTTTGCATTAGCAGTATTTCATTAAATTCATATGGATACAAGGATTGATGGTCCTATACGTTACAGGTTTATGTGAAAGTAAGTGGCGAACCAAAACTGGAGACACCCACCATTGATGTTAGCTCTCAAGAATTCTATGGAGTGGGATATGATGATAGTGACAAGAGAATTCCTGACATGACTATTATCAACAAGCAGCTTGGTATGTATCTTTCATTTACCCAGTCTTTAATCTGATTGACCCGTGTGAGACTTAACGGCATTCTGACGATGTAATGGGGCTATCTATGACAGGTTGGAATCCAAAGACCTCTCTCTGGGACTTGCTTGAATCAACCCTCACCTATCAGCATAGGACATATGCAGAGGCTGTCAAGAAGGCCATTTCCCAATCATCTGCAAGCTAACAAGTGTGCCATTGTTTGGTGCGACGAATCACGGATCCTTGCTTAGGTGTGCGGGCAGGTGTTTAAGTTCTTTCGAAAGAAGTCTTCAGATGTCTGATTTGAATATATAGTACTTTTTTTCTTCCCTTTTTCTTGTCTTACCGGTGTCGGTAGTCAAATAGTTCGTGGTAGAGGATCAACAATTTGTGCTTGGGATTATGTCTGCAGAATATAATCTAGAATTCGTTTAGGGGGAACTATATCATGTTACTGTAATTTGTCACCAGAGCTTTTGCTGCGACGTGCTGGGGCTATAGCCTATAGGGGCCAATTATACAAGTCTGTTTCTGTTTTATTTTGTTCTTGGGTGTTGTATTAATTTTCGATAACCCTCTCAGCCTCGGGATATCTTTGTTTTTCTCCCTTAAATTATTATTTTATTTATTTATTTCAAGCATTCTACTGCTTTTGTTCCTCATTCTCTTTTTACACTTAAAAATAACCTCGTACACGTCCAGTTTAATTATGGCCGTCTTATTCAATCCAATGGTTAGAAAGAGAAAGAAAAAAGTAGTTTTGTCTCTATTTAAGTACAACTTGTACGAGTATCTCTATATGACGTCTCAGTATGGGCATGGGACAGTGTAATCATGCCATGAAAAGTCCCCCTTCTATTTAAGGGCCTTGCATTTTGTTATTGTTTTCATATGATTCAATTTTATCAACGAAACAATGGGTTAAACTTCAATGATATGTATCATTTAATGGTACGTATTGTTGAATACTTTAAGATTTATTTAGAGTTCATTGCAAATTAATATGAGATTATTCAATAGATGAACCATTAAATGGTATGTATCACTCAAAATTTTTTTAAAAACAATGTTATATAACATAATATGGGATGGGGTGTACAAAAACCATCATGGCCTAAGACACAAGCAGGTCGAATAGCTAAACCAAGCATGTCCTAGGCCTAAGGCAGGCATGTCCTATGCCCCATGACTACAACCTATATCACCCGTTACCATGCGCGTGACATGAGGAGAAGGGAAAATATTCAAAGAAGATCGGAGAGAAAGTTGCTATTATTGTCCTTGTCAACAAATAACAAAATTGTCGAGTTAATTACACATACACCCTCTGAGGTTTTTTGGGTTTTAACAAAACCCAATCAGGTTTTGAAAGTTACAGAAACACCCCCTCATGTTTCAAAATCATTTCACAAACCTCCTTCCATGACAAAAGAACCCTAACAGTCATGACAGAAGTCGTGAAAGTACCAAAATACCCTTACGACGTTAAAATAGTGTTTGGCGTGAAAGTACCAAAATACCCTTACGACGTTAAAATAGTGTTTGGCTACAAGTTTTGGTTAGACGATGCTTATCATATATAAAAAAAAAACCTAATGATATTTGTGTTGTTGAAATCATTGCACATAATCGCCAAAAACTTGAAGAATTCTACAATGTTATATCACCCATAGTTAGAGATAAAAATCAGAGGGTAAATTACAGTTTGCACCCTCAAGTTTGGGTGCAATTGCAATCTCATTCCTCATCTTTTAAAACATTCCAATGTCATACACAAACTTACGATTTCATTGCTTTATCAAACATCCATTACATTTTTTGTCAATTTGGCCAATAGATGATGATGTAGCAAATGTGGAGCCCACATTTTTGCTGACATGGATGTCAAGTTTTACCCCCTCAACTTTTCGTCTAATTTCAACTTCATACAACATCCTCCAATTTTTTCAATTTCATACAACGACTCCTAATTTCATACCAATTTCATACAACTATTTCTTTTTCTGTCAATTCCTCTGTTAACTTCATGCGTGACCGTGGCAGGCCTCATTTACTAACATATGGACTACTCATTTACTTACACGTGTATGACATTGCGTGACCGTGGCAGTAGAAGTCGATTTGGGTCGTCTTTTTCTTGAAGATGGCTAGCATGACATTGGTGGCGGTGTCGGAGGGGGAAGGCCATTTTTTGGGGCTTTTGAGTTTGTTCGGAATCTAATCGATGAATTCTAAGAAAAAATTGCGACAAACAAATGTTTTGGGTTTTTTTTTTAATTTAAAATTTTTAGATTGTAATAGGTGGCGAAGTTGCTCTTCACGACGTTGAAGAACAGATCGAAGCGGGGGTTTCCATTGGATAGGTAGGTGGTAGAGTTATTCTCTGTCAAGCCCATCAGGATCTAGGTCCCTTAATTCCAAGGTTGCTAGAGAAGAATGAGAGGGTGGCCCCATTTTAGTATTTCAACTTGGTTTTTCAAATTAAAATTTTTTTTATAATGAATATTTATTTTTAATTCATGTGGCACAAATTTTGTGAGACCCGCTACAGCCACGTAAGCAGTTAGTAGAGGGACTGACTGGAAAAAAAACGGTCGTATGAAATTGGTACGAAATAGGGAATCGTTGTATGAAATTGAAAAAATTCGAAGATGTATAAAGATGAAATTGGACGAAAAGTTGAGAGGGTAAAATGTAATTTATCCAAAAAAACATCCACGTCAGCAAAAATGTGGGACCCACAATTGCCACACCATCATTTAACGGCCAAATTGACAAAAAATGTAATGGATGTATGACATTACATTACAATAAAATCATAAGTTTATTTATAATGAAATAGCAAACGCAGCAAGTTAGTTCTGATAAAATACTCGAAAAAGGCAAAATTCATTTTCATTTTCTTCCAAAAGTACAACCCAAAAATATAAAAGTCAATCCACTTTAAACTCAGAAATTCGAAACCAACCTATCACGTGGACAGTACCAAAATTCTTAACTTTTTAACCCTCACACTTCACGGGTCCAATTTCCATACTACGTAGTATCAAATACTACAAACATTGGATGGTTTGGATTCACGGGACCCACGGGACCCATATCATCCAAAACAATCCACGTCATCCAATGCTCATAGTATTCCATACTATGTAGTATGGTAGAATTTTCGCACACTTCACTCAAAAAATTTGTTTAAAAAAAAAAATTTAACTGCACAAGAAACACAAAATTAAGTAAAAATCAGGATAACCAAGAAAGCAAAGCAAACAAATATCTCAAAATAGACCATCAATTTCGAACCCAAAACTCCACATAGAAGCAAAAATTAAGAAATTAAGCTTAACCCCAGAAAGCAAAGCAAAGCAAACCCAAATCTCAAAAGAGAAAATTGAGCTGGGAAACCACAAATTCATCACCAAACAATAAACTGTATGGATGAACCATTCGAAGAAGAGAGTGCCAAGCCGAGGAGATGTAGTAGTCTTCAACGTAAGAGATGGATGAATTGGGGTGTTTGGTTATAAGTGGGATATCTTATTCTTAACTGGAATAGCTATACAAGGTTAATTTTGTTATTTTAAAATTATTTTTATGTTGATGTCAGCATAAAACTAACGAAACCCTAACGGAAGGGGGTTTGTGAAATAATTTTGAAATGTCAGAGGGTGTTTATGTTACTTTCAAAATCTGAGATAATTTTGTGAAAATTCAAAAAACCTCAGGGAGTATATGTGTAATTAACCCTAAAATTGTCCATGTGCTATTAAAAGGATACCACAAGGGACCAAGGGTTACCTTCGTGGTAAAACGAATCCTTGGTAAAACCAGTTAACCTCATGTTTGGTCCAGCTTGACACTGGTGTTAAATAGCCCAACCCAAGTCTGATCAATCAAACGGCTCCTTATAATACTAATTTAATTTGGTCTGCTAGCCTATCATTAGATTTACTAATCATGATAGATTCAAAGGCTGAAACTAAAATCCTAATTTTATTTTAATAAGCATGCAGATTTCATGTTCATATCTTCTGAATTTAAATCGTATAACTTAAGCTATGATACCATATGTCAACTCTTGTTAGTTATCCAAATTAAAATACAAATAGTTTAACTTAAAACACATTTATTGAAATATAAGAACTTACATGGCATGAGTATGGCATCCTTGTCAATAATACGTTATTCGGAAAAAAACTTAAACATAATTATTCTATTATTGACAGAGTACGTTACGGTGGCCGCGTACCTTGCCGATGATCACAAGGATTAGCCTATGTTGGACGCTCAATCCCCGTGATCATAGAATGTCCAAGTTGCAGCGAGCTACCAAGCATCAGCCACCTACCCACATAAACTCTCTGTCTTGGTGATCAAAAGACACATGCAAGAAACTTTACTCCGTAAATTAACCAGCCATTAATATTTCCTTGAGAAAAACAACCATGTATTTAACAACCAAATATGCATGCATGGGAAAGAGACTTTGACTGGATTAAGTTGGCAAGGTTCTTGCAGAGGTAGAGGGCAGCACGTGACTCATCGGCATTGCGCGTGACGTCTCTATACATTGATCATGAACCATATGAATTCTGCCCACAGCAACCCATGATACTTACTGTACACGAACCAACCTTGAAGAAGAACTCCCCAGGTATGGTATATTATGGGCTAGTTTAGAATTGCTGTGTTTTTTTTATATAAACTGCTTATGTTGTGCTATTAGAAAAAATAACTATGAAATAAATGCATCAAATGTTTGGTAAACTATAGTGTCAAAGTATTTAGTACAATTTTCATGTTAATCTACTGTGACTGAGTAAAATGACAAAAGAAGACACGTTGCTTTTAGCCATTCCTCCGGTGCCAGTCTTCCCCCACCCTCACACAATAGCCACATGATCACAGTCGCCACCACCACCATCTAAAGTTCATGAAATTCATATCTAACCCAACACCCATCGCTGTTTTGCCCCCATTTCCCTTCACGGTCCAAAGTCTCCCGTCAATCTCTTCAGTTCCGGTGTACTCAATCTTCTGCAGATCTTCCTCGAAAAGTACAGAACGAGCACATAGATCGATGAAAGACGAGTTGAGAGAGCGAGAGTTGGGAAATTGGGAATGGGGCAGGGCGCCGAAGGAGTAAAGTAAGGGTAAATGTTGTAATTTTGTAAAATACACGGAGGTATGCTTGGGCATTCGAAAACTTCATTAATGGAAAGCATGGTCTGAGCTGCTTCTGATTTCTGTTGCCAATGACCCACGATTTTGGGATAAAGCAAAGCAGCTTCTGTTCACTTTACCGAGACAATTTTAGCCCTAGCTTTTGTTTATAGAAGTATTTGTCGATTTTCTTCTTGAATTTATAAAGTTTGATTAATTTCTCTCATGAATTTTAATTTTAGCTAATTTTTTCCATGAATTCTTATAATTAGTCAATTTCTCCATACTGTTAAGTTTTTGAATTTTTCATTCAACATTTCATTAATTTTTGTCACGTTTGCAACTTCAAAAAGTAGAAAAGTCATTTTTCTCAATTCATATATATTTCTTTTTCTAAAATCTAAATTTTTACTCTCTCTAAGACTCTCCTACACTATAACCAAGCCATGAAGGAGACCTCCATCCAAACTTGAATGCTCCTCCTCCAACAATCAACCAAATTGACTTTTTTTACCCTTTGAAAGCAGCAAAGGGTGGCAGAAGTTAACGGAATGTAGAATGGAAAATTAAGAAACTTAATAGTGTAGGGGAAAATTAACTAACTATAAGAGTTTAGGAGGATAATTAACTAAAATTAAAGTTCAGAGAGAAATCGGCGAACCCTTACAACTTCAAGGAAAAAATTTACTTGTACCTCTTTTTTATAAGCTGCTTTAGAACCTCAACTGGACTTGCCTTTATTTTATTTTATTTACAATTAAAGATAGTGTAAGTGGACTTGCTTTGGCAATAAAGGAAATAGCTTTCCTTTTGTTTAGGTGGTGGCTTTAATCAATACATTGCATCTCATTCACGTTGCAAGAGGAAATGGGGGTAGAATATTGAGTTCAAATCTGTTGTACCCAATTTTTCTCTGCCGATCCTGTGACTAGCCTAACTTGTTGACATCTGTCATTTTTCTTAACTCTCATTTAACAATGTTAAGTTTAAAAGAAACTAAAAACTAAAAAACTAACCAGAAAAACCCAAATCCCTCAGCCACCTCACTCCTCCTTGCTGCCGGCAAAACATCGTTTTTATTATCTCTTTCTTTCTCTCACACCAAAGATCGATCTAATTGTTGATTTAGAATTTGAGATTTGGGCGGACGAATCGAAGGAAGCGAAGAGACTGGAAATTGGAGGTGGGTTTGTGTTGGGGTTGCTTTGGTTGGGCAACGAATGAGAAGAATGAATTTGTTTTATGTTGATGAAGGTGGCGGATTGGTATGATTGAGTTTTTCTTTATGAGTTTGTATTTTTATTTTTTATTTTAAATAAAAGCTAACAGAGTTAAGTTGTAGTAAAGTCAACAGACACTTGTCCCAACTTCAGTGCGAGCAGAGGAATTTTGGGAACAGCAGATCCGCACTCTGGAATATTGTGCAACAAGTTGAAATTGCTACCGGTTCCTTACTTCCCTATATAAGAGAAGCAGAGGCCAGGAGATGGGGACAATCAAATCTCTCAACCAATTCTCACTTTTAATTCATCAAACCTCTTCTCTGTCCGAGAATTTTTCAAGCCTTAGACTAGAAACATTTTGGTCCCATATCAATCTCAATCTCAACTAAGAACAATCCGATCAGCACAAAGGTTAGAAGTTAAATACCGCAATCTACATCACACACACACCATCTATTAGCGGGAATTGGTAGTGGCACGCTTGCAATCTCTAAGTTCATGTTCATGTAAATTCCCGGCCGGCCAGCACGCAAGGGCCCAAGGCGAATTTATTTGTCGAACAAATTCACGTATCTTCTTTCCTTTGTGATTAATTTGTGTTCTTTTCTTTCTATTTTTTCTTTTGGTTTTTTGTTATCTTTGCACGTTTTTGAGTTGTTCATGGGTGTTCATTTTTCTCTAGGGTTTTGCTAAAAATTTGTACGCAGTATTTTTGTTTTTCGAACTGTTAGGCTGTCAAATAACAAAATGTATAACAAAGAATATTTCAAAGTGCCTCCAGAAATTAAATAGGTCTTACCAATTGTACATGCTCTCAGGATTGCGAAATGGGATCGAGACAAAGTTCGGAGCAGGGAAATGAGAACGAGTCGTTGTACAGTGTAGGTGCAATTATTGCTGGTGCTGCTGCAGGAATTGGTCTACTGGTTTGGGGTTTATCTGCACTTGTTTTTTCAGAGAAAAATAAAAAACCAATGAAAGCTCCTGGAAAAGATGCAATAATAGACAGGAAAGACTTTGAGAAAGATCCTAAAGCCTATTTCAGAGGCTTGCGCAAAAAGTAGGAACTTCTCTTGAACGTATGAGATTATGTCTTTGCTTTTGTTAATCTATCTTAATTACGTGCATTTTCTTTATCTATGTTAAATTATCCTAATGGGAACTTGCAGCTTGTTATCTTGTTGATGGGATATTGATTACTGCTGTTTCATATATATGGTGATTGGGGATTTTGTTTACCATTTTAATTTCTGATGTTTATCATCGGTTTAATGTTAGTCCAACTCAAAACTTGCTGAGCTTTGGATGTAACACAAAGCTGACAAGATAATACGATTCTAAATAAGTATCCGATCATTCGATGCAACAAATAATTACAGCTAATAGGATCTCAGTGATGGCTGTTGTTAGATTGAGGATCACATAGGTTTGATTGCCAACCTATTTATAGACAACTAAAGAGTACCATTCAACATGTGTAACCCTTGTTGAATGGTTGTAATCCTTATAAGAGTTATAACCCTTTTATTAAAGGGTTGCACCTTCTTAGACACTCATTTTATTCGGTTCGCGACGTATCTTTTTATTATGAACCAATACCACTTTTTCTAAAGTCATGTTGCTTGACCAATACTTTTCCTAAAGTCACGTTGCTTGACCAATAGGCGTATCCTTCCATATAAAAACACAAATAATTTATTCCTTCAACTAGCATCTTCCGATACATTCATTATAATAGTAACTACTAAATTAACGTTGTACAGAGTTTGCAGGTAGCTAGAAATTGGCTTCATTTTCAGCATACCTCTCCTTCTCATGTTTCAAAACACATGGGCACGAGATAGTTGTAAAAGAGTAAACCCAATGGGGTTTGTGCTCCTCAGGTCCCCATTGATAGCATGTTTACTAATTCGTGAGGAGGAATTAAATTGATGAAGAGTTAGAATTGATCTCATTGAAATTGTTTGTTAAACAATATAGACCGTAGTAATGATATATATAAATTCGTGATGGCTTGTTTCTATAGGAATAAGAATCCTACATCTCCTCAAAGAATCCAATTCCTCTAAAATTAGAAGTTAGAGTTCCTTATTTTGTGCGAATCTTTGATTAATATTCCATGATTAGTAAATACATGAATAATTCGTAATCGGAAACCAACTTTTTATTTTAATTATAATTACGATTTAATAAACATGTCATCATGTACCAAATGGGCCCGGAGTATGAATGGTTCATTCCTATTCCTCATAAAGAGGCTTGAGAATTTCATCATCTAAGAACCCATTCCATTTACCAAATGACCCATGAATGGGTTATTGAAGGTCTTCGTATAAATGCTCTCTCTTCTTGTTCCATAATCAAAACTAGATTATAGGAGAAAGTAGAATGGTTGATGTGCAAACCAAAATTACTCAACAAAACAATCCTCTCACCCTAAATTTAGGGAAGTAGAGATACAATTAAGCAATATGCTCCATGGCCAATGTAAGAATTCACGGGATTAATGGGACTTATTGACGAGGCATCATGGCCAAAGTAAGTATGTCCTATGCCCCATGACCACAACCTATATCACCGCTACGATACGCATGACACGAGGAGAAGGAAAAAGGTTCAAAGAAGGTCGAATAGAGAAGATTATTAGCATTCTTCACGTTCATTGCCTTTTAAAAAGATACTACAAAAGTTATGTTCATGAAAAAATTCTACACATGCAAGAAGAGAACTTCTCTACAAACTCTCATAGTATCACATTTCGTAGAGTAATTATATATGGTACAACTCGATCAACGAACTTTTAATTTCGGAATTCTTGCACTTAATTTACTGCTATGGCTTGCTTAGTTGATACCAAAAACCTCTAAAAACGTTGATATCTAAGACAATCTACAAGCAACTGTAATAGCATATCATAATTTAACATAAATATATCATGGTAGTTATCATGTATGCAAGCATGAATAGCATGCAGTCATAATTTAGTTTCGTGCAATTATAATCCTTAGATTTACTAATCATGCAGGTTTCGTACGTGTTCTAATCTTCTGGATTTTAATCGTACGTATAACTTAAGCTCTTATATCACATTTTAACTCTTATTAATTATACAAATTGAAACACACACAAGATAACTATTGAAGGAGAGCAACTTATATGACATAGATTTACTGTTGTGAAGCTGTTTCTGTCAAATACAATGTCATGTAAAGAGAAATTTACACATAAATATAGATATACCGTTGTGGTGCCGTTTCTGCCAATGATACAACATGATGTAAAGAGAAGTTTACACGTATTGCCACGGTAATTATAAAACCCATGTCGTGAAAATCCTCCAATATATTGGACGCTCAATCCTAGTCCAAGTTGCAGCGAACTCAGCCACCTACTTGACCAAAATCAAGCTGGAATATTGCTAGATAACTTCCAATCCAATTTACCAAGCATCAGCCACCTACCCACATAACTCTATGTCTTGGTGATTAAAAGACACATGCATGAAATATTAACCCGCCATTAATATTTCCTTGAGGGAAACAACCATGCAATAACAACCAAATGCATGGGAAAGCGACTTTGACTGATTCAGTTGACAAGGTTTTTCTTGCAGATGTAGGCAGCACGTGACTTGCCAGCATTGCGCGACTTCTCTATATATTGATCATGAACCATATGACTTCTGCCCGCAGCAACCCATACATAATACCATATTTAGAAAAAATGCCCCCAGGTATGGGTACTTTAATTCACTTACTCCTAATTACCAATTGTACATGCTCTCAGGCAATGGCGAAGTCAGGATTTCCCGGGGGGGGGGGGAGCGAACTTAAAAGAATGCAAGGTTAGAGAAAAATGGCAACAACTAAATCTTTTTATATGGTAATGTCTTCCATAATTAAATAATACAAACAAATTACAATTGTTGCCAGCGAGGTTTCAAGTCATGAAAACGTCGCATAATAGACTCATTTTCAATACAAGCAAATACATATTTCTCAATGTAAACAAGCATGCTATCACTCAACCATTGATCTCCCCTTTTGTTACGCAATGGTGTTTTCACAATCTTCTTAGCATAAAAAGCTCTCTCCATCGAAGTGGTTGCAACTGGTAACCCCAAAGCCAATGTAAGAAGCTTATACACTAACATATAGCTTTCAGACCACCCTTTCTTCACCAACTCTTTTGCAAGATCACTAATTCCTCTCAATGATGAAAACTCACTATGCATCTTCATATCATGAATGTAATTGTCAAGTTGAATTGGAAGATTCATGAGGTCCATATGATCAAAATCTTAAGGATAAAGTTGGGCTAAACGAACAATTTTTGCTTTGTCAAAAGATGCAAAATTATTCACCGGACTCAAACATGCCATACAAAGAAGTAACTCGGTGTTTACCTCATTGAAGCGATCATTCAATTCCTTTAGTTGCATATCAATGACTTGAAAATAGAGGTCCACACGATAGTAATGAAAGTTTGTGATTTTTGGAGCTTTACGCCTTGATTTTCCAGGTAGGAAATGCAAATCCTCCATGTTAGGAACGACAATATCATGCTCCTCACAAGACTTTTCTACATCATGAAACAAGTCCCCAAAGTCATCATCTCTCAAGGATTGTAGTCTTTGCTTGCATACTTCCACTAACGCCATCGCATTCACAATATCTTGATCTTTCTTTTGCAATGCTTGTGATAACTCATTTGTAATTCAATATAAGTCCCTTATATCAAGAAAAGGTGAAATGCAAAATCAAAAAATTTGTATGTCTTTCTAACAACCTAGTTGCTTCACCGAGATTATCTTGGTTGCGATCACTTTTAATCCATTCAACCACCTCCACCACGGCTTCAAAACATAACAATAATACTAACTATAGTACCATAATGCGAGTTCCACCGTGCATCACATGGACGATGAGACTAATTTCTTTGACTTAACCCCTTTATCCTGCTTCAAGATTACCAAGATCAATAGCTTTCAATTTGTTCTGTTGTTTTTCTCTAAATGCATCACGACGCCACACGATGATCCAATAAATTCACCAAACTACTAGCATTGACGAAGAAAACAAAAATCGTATTCAATAATCAATTAGGGTTTGAAATAAATTAAAATTTTACCTTAATTGAATTTGTAGTATACTAAAGATCTCATATTAATAATATATGCAATCAAAACCATATAATGTATAACCCTATATCTCATGATCAATTAAACAAAATTTGTATTCAATAATCAACAGTGCCAAGAAATTAAAAATTTTACCTTAATTTAATTGTTAGACGCTCCTGAAGGACAACAACCAACCGAACAAGAAAAGAAAAATGGGGTGATTTGGGAAAAGGGGAGTAAAGGTGGGGAATTCGGGGGTGTGGGTGGGTAAGGGTACTGGGGGACTAGGAAACAAAGGGGTTCCTCAGGAATGGGAAAAAGGATCGGGGGATAATAGAAATATTTTTTATGGGGACTGGTCCTGCTTCTTGTTCTGTTTTTCCAAAACCAAAACGACGCCGTTTTATAAAAAATTTTTTTACCAGCCCAAACGATGCAGTTTTGGCTTGGACGAAAAATCCCTGCACTGGCAAGATCGCCCGCGCTACTGCGCACGCCTACCTCCTGGCCCACAAGGAGTTCAGTCGGCTTACACACGAGGGCACCGCTCCGCACAGCCCAACCCAACACCCAATCACGAATGCAATTGCTCAAGCTGAACTGGAAGATTTATGAGGTCCATGGATCAAAACTGCGTGATAAAGTCAGGCTAAACGAACAATTTTTTCTTTGCCAAAAGTATTTAAAATTATTCACTGGATTTAAATATATGTAAAGAAGTAATTTAGTAAAAGCATTTCATTGAAGGACCATTAATTCCTTTATTGCATATCAATGACTTGAAAATGAGGTCCACACGAGCAAGAATGGAAGTTTGTGATTTTGGAGCTTTACACTTGATTTTCCGTAGGTAATGCAACTTCCATGTTAGGAACAACAATATCATGCTCCTTACAAAACTTTTCTACATCATGAAACAAGTCCCTAAAGTCATCATCTCTCAAGGATTGTAGTCTTTGTTGCATACTTCCACTAACGCCATCGCATTCACAATATCTTTGATCTTTCTTGTAATGCTTGTGATAACTCATTTGTAATTCTCAATATAAGTCTCATTAGGAAAAGGTGAAATGCAAATCGTGTTTGTATGTCTTGAATAACTAGTTGCTTCACCAAGATTATCTTGGTTGTTATCACTTTAATTCATTCCACTTCCACTACATCAAGCCTAAACATAATAATACTAACGTAGTACTATATTGGTGAATGATTAGACAGAGTGGATGTATATGGAGATTATGGCTGAATTTTGGATTTCCATTCTCCTCAAGATTACCAAGATCAATAGCTTTCTGAATTTGTTCTTGTTGTTTCTCTCTAAATGCATCACAACGCTTACACGATGATCCAATAAGATTCACCAAACTACTAGCATTGACGAAGAAAAACAAAAAATTGTATTCAATAATCAATTAGGGTTTGAAATAAATTAAAATTTTACCTTAATTGGAATTTGTAGTATAATAGTATTCATATGAATAATCTATAATCAACAACCATATAATGTATAACCCTATATCCTACATCAATTAAACAAAAATTTGTATTCAATAATCAATTAGGGTTTGAAGTAAATTAAAATTTTACCTTAATTGAAATTTGGAGCAGATGTCCTTAGTGGCCATAACCAACTGAACAAGAAAAGAAAAACGGGGTGGGATTTGGGAAAAAGGGAGTAAAGGTGGGGACTGGGGGTGGGTTGGTAGGTTGGGAACGGGAACAGTGGTTCTGGGAATGGGAAAAAGGAGATCGGGGGATTGAGGGGGGCGGATAATAGAAATAGATTTTGATGGGGACCAGTGGTCCCCCATTTTTGTTCTATTTTTTTTTTTTCAAAATGATGCCGTTTTATAACAATTTTTTTTTTCAGGCCCAAAATGACGTCGTTTTGACCTGGATTTAAAAAAAAAAATCCCCAGAATCGCAGCACCGCCTAGCGCTTGCAGGCTGCGGCGCTGCTCCATTTCCGGTCTCCAGGGGGTTCGGGGGTATTCAGTGGCTTGGTTTTCCGGCGAGCGGAGGGGTGACCGCCCCCCCTCGCTCCGTAGTAGCTTCGCCGTTGCTCTCAGGATTGCAAAATGGAATCGAAACAAAGTTCGGAAAGCTCAAAGAACAAGGAGGGAAGTGAGAATTAGTTGTCGTACAGCGTAGGTGCAATTGTTGCTGGTGCTGCTGCAGCTGCAGGAATTGGTCTACTAGCATGGGGTTTATCTGCACTCGTTTCATCGGCTGGTTCAGAGTCAGAGAGAAAGAAGAAAACAATGAAAGCTCCTGGAAAAGATGAAATAATCGAGAGGGAAGAATTTGAGCGTGATCCTAAAGGCTATTTCAGAGACCTGTGCAAAAATTAGAAAGCTCAGATGAACGTATGAGATTATTATGTCTTTGCTTTTGTTAATCTGTGTTTTATGCATTTTCTCTATTTATGTTAAATTATCCTAATGGAAACTCAATGTCAGCTTGTTGTCTTGTAGATGGGAAAGATTACTGTTGTTTCATTTTCATCTGGTGTTTATCATCGGTTTAATTTTGGTTGAACTCAAAACCTGCTCAACTTTGGATGTAACAAAAAGCTGACAAGATAACATAATTCTAAAGCCCTTTTTGGTATTGTTTTTTTTCATTAAAAACTGCTTCACTTTAAAGTTAAGAAGATTAAAAGTGTTTGGTAAAAATGAAATATACTGCTTATTTTAAAAGTTATGGCATTAAAACAACAACTTTTAAAAGCAGTATAGAGGTTGTTTTTAAAAACTACTTTTATAAGTCACACCCGATGAAAAATAAAGTCACACCCGGTGGTACTTGAATTGAACCCACACTCGCATGATTAGAAGCCATATATCTTATACGAGTGGTGGTGGAAAGGGGCAGTAGAATTTGGGACAAATGTATTCTTTGATAGGGTACATGGCACTTCTCACCTCCAACATTTGTTTGAGTCCACCTCCAATATTTGTCTTATAAAAATTTTTGTCACCCAAAGGCAAATGGCTAGAAGTG
The DNA here is from genome assembly GCA_018257905.1 of Gillenia trifoliata. Lineage (NCBI taxonomy): Eukaryota > Viridiplantae > Streptophyta > Magnoliopsida > Rosales > Rosaceae > Gillenia > Gillenia trifoliata. The sequence goes on along the minus strand of CM031081.1, from coordinate 19,544,823 downwards.
AAAGAATCTTGATCTCCTAAAGTGGTTTTCAATATAAGTGATGAATTGCTCTGGTGGTTAAGATTTGCTATTTTAATTTACTAAGTCTCGGATTCAAACTCTCCATCCACTCCCTTAATGTAGATTAGTGTAAAATTTCGATTGTAATAATTGAAATAAAAAGTGGTTTTCAATTTACTTACATATTTCTACTCATTATTCACATTCATTTAGAAATTAACTTGGCTCCTAATGGATGAGGAGGAGTTCCTCCTCAAGATGTTTTGTTACCGATTCAGAGAAATTAATGTTTATAATCAGAACCATTCATATTATATAAATAATTCACTAAAGATTATTTTTGCAATAAAGTATGAGATCGTTTAGTCATCAAACTGTATAAAAATAAATGGTCGGATACGCTAATAGTATTATGAACCGTCTATCTATTTGCTACTGTTGATTTGTTAACACCGGGTACTTTTTGGACCCTTCAAATAGTATTCAGTGGCACCTGGGCCCACTAGCATGGGCCTAAGTAAGAGCTCAACAGAAGAAAAGGAGAGACAACACATTTGAATCAACCATCTACTGCTCGGGGTTAACAATGGATAAGAAACACGAGTGCTTGTCGAAAAGCAAACCCGACCACCTAAGTCAAGTTGACAACTTTTTCAGCCATTAGTAGCCAGAGCACACGGGTCGACGATCCGGGCCCAGTGTTCAATGTCACTAGCTCGAGATGACCACCATCTCTCCAAGGGTCGTCCAACTAGCCAAATAGTAGCTTGCATGCTACGCTTGCATATCAAGTTCATTTAATACGAGAAGGGAGAAGTATTCAAGGGGGCAAGTCTCTTGGATTTGAAAGCCTATTTAAGGAGGGACGAATCTCCCTTATGGGGGGTGGGAGACACAAGAGAGAAAGAGATCACACTGTATCTGGGCACACTTGTAAACCAACTCGCATATATAAACAGACCAGTTCAGTGGACGTAGCCCGGTTTTTAGTGTGAACCACTTACATCTCGGTGTTATCCTTTAATACACCTCACACTAAGTGTTACATCCCGTCCCGAAAATTATTGTATTTTATTCTCGGAAGTGGGAAATGACTAAAATGTCATTGGTTGACTTTTCGGTTGACCTTTGTGTCGTAATTCGTACGACACAATTCTTAGTTTTTTCATGTCATACTCGTCGATACTGGAGGGTGGACGCGAATGGGATGAAATTCGGAGTTCGAACGAATGTTTTACAGGACATTAATCTTATCGGCGTTCCCGAAATTTTAATTGTTCTGTAATTTGGGCTTTGGGCCTAGTGGACCCAGAAAGCCCACTGTTTCTCTCTGTCTGCTCTCACTCTCACCCACTATGTCACTCTCGAGCCTTCTCTGCAAAACCTCTCCCTCTTCCCCGTTCACTCATTCACCGAGCCAACTCGGTGGAACTACTTTTCCCAGACAAACCAAACCCCCAAAATCGTTCCTAGCTCACCAAATCAACCTAGCAACCTAAACCAAGAACCCAGAATCCGGTTTTCATAAACTCCGTCGAGTTTCTCGGCGAAACCGGCCTCGATCGGCCTCAAAATTACCACCATTCAACTCCTAGAGTTTCCTAGGACATTAATCGGGCCTTGCATGAAGGAATTTGGCCTGAAATCTAAGGTTTGGATTCAGCCATTTTTGGCCCGTGGCTTCTCTTCCTTTTTCCGGCCAACTCCGGCCACTTTTTGGACCCCAAAGTGGTAAAACTGCAATCCTTGTCTTCCCAGCTTCATTTTGACTTTTAATTCGTGAAAAATGGTTGTGTTTTGACTGAGATTTGTTGTTTTTAAAAATTCTGGTGAAAAACCCAATTTCCGGCAAAACTCCAGTTGGCGGATGGCGGCGACTGACGTCAGCAAGCCCGTTTCTGATGTCAGCCAGCCCGGTCGTGACGTCATTAGACCCGGTCCAGATCCGGTCGGTCCGGGGAATATTCTAAAGGTATATTCCGTTCCTTAACTAACGGCGTTAACAGAATATTCTAACGTCGTTAGAATATTCCATTAAAGTTAACGGGCGCCATTAACTTTAACAGCGCATGTAACCACGCATGTGGCCGGCACGTGAGGGCGCGTGGCTGAGCGTGGTGGACTTTTACCGGCGCGTGGGACCTCACAGAGGCGCGTGCGGCGGTGTTTTTGGGTTTTTGGACCCCGAAACTCCTAATTTCAGTCCCAAACTCCGTTTTCTTCGTAGTTTCCAATTATCCTATTAATTGTGGGTGTTCTAACTTAGGTTTGACAACCCATGGAGTATGGAGAGCGTACAAATAAGCAATTTCGGCAATGGTCACTGTGAGTGGGCCTTTCTTTATAAAATTATATACTATATGTGTTTGTGAAATGATATTTATACCTATGCTTTGAATTTTAGAATTACAATTATGTTTGAACTAGTGAACCTTGGTTTTATTTATTACATTACCCGGTTTTAGAAACGTAAATGTTTTAGTATATTATCGGTATTTCGGATACGGTATCCGAGAATACCATTTTAGAACGTTTTACTACGAGACTTACTTTAGAAACAAAGTACCTTATACTATACCCCGTTTTACTATACGAGACTTTACTCGTGGCATGTTTTCATACACACTCAACTAGGATTGCTTACACGGTGTCTATAGTACTGTCCGGGGCCAGGATCAGCTTCACGGGTATGTTCACACGCACCGACACGCTCACTTTAGATCCATCGTAGGTGTCAGCCTGTTCTAGTTGCCTTGGCATCTAGAACTCGTTGTGACATGCTTAGCGCCAGCTTCACGTGATGTAGTACTCGAGTGTAGATTATTACACCCAGCCTGTTCATGGCAAAATATCTCTACATGAACTCGTGTGTCTGCATTGCCTAATGAGCGTACCCCGTTATTATTTGTGATTTACGATATACCTGATTTCACTGATGCCACGGAGGTTGATGTTATTCTTGGATTTTCTCATATTGATTTCTACGTGTTGATTTACGTTGAAGATATTATATCTCGATTTTGTGGTTATTTACCCGTTTTGGAAAACAACAGACTTTCCACTTTACACTGTTTTTCATACCTATTATGTAGTATGATTTTCAGAACTATTACGGGTTTTTACAGCGAGGGGTTAGTACTCTCAGAAAAGAAAAGTTTTAGAAAAACTATTGTTTATGGCCCACTCACCTTTCTGTTTGCCCCCCTCCAGGTTTAGTAGGCTTGGAGTTGTTGGCGTCGACTCGTGGTGGCATACTTCTTCCTCAGTGTAGGAATTTCCTTACTAGTAATTGTATTTACTCTAGTATTCAATTCTACCAAACAGTTATTCTATTATCTATTCTTTTTGGTTCGCATACTTCCGTGCACTGTGTTATTATTTTTAATTCAAACTGCTTTAATTACTCCTCATTTATTCCAAATGGCTTTCGTCACCTCACGGGGTGTCGGCCAGCACCCTCGATTTTTGGGTGTCCATCTGGACATCCGGGTCGGGATGTGTCATTAAGCCCTTACAGGGTTGACCAGACTGGTAGTTATTGACCTCCCAGTTTTGAGCGTTAACATGATTGATTAAACGACCTTATCTTAAATTGATTTTTTGCAGAGATAATCTTTATAGAGTGATTTATAATACAAACGATTCCGATCATAAGCACGAAGTTTTGTGAATCAGTCACAAAGTATCTTGAGGAAGAACTCCTTCTCAATCTTTAAAAACCAAACTTTCCTCATTCATTTATAGCATTATTTGCTTCAAAACAATTTCTAGCATTATATTTTTTAGAGTTATTATTGACATTCCAAAAAGATGATTCTTCACTCTCTAAGTGTATTTTCTTTCTATACGTCTATAAAGTTCGAAGTGCAATATAACTTTTGGAGAGTGCCATAGCGCCGCTGATATATTTTTTGCTAGAAACTCAGCTCATAGCATTATCGTTTCAGCCATATATAGAATCACTAATCACGCCTTTGGGAGATCGATTGACAGACAATACATGGTCGGGCCTGCCTCTCACTGTCCACACTTGTTTATGCATTAATCATACAACCTCTAATATGCATTTATAATTAATTTATTTCAGGTTTAATAAAATGGTAAAGAATAATTAATTCCCACTCGTGCCAAGAGGGTAGTGTTGCATAATTAGGTAGTATCTTGTTCTGTGGTTGTTGTTCTGATTGTATCAGTCTCATGCTTAATGATAATTTAGTATTATCCAGCACATACAATTATTAGTTCAGCTAAAGTACTTACATCATCTACTTCTAATTTTTACTTAATTTATACGTAATTACTTATCATACATGTTCTCTAGTTTCTCATAGTTATTGCCTACCAAAACGCAGACTGTGTCCAACATTATGATGCATATATAGTGCTCAAATTTATATATGAAGATTAGTGGACTTTTCTTTTTTAATCAACAGAAGAGGGGAATTCTCTTTTAATATTGAGAAGATGAGTATCGCTAAACTATGAGTTAGTTTATAATAAGTAACCCGTCTAACTAGAAAAAAATATTGATATGCTGGAATGTGGATGCATGAGTGCATTTTTGGATTTGCAAATGGATGGAATAGAAAATATATAGGTTAACAGAATGTAGAATGAAAAATTAAGAAACTTAACAACATGGGGGACATTAAATAATCATAAGAGTTCAAAGGTAATTGGCTAAAATTAAAGTTCATGAGGGGAATCGCTCAACCTTTACAAATTGAAGGAAAAAAATTGACCACTACCTTTTTTTTTATAAGCTGCTTTAGAAAAAAAATCAACTCACTGAACTTGCTTTTATTTGTTTTACAAGAAAAGATAAGAGTAAGTGGACTTGCTTTGGCAATAAAGGAAATAGCATTGCTTTTGTTTGGGTAGTGGCTTTAATCAATATATTGCAACTCATTCACGTTGCAAGAGGAAATGGGGGTGGAATATTGAGTTCAAATTTGTTGTGCCCAATTTTCTTCTGCCAACCTGTGACTAGCCTAACTTGTTGACATATGTCATTTCTCTTAACTTTCATTTAATAGTGTTAAGTATAAAAGAAATTAAAAACAAAAAACCAAAAAACTAACCAGAAAAACCCAAATCCCTCAACCACCTCACTCATCCTTGATGCTAGCAAAACATTGTTTTCATTATCTCTTTCTTTCTCCCGCACCAAAAATCGATCTAATTGTTGATTTAGAATTAGAATTTTGGCGAACGAATCGAAGGAAGCGAAGAGACTAAAAATTGAAGGTGGGTTTGTGTTGGGGTTGCTTTGGTTGGACAACGGACGGGAAGAATTAGTTTGTTTTATGTTGATGAAGGGGGCGGATTGGTATGATTGGGTTTTTCTTTTGATTTTTCTTTTTGAGTTTTTATTTTTATTTTTTATTTTATATAAAAGTTAATAGAGTTAAGTTGTAGTAAAGTCAAGGGACACTTGTCACAGCCTCAGTGCGGGCAGAGGTATTTTGGGAACAGCATATCTGCACTCTGGAATATTGTTCAACAAGTTGAAATTGCTAGCAGCTCCTTACTTCTCTATATATTGATCATGAACCATATGACTTCTGCCCACAGCAACCCATACATAATACTATATACGAAGCAACCTTGAAGAAAAGGCCCCAGGTATATGGGTACTTTAATTCACTTATCTTCTTTCCATTGTGATTAATTTATCTTGTTCTCTCTCTCTCTCTCTCTCTCTCTCCCTCTCTCTCTCTCTCCCTCTCTCTCTTAGTTTCTTGGTATCTTTGCAGTTTTTTGAGCTGTTCTTGGGTGTTCAATTTTCTGTGGGGTTTTGCTAAAGATTTGTAGTATTTTTGTTTTTCAGACTGTTATGCTATCAAATAAAAAAATTTATAACAAAGAATATTTCAAAGTGCCTTCAGAAAATAACTCCTAATTACCAACTGTACATGCTCTCAGGATTGCAAAATGAAGAAGGGAAGAGAGGACGACTCGTCGTACGGCGTAGGTGCAATTGTTGCTGGTGCTGCTGCAGGAATTGGTCTACTGGCATGGGGTTTATCTGCATTCGTTTCCTCGGCTGGTTCAGAGTCAGAGAGAGAGAAGAAAACAATGAAAGCTCCTGGAAAAGATGAAATAATCGAGAGGGAAGAGTTTGAGCGTGATCCTAAAGGCTATTTCAGAGACTTGCGCAAAAAATAGAAAGTTCAGATGAACGTATGAGATTATTATGTCTTTGCTTTTGTTAATCTGTGTTTTATGCATTTTCTCTATCTATGTTAAATTATCCTAATGGAAACTCAATGCCAGCTTGTTGTCTTGTAGATGCGAAGGATTACTGTTGTTTCATTTTCATATGGTGATTAGGGTTTTTGTCTTCTATATATATTAACTTCTGGTGTTTATCATCGGTTTAATTTTGGTTGAACTCAAAACCTGCTGAGCTTTGGATATAACAAAAAGTTTACAAGATATGGTCAAACTTTAATGGTACGTACCATCGAATGATACGTACTGTTAAATAATTTAATATTAATTTAAAACTTACCGTAAATTAATCCAGATCATTCAATGACCGGACCATTCAATAGTACATCACTAGAGATTTTTCCTACAAGATAACATGATTCTAAATAATGAAGGTATCACTTCACTATGAACTATTATCACTTTTCTTATACCAGGTCGCTTGACTAATAGCGCATATTTCCATGTAAAAGCAGTGGCGGAGCCACTTGAGGACCAGAAGAGGCCCAGACTTATCATGAAATTTCTTCACTTTGTCTTAAATAAACCAAAGTAGGCTAGAGTAGGCTAGAATAAGGGGTCCAACTTCAGTGGTACGTACCATTGAATGGTACGTATTGTTAAATGGCTAAGATTCATTTGGAGCCCACTGCAAATTAATCTGAACCATTTAATATTCGTACCATTGAATGGTACGTACCACTCAAGATTTTTCCTAGAATAAGACTAGTGTTTGAATAGAATTGAGACTGATGGAATGATTTCTGATACTTTACAAACGTCAACAGTACAACATATATACAAAACTACAATATTCAATCAAGCCTATCTCTAAGGCTTAGAAGTCTTGATCCACTTTTGGACCTTTGGTGGGATTTCACCTACACCAATTTAGGAAGTAAATATATTACAATATATTCTTTAATACTTTGTAGCTTCTGTTTGTGTGTCTTTGGTTGGATACTCTGCATTATTCGACTTATGTGTTTTTGCTCCCAACTAGCTTTATTATGTTTCTCTAATTGTGACCAAAAAAATGTATTTTTCAGTAGTGTTGTGATGAAACCAAAGCTTTATATCAACTAGCCTTTCTTAGTTAGTTCACCATTTTCTATAATAGAGTGTTGTTTTACAGTGAAACCGCGCATATATGGAATAGAGGAAGAATTTATCTTGAAAGAAAATTTTCATAGTTGCAGTTTTGAGCAATGATTTTTAAATTTTGTTGAACTTCAATGTATGAACTTATAAAGAAGTTTGGTGCTTATGATATAATTATCTCAATGTTATTTTTCTTCCGTCACTCCATTACTCTCTTTTGATTAAAATTTTTCATTCCACTACAAAAAATAAACCTTCAATTTTTCTCCCGTTAGTTATATTATTTTTTGTCCAATTTCTTTCATATGGCTTGGAGACCCCTCCTAACTTTGATTTCTGGCTCCGCCACTGTGTAAAAGTCCTATCACATGAATTATTTGTTCATTCAACTAGTATCTTCCGATACATTCATTATAGTAATTAATAAATCAACGTTGCACAAAGTTTGCAGATAGAAATTGGCTTCATTTGCGGCATACCTCTCCTTCTAATGTTTCAAAACACACGGGCACGAGATAGTTGTAAAAAACCAAATGGGCCTTGTGAATTTTCATAAGAATCTTATAAAAATTTGTCTTATAAAAATTTTTGTCACCCAAAACCTAAGGAAAATGGCTGGAACTGAAAGAATCTTGATCTCCTAAAGTGGTTTTCAATATAAGTGGTGAATTGCTCTGGTAATTAAGATTTTCTATTTTAATTTACTAAGTCTTGGATTCAAACTCTCCTTTTACTCCCTTAATGTAGATTAATGTAAAATTTTGATTGTAATAATTGAAATAAAAAGTGGTTTTCAATTTACTTACATATTTCTACTCATTATTCGCATTCACTAGAAATTAACTTGGCTCCTAATGGATGAGGAGGAGTTCCTCCTCAAGATGTTTTGTTACCGATTCACAAAAATTTATGTTTATGATCGGAACCGTTCATATTATATAAATCATTCACTAAAGATTATTTTTGCAATAAAATATGAGATCGTTTAGTCATTGAACTGTATAAAAATAATTGGTCGGATATGCTAATAGTATTGTGAACCATCTATATATTTGCTACTATTGATTTGTTAACACAGGTACTTTTTGGAACCTTCAAATAGTATTCAGTGGCACCTGGGCCCACTGGCATGGGCCTAAGTAAGAGCTCAACAGAAGAAAAGGAGAGACAACACATTTGAACCAACCGTCTACTGCTAGGGGTTAACAACGGACATGAAACACGAGCGCTTGTCGAAAAGCAAACCCGACCACCTAAGGCAAATTGTTGGACTTGACAACTATAAGGCACATAACCCCAAAGGCGAAAAACCACCTATGCACCAACTCCGAGCCACACACCAGCCATCAGGCAGGTGCAGAGGTCTATGACAGGATGTCAAGACTTTTAGGCCTAGTGCTCGGCTGACAACTTTTTCAGCCATTAATAGCCAGAGCACACGGGTCGGGCGATCCGAGCCCAGGGTTCAATGTCACCAGCTCGAGACTACCGCCATCTCTCCAAGTGTCATCCAACTAGCCAAATAGTAGCTTGCATGCTACACATGCGTATCAAGTTCATTTAATACGAGAAGGGCGAAGTATTCAAGGGGGCAGGTCTCTTGGATTTGAAAGCCTATATAAGGAGGGACGAATCTCTCTTAGGGGGGGGGGGTGGGAGACACGAGAGAGAAAGAGATCACATTGTATCTGGGCACACTTGTAAACCAACTCGCATATATAAACAGACCAATTCAATGGACGTAGGCCGATTTTTAGTGTGAACCACTTACATCTTGGTGCTATCCTTTAATACACCTCACACCAAACCCTTGCAGGGTTGACCAGATTGGTAGTTGTTGACCTCCCAGTTTTGAGCGTTAACATGATTGATTAAACGACCTTATCTTAAATTGATTTTTTGCAGAGATAATCTTTATAGAGTGATTTATAATACAAACGATTCCGATCATAAGCATGAAGTTTTGTGAATCAATCACAAAGTATCTTGAGGAAGAACTCCTCCTCAATCTTAAAAAATCAAACTTTCCTCATTCATTTCTAGCATTATTCGCTTCAAAACAATTTATAACATTATATTTTTTGGAGTTATTATTGACATTCCAGAAAGATGATTCTTCACTCTCCAAGTGTATTTTCTTTCTATACGTCTATAAAGTTCGAAGTGCAATATAACTTTTGGAGAGTGCCATAGCGCCACTGATATTTTTTGCTAAAAACTCAGCTCATAGCATTATCGTTTCAGCCATATATAGAATCACTAATCACGCCTTTGGGAGGTCGATTGACAGACAATACATGGTCGGGCCTGCCTCACACTGTCCACACTTGTTTATGCATTAATCATACAACCTCTAATATACATTTATAATTAATTTATTTCAGGTTTAATAAAATGGTAAAGAATAATTAATTCCCACTCGTGCCAAGAGGGTAGTGTTACATAATTAGGTAGTATCTTTGTTCTGTGGTTGTTGTTCTGATTGTATCAGTCTCATGCTTAATGATAATTCAGTATTATCCAGCACATACAATTATTAGTTCAGCTAAAGTACTTACATCATCTACTTCTAATTTTTACTTAATTTATACGTAATTACTTATCATACATTTTCTCTAGTTTCTCATAGTTATTGCCTACCAAAACGCAGACGGTGTCCAACATTATGATGCATATATAGTGCTCAAATTTATATATGTAGATTAGTGGACTTTTCTTTTTTAATCGACGGAAGAGGGGAATTCTCTTTTAATATTGAGAAGATGAATACCGCTAAACTATGAGTTAGTTTATAATAAGTGACCCGTCTAACTAGAAAAAAATATTGATATGCTGGAATGGGCATGCGTGAATGCATATTTGGATTTGCAAATGGATCGAATAGAAAATATATGGTAGGAGAGAAATAATTGTTTGTGGTCCGGTCATTTGTGTCCTATTGATTCATGGGAGAGTGGAAGCTTGTCTTTTGGTATTTTGGAAATGTAGTTTTTGAGTGTTTAGATCCATTAGTAGGATTCGGTTAGAATGCTTACAAGCATTTCATGCTTACACAAATCTAACTATTAATTATTAGATTTCTCTAATAATTAATGGTTAGATTCATGTAATCATGAAATACTTGTAAGCATTGTAGCCTATTCTCATTAGTAATACCACAATAGAGAAAACAAAATTAAAACAAGTAAAGTAAAGTAAAGTAAATAATGGAGATTAAGGGATTAACATGATTTGGTAATGTGTGACTTGGTCCACAAGGCAATGATATCAACTCCTTCAATTCTATCAAATAATGGGTAGAACAAGAACAATTTTACTAAGCTAGATCAAGTCTTGTTAATTTCTCACTCTCATAAGTGAAATATAATAGATTAATCCTCACTCTCATCGTAAAGTGGGATTCTTTCGTCCTCTTTTCTTGGAGTGGTAATTGCCCAATGGACTTCTCCTCAATTCAATTTATACTCTAATTCTTAGAACTTTTAGTAAACAGCTTTCCAAATTCTAGTTCTCCTCAATTCAATTCATTGCCAATCAAATTACTCCAATTCCGATTACGAAATAATAAACCAACCATGTGTCTTTTTCCTCCCAAAACATCATATCAAGAAAATTAATGTGTAAATAATATTTGGAAGTTTGGAAATTTGAACGGAAATTTTTTCAATACTATGTATCATTGAAGGATACGAAAAATGAATGACTTAGATTGAAACAAAAGATCTAAACAGTTGTGGAAATCAAATCTAACGACTAAAACACTCGTAACATTGAATGATACATCGCATTTGAAGTGACACTGACTTTGAGAGAGAACCTTACATAAAACGGGTTCACCGCCACGTGACGTCTTAATCCAATAATATATTGTCATATGAAAAAAAAACTTGTATATAACAATACATCATTAAACAAAAAACCTCACTTTGGACAACAAGAAAAAACTTGTACGAAACGTCACATGTAGGACCCATAAAACTACTTACAAACTCCTTAAAGAATTTACAACCAACCATAACAATGAAGTGCTCTTGGTGGGCACCACACCCCAAGTCTCCAAAAACCGAAGTTTACTCGTAATAACCCTAATAAAAATCGATCATATCCGAAAACTACCACGACGATCAGACACCACGCGTCTCGGAAAATGATTGTAGGGAAGGTGTTTGATGAAAAGCCTCAGAGAGAGTAAACAACCACATAATTGTCCCCTGTCTCCAAAAAAAAAAACCCATTATTTTCTCGGCCGGCTAAAGAGTAAAAAAGGCCCCCCTGCGACCCCATGGCATTGTTCCCACACATGCCGGCCTCTTCCGGGTGTACCAATTTTATATAAACTCTGCTTTGCTCGCGCATTGGGGGCGTCGTGATCTGTGCACCCTTTTCTGGGTTTTTGATTAAATTTGAATTTGTGTTGGGTTTTTTTGTTTATTTATGGTCCCATCCCATTTTATGATGTTTGGTGGTGGTGGGTGTGGGGTTTTGGGGTTTTGTCATTTGATGAGAGAGAGAGTGTGTGGAGTTAGAGAGAGAGAGAGAGCTGTAAAGGGCACTCGGCATTTGTTTGTTTGTTTGGCTATGTTGGACTTGGATTCCCACTTACGTTGCTTGCTCGCCATCTTTAACCCCTTCTTTTTCACTTTAGATTAAACAACTAGTTTCTGGGTCTCTGTTCTCCTCTCCACCCAATTTCATGAAGCTCTTGTTTTCCTAGAGAGAGAGAGAGAAAGTAAGGTTCTCTCTTCCCACCTCAGCCATGGCTCCAGCTGGGAAGGTTTCTGAGTTTTGCAGAGAAGGCAATGACTGGTAATCTCTCTCTCTCTCCACCATTTCATGGACAGAAATATGACCCCTTTTCTTCAAGGCTTCAATTCTCAAAATTATTCTTCTTTTTTGGATTGAATTCCATTTTTATTATTTGAATTTATGGCCCTTTAAGGCCAGAGTCTGATTATATTTGAATTACAGCCATCAATTCCATACACTTCATGAACAATAAGATAACCTCTTCTTTTTGGGACTTAATTCGAGTCTAATTAATGGGTTGTTGAATTTATGGCCTCTAAGGACAGAGGACCAGAGTTTGATTCCATTTGAATTACAGCTTTCGGTTCCATAATTCAATTCGGATAGCGCTCTATAATTCAATGTTCTACAAACCCTTTTTTGGTAGGATGGAAATTGATTTGTTTCATTGAATTAATGTATGGAGTTGGAGTGACCTTGTAATTGATGTAGTGTTTTCTTCTTTTCTCTGTCAGGTTTTGCAAAGCGGGATTGCCGAGTGATATTACTGTCGTGGTGGATGGCGTGAACTTCCATCTTCACAAGGTATGCACCTATCGTTTGCTATGGTGGATCATGGAATTTTGTGATTAAGACTGGATATAAACCAATGACAACGTTTCTTTTTTTCGGTAAAAACTAATAACGAGGTATTTGTCTAATGAAAGCCGGGTTAATGTGGAGTATGTAAGGATGTCTGTATTCTGGAAATCAAAGCTTTAAACAGTGTTGCTTCATTTCACTAATAGTGGTTATCATGTTTCGTAGATTTATATTCTGGATATTTATGTCGGTTCTGTTGTTGCTCTCATTGTTGTCACTCTTGTTAAGAATGTTTTTGTAATCGTATGTCAGCTGTTTCAGTGAATTTTAATTTGGAATCATTACTTCTGACAATTCGTAATTCTCCAGTTTCCTCTCATATCAAAATGTGGGAAGATATCACATATGTATGAAGAGTCCAAAAGCACACGCGAGAGCGTTTTCACTGCAGTTCTGGAGGAACTCCCTGGTGGCCCTGATATGTTTCTGATTGCAGCTAAATTCTGCTATGGTATGCGAGTGGAACTGACTCCAAGAAATGTAGTAATGGTGTACTGTGCAGCGGACTACCTTCAAATGACAGATGAGTATGGAGAAGGAAACTTGCTCTCGAAGTCGGAGAGTTTCTTCCATAAGAATGTACTTCACAACTGGAAAGACTCTATCTTGGCTCTTCAAAGTTGCGAGCCTGTTATCCAAAGGGCAGAAAAGCTTCACATCGTAAACAAATGTGTAAATGCTATATCGGTGATGGTTTGTACAGATCCTAGTTTGTTCGGATGGCCCATGATGATGTATGGTAGCTTACAGAGTCCTGGTGGAAGCATCTTATGGAACGGAATTAACACTGGAGCAAGAATCCGAAGCTCTGAGTCTGATTGGTGGTTTGAAGACATCTCATACCTCAGTGTGAGTTTGTTTGAGAGGCTTATCAAGACAATGGAAACAAGGGGTATAAGACCGGAAAACCTAGTGGGTGCTGTAATGCACTATACCAGAAAGTACCTACCTGGCCTAGGACGATGGCAGGGTGGACAACATGGTATGCCCAGAACAGTTACAAGTTTTAGTTTGACACCCATTGCCCTTGATCAAAAGGTAGTTTTAGAAAGCATTGAAAAACTTCTTCCCCGAAAGAAGGGGAAATCGTTTTGCCGTTTTCTACTTGGTCTTCTTCGTGTTGCATTAATATTGGGTGTCAGTCAAACCTGCAAGGACGCTTTGGAGAGGAGAATAGGGATGCAGCTGGAATTGGCAACCCTAGATGGTCTTCTGATTCCTACTTATTCAGATGCTGATGCATTGTATGATACTGACTGTGTTGAACGGATAATCCATCATTTTATGTCGTCAGAATCAAAGGTTACACCATTTTCTCCGTCATCCTTCGACATGGAAACATCACCTTCATCAAGACCTTTACAGAAAGTTGCGAAGTTGGTAGATAGCTATATTGCGGAGGTTGCTTCAGATGTGACTTTAAAACCAGGAAAGATACGCTCTCTTGCGGAGGCCCTCCCAGAATCTTCAAGAACTTTATATGATGGGCTGTATAGGTCACTGGATATATACTTCAAGGCACACCCTTGGCTCTCAGATAAAGAGAAGGAAGATCTCTGCAGTATCATTGACTTCCAGAAGCTCTCTATTGATGCCTGTTCCCATGCATCCCAAAATGAAAGGTTGCCACTGAGAGTTGTTCTTCAAGTCTTGTTCTTTGAGCAGATGCATTTGAGAACCGCTCTAGCTGGTTGTCTTCATGGCTTGGAAACTCAAAGTGGCCCTGCAGGTCCTGCGATTGCCCAGGGTGACGTGGCTGGCCAGATTATACAGAGGGATGGGTGGGTGACTATGGTGCGTGAGAACCGTGTTTTGAAGGTGGATATGGAAAAGATGAGATCTAGAGTGGGTGAACTCGAAGAAGAATTTGGTAAAATAAAGCAAGAGATGAAAAAGGTGAGCAAATCGCATAGCTCCCTCAGTTCTCCTCGTGTGGTTGGCAGGAGAATTGGGTGCAGTCTTCTTTCGCGACCCTCGGATGCTAAACCGGATACTATTGAAAGTACTCAGCCCTCCCCAAGATCATCAGTTGAGCAGGCACGCCCTTCAACGTTGCATTCTAGACACAAGAAAAGTTCCTCAGTGTTTTGAGAGCCGGTATAAAAGCATTTGAAGTCTGCCTCGGTAAGTAGAGGCTCTGGTTGGTTCTCAGAAAATATGTGCGAAAGGAATGGAAAATTCGTAATCTACATTCTCGAAACACTTTCCATGTTTTGAGAAAGTTTCATTTCCTTCATGTTTCTGTTAACCAACCAGATTAGTTTCCGAATTATAGGGGCAACGGTTGGAACTTGGCCGTTATCAAGGGATGAACCGTTATATTTTAACAAGTTACGGTTACTGTACCTGTATCTGAGATTCGAACTCTCAAATCCGTGCTCCGCGTCTTGACATGGAGGTTTGTTACAGGTAAAACACACCTTGTTTCACATAGAGAAAAGAAATGTTCAAATTTTCATATTTTTCAGTTAGCTTGTTTCTGGGTTTATACTTACTTGTACATCTTTATGAACCAAATTGTAACTTATAGGTCTGTCAAATAGTGGAAAAACATCAGTTATCATATAAACAAGAAATTTGTGCCCGCACGTTGCTGCGGGATTGAAAATTGTATGAAAGATTATGTTTGAAAGATATAATAGATTGTGTTGCAAAAGATTAATACTATTTATATTGAAAACGTTAGATAGATTGTTATATACAAAAGATTTCGTTGACACATTCCACACAGGTAGTTCATGTGGCCTTGGATTGATAGTAATTTTGATATCTCTAGCTGGTCACATGCAGCTGCTTGAAAGGTATCCCCTGCAGCCATTAATACCTGACCAATTTGAAACCACAAAGGGATTTAGACCGCAGCCACTGAAATGTGCATGTTGACAATCAACAGATGAAACCTTCCCACCTTCCCCTCCATTCTTCAATCTATAAGCGAGCTTTCCTGCATAAGTGCACTACCACATAAAAATGTACGAAAATACGAGTATATAATCATTGATCAAATTTGGTATAACTTCGAAAATTTCGTACCACATAAAAATGTTCGAAAATTTGATTAAACTCGACAGAACATAAAAAACAATTTGACTACTATACATATAACTCTGTAAATTCCTTACCACATCAACCTTGCGAGGTCTAGTAGGTGTAAACCTTCGCCATATCCAACTCCAATCGCCTGAAAGCACCACAAAGCAGAGGAAAAAAACATAAATTCATCAAAAATTATACCGCTAGGATTTGATACTTCCACTGTAATAATTAATTTATGAGGGTTTGAAATCGAAGAAACCTCATTTTTTGATTCGAAGTATAGATCAAATCCATATGTTAAAGCTCAGAATCCAAATTATTCTTGCAATAAACGCATACCACATTTGCCAAAAATTATATAACTTATTCTTTAACAAATAAAAACCATACATTAGACCAAACAATGAAAATTTTTTGTCAAAAATTACTGCTTTCTTACAAAATCTTTATCTAAAATGAATATTCTGAACAAATGTAATCTAAAAATCAGATTAACTGCAATATCACATAAATATGTACGAAAATACGAATATATAATCATTGAGCAAATTCAATCACCCTATTTGAAACACAACCCGCGACACCGAGATGATTACAAAATTACAGGCTTTATTCAACATATAATTACATACATATACTTTATTTTTTTGGACAAAACTTTGATAACCTTCTACTGTTCCAACAAAAGATAGATATCTGCAAAAGTTTTAGGACTGGGCAATGAGAACCATGTGACAACTGATCACTTATCGTTTGGCTTGTATAAATAATTTCCAACATGTTCGCGAGCCTTTCGCAGGGGGCAGGCTAGGAGCACACGGGTCGGCTCGTTCGCTGGTCCGAGCCTTTCTATTGGCGTTTCTGCTCCAACAGGCTTCACTCATATCCCTTCAGAGGGATGCTCGTGAGACCTTCTGTTGTATGGTTATTGTCAGGCATGCCACTATTGGCTTCTGCCAATAGAAAGATATAGTATGTATTAAGTACTTGCGCCACAAGTAATATAACTTCCGTTCATCGGATTGGGCGACTTAATTAGATAAGTGCAGTTAGGTTCTTTTTATTGCCTTGCTTGTTAAGGACTTTATTCTCTCTCGATGTTTATACCAGAGATTGCTTGAGATAGGATTTTGTTATAAACTAGTTATAACAAAAATGCCCCACGCTCGCGCATACATAAAGGTAAAGATGATAATTAAAGACGGAATGTAAAGGCTATAATTGAAGTGCTTGAAAGTAAAAACTTGTAAGTAAATATCGATAAGTAAGAGCTGATAACGAAAGACTTTAAGTAAAAAGATCAATGTTATTACATTTTAAGTTCATCACAGACTGAACAAACGTCCATCGGTTAGTTTTTGTTCCATCGGGATAGTTTTCTATTCTATCGGGATGGTTTTAAGGCTAGTTCCTTAAGGGAGATGATCAAAGACTCTCTGGCCTAAGATTCTCAATCGATACTATCACCGGTTTGGCTGGATAGCAGAGCTAAATTCACTACTCCTCGGGGGAGTTAGGATATATGATCCTAGGTTGTTGGTCTTTGGTTTCTCGAAGTCGCTGGCTACACAAGTAGTACGAATGAGAAAGCAGCAGATAGAGACGAAGTCTGTATTTGGGAAAGGCTTTGAGGGGTTTCCTCAGAGGTTTCTTTCTGAACTAGAGAGTTCTGTTTTTAGTTGGTTTGAGTGTCCCCAGCTCTCTGCCTTTGCTTCTAATATATAGAGAGCAAAACCAATGTGAAAGCAACCCAACTTAATGCACGCACCTCAACCTAATTCCACTTGCACAAAGATAGATAACATTAATTAACTATCCACTTGCAGATACCCAAAATATCTTGGTGTAAGTTTGGCCTAATTTCACAATAACCCCCACATAATGCCATAATTTGGCTTTAGACCAAAATAGGGGTAAACATGACAATTTTGAGTGTAAACACAACACATACCAAAATTTACTACCGATCACTTTTTGTTTAGATATGGAATAAATACCAAAATTTCCTACACATAATTTGAAGTAGGAAGTTCCACAAAGGACACGTTTAAATTGAAGAATAGAACCAAGATACATGATTACACACAATTTCGGCATAGATTTAGGGTCTGTACGAACCTTAATCCAAAATCTCTGAAAATAAATTGCAGAATTAGGGTAGATTGCAGATACCTTCCAATCTAGAAAACCGAAAAAACATTTAAAGTAAGCTTGAAATAGAGCTAACGTTTACTTCATTCAAATTGAAGAAACAAATACATTTAGTGTTGGGAGCACATAATCTTAGATAGAAGGGTTAAAGGTGTGATTATTTATAATTAGACCCTAATTTTGTTTCCATTTGAGAAGTCTACTTCGGAGGGGTTAAAGGTGTTCGTCGTTACAAAATTCGGAGTTCCGACGATTAATCAACACTCATAAAAACAACATGCACTCATCTACAAAGGTTTCAGAGCTTACCCAAGACCCAAATACAACGTAATTAACAAACCCCAAAACATAAAACACCAACAACTCGCACACAGATTCATCAAACTGCCAAAAAAAAAAACACCCAGAAACTAAAACCAACAACGCAGAAAATCCAGATCAAAACGACGACTAAAAACACTAAAAAAAAAAAACCCAAATTAGAAAATCATGAGGGCTGGGATCAGGTATCACGTAACACAATAGTTTTAAACAAACTCATATATCTTCCCTATGCTTTCTGCAATTGCAATCCTTCATTTACATATATATTTCCACTATTTAATGGACAACAATTCCAAATCAAACCACCACAGAGGAAGGCAACCAAATTCAAATTGTATATATACTAAACGCTGGTTTGAAAACACTGTTCATTAAATAGTGGAAAATATTGAAAATGAAGGATTGCAATTGCTGAAAGCAGTGGCGAAGCCAGGATTTCTCGAGGGGGAGGCGAACTTAAAAGAATGCAAGGTTAAAGAAAAATGGCAACAACTAAATCTTTTTATATGTTAATGTCTTCCATAATTAAATAATACAAACAAATTACAATTGTTGCCGGCGAGGTTTCATGTCATGAAAACGTCGCATAATAGGCTCATTATCAATACAAGCAAATACATCTTTCTCAAAGTAAACAAGCATGCTATCACTCAACCATTGATCTCTCATTTTGTTACGCAATGGTGTTTTCACAATTTTCATAGCAGAAAAAGCTCTCTCCACCGAAACGGTTGCAACTAGTTCTTATAATACCTTTCCATTACGCAACTGTATAACGAAAGAAAAACAAATATATCTTAGACTCTTAGTCCTAGAGTAGAAAAACAAAAAATTGTATTCAATAATCAATTAGGGTTTGAAATAAATTAAAATTTTACCTTAATTGGAATTTGTAGTATAATAATATTCATATAGATAATCTATAATCAACAACCATATAATGTATAACCCTATATCCTACATCAATTAAACAAAAAATTGTATTCAATAATCAATTAGGGTTTGAAGTAAATTAAAATTTTACCTTAATTGGAATTTGGAGCGAGATGTCATAGTGGCCAACAACCAGGCGAACAAGAAAGAAAAACGGAGGTGAAGGGGAGTAAAGGTGGGGGCGGGGTGGGTGGAGTGGGTTGGGGACGGGAACGGTGGTTACGGGAATGGGAAAAAAGAGGATCGGGGATTGGGGGGGCGGGATAATAGAAATAGATTTTGATGGGGACTAGTGGTCCCCGTTTTGTTCTGTTTTTGAAACCAAAACGTGATGCGTTTTATAAAAAAAAAAAAAATTTTCACAGAGAGCAGCTTGATGTCGTTTTGGCTTGGATTTAAAAAAAAAAATCCCCGAGAATCGCGGCACTTCCAGCGCTTGCGGGGCTGCGTGTTGCTCCATTCGGTCTCCATGGGGCTTCGGTGGCTTGGTTTTAGGGTGAGTGGAGGGGCGGCGGCCCCCTTGCTCAATGTAACCGCCAGGTAGAAAGCATAGGGAAGATATGAGTTTGTTTGGAAAAACTATTACACATTACGCGATGCGAGAGATAGAGAGGGGGGACAAAATTGGTTACATCCGGTTTTTCGTTTAAATGCTATGAAGCTAATTTCAAATTCCTAGCGAAGACATGCAAAGTTTCATTGTTTTGCATAGACAGCAAAATTTAGCGCCATTATTAGCACGGAGTCTTAGTCGCACTTGTCCAATAGATATTTGTCACGTGTTTAAAAAAATATGCTCCATGTCCAATAAATGTTTGCTACATGGTCTTCAATTATAGAGAGTCTCTCCATGTGATATGATCCGAACCCAGCAAAGTTGTACTTTAAGAATCAAGTCGTAACTTGCAAGTATGAAATAGTATGGTATAAGTAATAGGAAGTAATTTCACATTCCTGATTCTCTCTTTATAACGTCAGTTGTATTTTTATTTTTTCTAAATTATTGAGTTTGAAAGTGTGATTCGAGCACATGTGTGAATCTAGCTAAATTGCTTAGTACTCATTAGTTTAAAAAACAAAAAATTAGATCCAAGGAAAAGGATGCCAAAGAGGCCCTTATGATTTATTTCTATATATTGCGGACCCCTTTATAAGATAAGGAGAGAAAAATGTGAAAATTGATAAATGATATGATAGTACATAAATTCACATCTAAGCTACGAGGGAGGAGATGTTCGGGTGAGTGCAGAGGGTGGATCATACTCGTCTAGTCAACTTGGCTAAACCTAGGTGGTCGGTTTTTAGCTGATTAAAAACGAATGTGTTTTGTTTTATTTAAATAATGAACGAAGCCAAGGTTAGCATCAACCGACGCTTTGGCCGAGTGGTTAAGGCGTGTGCCTGCTAAGTACATGGGGTTTCCCCGCGAGAGTTCGAATCTCTCAGGCGTCGATCTTTTCATATTTTTCAAGCTATTTTCAGCCATTCACCTTCTGCCACGTGCTCCTTTTCCACGGACTAAACCGCGGGGATAGTTTCCCCGCGAGTTCAAATCTCTCACTCTCAGTCATTTTCCTTTTTCTTATATTTTCCAAACTGTCTTACAGCCAATCACCTTTTGCCACCTAATAATTTTCACGGACTGAACCGCAGGTGATTACGATCCCTTCAGTCAATTGTTTGGAGCTATTGAGTCTGCGACTTCTCTTCGTTTTCGTTACACACCATGTCAGTCTGTTCGCCACCATCGCATGCCCACCTCCCCCAAACGCCGTCGTTTCAGCTCCACCTCGAAGCCAGAGTTCCTCTGGAATGTCCCCAAAACCTAAACCCCCATTTCCGAACTCACAAACTCGTTAAAGATGGTGGCTTCGCACCATTCGCCGTCTCGCAACCGCCGTTTCCATCTCAATTGCGCGGGATCAGGGCTGCCTCCGTCGCGAGAAAAATGGTAATTTCACGGAGGCGAAATCGAGTGTTTCTGAGCCGAAAATCGACGGCTTCACCGGAGGAAATGACGGTGGTAATGGCGGCGATTCATCTGGTGGGGGAGGAAGAGGAGAAGGAGACGGCGGGGGTAAAGAGGATGGAGGAGAGGGAGAGGAGTTTGGGCCATTGCTAAAGTTTGATGAGGTGATGAAGGAAAGCGAAGCTCGGGGAGTGAAGCTCCCTCTGGACATGGTTGAGGCTGCAAAGACTACTGGGCTTCGGGAAGTGTTCCTTCTCCGCTACTTGGATTTGCAGGTTTGAATTTTTGCTTAAACCGGTCGTCATTTCTGTTGAAAAATCTTCAAATTATGGTTTTTCGCTTCGATTCTTATTGGGATTGTGGTTAACTTTTGTTTTTTGATGATTGAATTTCAGGGATCAGTTTGGCCATTGGGATTTTTGATGAAGTACTGCTCTATGCTACGTAATCGGATGATGGCTGATCCTTCCTTTCTTTTCAAAGTTGGGACAGAGGTTTGTTTTCGTCATTTTTCCGTTTCGGTTTATAGTTTTTGAGTGGTTTTTATTATTTTGAGTGATTGGTGGCATTGGTGATAATTCTATGAGTTAGATTACATGTATACCTTGCATTGAATCTGGACCGGTTTACAATTTCTGATCTTGTTAACTACTGAAGAGATTTTCCCTCGTCCACCTTTGTAATGCAGATAGTCATAGATTCTTGTTGTGCAACATTTGCAGAAGTTCAGAAAAGGGGAAAGGACTTCTGGGCTGAGTTTGAGTTGTATGCTGCTGATCTTTTGGTTGGAATAGTGGTTGACATTGCTTTGGTTGGCATGTTGGCGCCCTATGCTCGGATTGGAAAGCCATCAGTGTCACGAGGTTTATTAGGAAGCGTGCAACAGGCTTGTGCCTCTCTTCCTAGCAGGTTAGCACTGCAATGCAGTATTTTAGGATACTAGTATTCTGCTGTACGTTACTAATTTTATATATCAATAGCTACTGCGCTCGACTTGAACGTGGTAAGAGCTCAACAAGTACTAACATTGTATTGTTTACTCTGGTTGTAGTCCATCTTACCAGTAGCCTCTGTTTCTATTTTTAATTTGTTTCATTGGAAGCGTTAAAATGGGGCCACTGTATGTTACTCAACTCTGAGTAAGAAAGACTGCGGAATTCTTATGAAACATAGTTCTTCACTGTTCTGCTCTTCTTAGATTGCTAGAAACTGTTAAGTCTTTACAATCATCCCTGTTTCACTATTTCTACCTGTATTCATCTATACAGTATCTCTGTGTTTTTTTATTCCGATCTTGATATTAAGTACAGTCTCCTATCCATTTAGGTTGACCAGCGTAAAATGTTCTTCTTATGATTCGTTTTTTTGGTTAGTTAGGTTCACTTGTTTGATAGGTCATGATCATCATTTATATGCATGATATCTAATTTTGGCTCCAATGAAATTATATTTTATCTTGTTTTGAGGTCATTGTATATTGGACATTGCAATGCCAACAATTAACTGTTAGGGCCGTTCCCCTATTGCATATTTATCCAGTCGGATTTTAATATTGAATTTGTCTGCTTCGGGATACTTAAACTCAACATGAAAGGGTTTGAGTGAGCTTGTTTATTGAGAAAAGCTGTTTCCTTTCATTCTGCCTTATTTACTGTTTTGGTTGCCTCCCAATAATCATGAGCCCTGTGTCGAGCTACAGAAAATGATGAAAACACAATGACTGATGTGTTGACATAAAATTTCTTTTCCAAAAGTGGGAGTGGGACTCAAGGTTACCTTTTTGGGACCACATAATTGTATTCTCCTATCTCTTGAAGCTGACTTCAAACCGATGAGTCCTCCTAGCATTCTTCTTTTGTGAAGCGTTGCAAGATCTTCAATAAATTATTCACTTCCTACCATTCCTCTTTTGCAGCGTCTTTGAAGCCGAAAGGCCGGGATGTAAATTCACAATTAAGCAGAGAACAGCCACATACTTCTACAAGGTACAACATCTTATTAGTAATGTTTTTTTTTTTTTTTTGTAACAGATAAATAGTTAGTTGCCCTCTGGACTGTAAATATTGAAGACAAATGCTTCATCAAGAAGAGGCGGGGTAGAGTTTTTCACTGTCTTTAGTTTTTCGAATGTGGTTCTTGCTTAACTTTTCTCTCTTCAAATTATGTTTCCTTACCAGTTTCCTGTACTATTCTTAATTTTCTAGACCAAAATATGGGTTCTGGTTCTGATTAATTGATTGGAACATTGGTCCAGGGTGTGCTGTACGGATCAGTTGGGTTTGTATGTGGTCTTATTGGACAAGGAATTGCAAATATGATCATGAATGCCAAAAGGTATGCTTTTATCTATATAATTTTCATGTTATTTCTGTTGTTCTATCAGATGTCAGTCACTGTTGCTTGGATTTCTGCTATTAAATGTGTTTTTAAGGGTCTGTTGGTAACCCTTTCGTTTTTAGGGTTTAGTTTTCATTTTTTGTGTGCGAGAGGTAGAGGCAAAGCATATGAGGGAAAAGAGGGACGAAGAAGGGTAGAGGGAGAGAGGTGGGACCGTGGGAGTAATGAAGGAGAGTGTATGAAACAAAACTTGAAAGTGAAAACAACTTGAATTTGTTTTCCATTTTGAGTTTTCATTTTGTGTACCATTATATATGCATATCTTCCACATCTCTCCCACCATCCTTCCTCCACCTGTCTTCATCTCTCTTTTCTCTCATGTATTTTCTCCTCTATTTTGAACAAAAAATGAAATGGTTATCAAACTGTCCCTAACTTTTGATACTTATATAGTTATGTACTCATAAGAAAGTGGAACATATGAAACATGAGATTTAATGGGATTTTCATTGTCCTCTTGAATTCTGAATTATTTGTGATCTTTGAGAGCTTCATTTTCTTTTAATTTTCTATTGAGGAGGTTCATCTACCACATTTCCAGGTTGAGCAGAAAATGAAATTCATTTTATTTTCTTAACATTGATGTCATTGGAAGCAAATATACCTATGTATGATATTTTAAATTGAGAGTTAGGTGGTTAGATGAAGGTCTTTCCCTGACCTTAAGGGGCTTAAGTCTTCTAAGTTATAGCTCTACAGATTGATTATCTTTAGGACTTTAGGAAGCATAAAAATGGAACTTCCACTGGAATCATGCATGAATGTACATCTTACCATGAAATTGCTGAAATGCTGATCATGTTGCCTGCCTAAGCTGGGAAAGACCCTTCCACTGTTAATTTGTTGTTCACAACAGTGAAATTGTGTGTGTGTGTGTGTGTGCGTTTTCTATTCTTTTGCTTTTTTAATTGGTACTGACAACCTAAATTGGGCGTTTTGAATGGTATCAAATATAAAGATCGCCCAGAACTTTCACCGAACCAAACCAAAAAAAGACAAATACTCTCTTTTAATGACAATTGTTCACTCTCTTATTCTTATGTGTCACCAGGAGCGTAAAAAAGTCAGAAGGGGACATACCCGTGCCTCCTCTTGTAAAAAGTGCTGCTCTTTGGGGTAGGTCCTGCTCTCTTGTTCAGATTTCAATTCTTTTCCTCATCAACTTTTTTTATAAGTAGTAACTAGTCATTGAACCATGTACTACTGTCTATCTGTTAAGCAGGTATTCTCTCTGTCTTAGTTGTGAAGTCATGGAATAAATAAACTAAAAGATATGCATAAACAATATTTTGACAAATGCTCCCGTATAAAATTAACTCTCTGTTCTGGTCTGATAAATCTGTGCCAAATGGTATCTTGTAACATGTATGCGCTGTTGGGTACATTTTCTATCTGATGCGAAACGGTATCTTATGATATAGGAGTAATGTCAAATGGTACTTGACACAGCTTTTGTTTTTTTCACTTGAGAAGAAGGGAACGGTATATTACTATATCTGTACCAATTGTTTTCAAGATCTTCAATGTGTATTCTTGTCCTAAAACTAAAAGATAATATTAATGTACTTGTAACTGCAAGTTGTTTTTGCCTTATTCGTAGGATACACTAATGCACTTGTCACTTTGATTATTTGTGTATATATTTGCATGTGCAACCAGCCAACCTCAGTGATTAGTGTGTTAATTGTATGGTGCAATTCAAACGTGGGTTCATCTCGGTAGTTTGAATGTAACAACCGGGCCAGGTTGTGGTTAGGGGTATATTATTGTACATAACCATCAACTTTACACTAACTGTTCTGATCTGTAAATCAGGTGTGTTCCTTGCCGTCTCGTCCAACACTCGTTATCAGATCGTAAACGGTCTGGAAGGGCTGGTTGAAGCATCACCTTTGGCAAAGCGTGTCCCGCCTGTTGCAATGGCATTCACTGTAGGTGTACGATTTGCCAACAATATCTACGGTGGTATGCAATTCGTAGACTGGGCTAAATTGAGTGGAGTGCAATAGCAGCAATGCATACCAATTACCAACTACATATGTTGCTTCTCAGTTTTCAAATGTCATATGGACGATATGTTCTCTTGATTTTTTACTCAGATTTTGTGTGCTTGGATAGGGGGATAGATAATTTTTTGGGGTCATTTCAGTGATTTAATGTGAAAATGAAACATTTGGTTAGGACTTGATATTGGTAATGTTAGCTGTAACAGAGAAACTCTTATATACGGCTGCCTCTCACAGAGAGTGGGACCTACGTGTGCGCGGACCTACACAAGTTGTGAGAGGGCTGCCGTATGCGGCATCCATATATAAGAATTTCTCGTGCTAGCAATGGCATGCCTGACGTTTTTACCATCTTAACTTAATAATACTAATCATAAACCTGACAGTGGGCGATTTTTAACTGTTGATGCATGTGTGGGGACTGAAGGTTGCAATTCCATTTGACAATAGTGCTGTTGACTGTGCAATGACTGATTGACAACCGGGCTACCACTGCCTTTTCTCCAATGCCATAAGAGCATTTCCACTGGTGCCCAAATTGCAAGGGCAATTGGGGCCAATTGCCCTACCAAGCAAAAAATCCAAGTCCAGCGGGTCACAATTGCAAGGGCAAGAGGTGGGCCCAACCAAGCCCTACCTCAAGCCTGAGCGATTTTCGCCCGAGCAGCTGCCCACAGGCGCTGACGTCATGCTGACATCAGCTTGATGTCAGCGGCCTTTTTTTTTTAATTTTTAATTTTTAATTTTTATTTAAATTTTTTTATAAATACCCCCAATCATCTTCTTCATTCCTCAATATTTTTTTATACCCCCAATCACAATACAACTCAATATTTTTGCTTCTATATCAACTATATATTTGTTTTTCACCTTTCAAATCCTTATTTTACAAACAATAAAAATTTATTTTTTAAAAGATAATAACAAATTTGTTGGTGGTGGAGTGTGTTGGTGGGATAGTTAAGGCCGTCAGATAAAAATTTTATTTTTTTGAGGTGGAAATTGTCGATGTGATATTTAAGGCCAACCAAACCAAAAAAAAAAAAAAAAATCCTTGCCCTTGCCCTTGCCCTCCACGAACGGGTGGAGTTGCACAAAGGCAAGCACTGTTCACGGAGGGCAATCACTGCCCTTGCCCTTGCCCTCCACCAACGGGTGGAATTACTCTAAATACACCCTTTGACGAGTTTGCATCAAACCGCGCCTAACAACTTTTTTTTATATATTTAATTTTAAAAAATGGGTGATTTAGATTTACGTAACAGTTTTATTGGGCACTCCTCATAAATATTTTTCTTTTTAAATATAGAAAGCTTGGAGTGCACATTGAGAATTTTGGATTGCTAATAACAATTTTTATTTTACACGGCACTTTCATTAACAAAAGTTTGTATTAGCTATCTATATGGCGTTTTTTGATCCATTTTATCATATATATGTTTTCATGCATGCAAAAAAGGGCCCGACTAAGTGCTACGTCGCAAAAATAAAGTTAACTTGACGGTTAGATTTATAGAGGTACCAATATTGTAAGAATTTGTAACTTCTTGACAGTAAAGAGTAAATCAGCAAAAACCTAAAATTAAAAACCAGGTCAGCATTGTAAGCAATACCAGCAGAGAAAATAAAAAATTAATTTTAGAAGATTGATGGATTAAAATCCTATCTGTCAGTGCAGTTAAAACTTGAGCAATGTATCATTTTCTTAATCCAAAATTAGACAAACCCATGTCATGTCAGATTTGAAAAAAATATACCCATAAAAATTGAAACTTGCAATTCATGGCCCCTACAAGGAATCACGGAGTAGGCTACAGTGCTCGCAAGCATTGAATGCTCACACTGATCTCATCATTAAAAGGAGGGAGGAGGGAGGAGAGAGGGGGAAAGGAGGGTGAGATTGGTGTGAGCATTCAATGCTTGCGAGCACTGTAGCCAGTTCCAGGAATCACATGCATAATTGGGCATTTAGCAAAAAGTAAAAAAAATAGGCCCACATTTCAAAATTTACAAAAAATTAAAAAGCCTGAATTTGGACGAAATAATTAGAGAAGAATTTGGATAAATTGAATTAATTAATCAAGTAATTGCATATTATGCCTGTCTGTCCGAGAAATTAAAAAAGGGAAAAAAATGAAGAAACGAGATGGAATTATTAGGTGGAAAATGAAATGATTTCAATTTGGCTACGGTGAATAAAAGTCGTCTCCCTCCAGCACTGACCGACGGCTTTTCTCTTCTCGAATTTCCTCAGTCCACCTTCCTTCTCTCTCTCTCTCTCCTCCTCCACTTTCTCTCTCTAAAAAAACCAGCTCATACAATTAGATCAAAACCCATTTTTCCGATTTTGTAATTGGAGGAGCTGCTGATCTTTCCCCAACAGTGTTCAATTTCTGCTGCTCCTTAGATCCAAAGCAGGACCCAGAAGGATCTCGGTAGGATTTGGGGGAGCTGAGGAGTGGTGGCTCTCTCTCTCTGTGCGTATCGCTAGGGCTGGATCTGAGCGGCCATGGCGTTGTCAGGCATGCGAGGCCTCTCTGTTTTCATCAGCGACATTCGGAATTGCCAGAACAAAGAGCAGGAGAGGCTCCGGGTCGATAAGGAGCTTGGGAATGTCCGTACACGCTTCAAAAACGAAAAGGTTGGTAGTTTAGGTTTAGGGTTCTCGCTTTTCGAATGTGTTGTTGCGTTGCAAAATTCGTTCTTGTTAAGTTTGGGGCTTGGGGGATGGGTGAGGCTTTTGATCTAGGCCGTGGCGGAATTGGTTCATTGCTTAATTTGGGGATTTGGGGTTTTCTGGGCGTTTGTTTGGCTGCTGAGAAAGTCTGAGAAATGAAAGGAAACTTAAATTTTGGAATTTGGGTTAGGAAACTTAAAATTTTGCAATTTTGGGTTTGTATTAGTATGTGGGAGCGAAAATGTGAAGTGACCTTGAGGTGGATTTCTGATTCCAAAATAAAGGTTACATAGTGTTTACGATTATAGGCGCGAAGAATTTGGTGGCAAAGCTTATTTAGAAATGGCTTTGCCGCGGACTCGTTATTCGGGAGAGGCAATAGGAATTTTGTACTGCATGTATTCCTTGTATTACAAAATACCATTGGGTTTAATATAATTAGCTCAATGAAGGGGGAGTTGTAGTTGATGGGCTTTAAATGATAGGCATGAAATATCCAGAGGCATTCGCCTTCACTTGCTTTGCTTTTAGATGAATATCATTGAACCTGATGAATTTTTAGTTAATGTTCACCTAGTTATGTATGCTATCTGATAGTTTTTGAAATATTGAACTGAGTTCTTGTTATGAGAGGGAATAAGATGGGAAGTGAACTTCTAGTCTGTGCCTAGGGAGATTGCAGAACACATGGGGATAGTCTTGACGTTTCGTGGCATTCCTTCACCTAAAATGTGTCAGTGTTCCCTCATTTCAATTCTATTGTTTGCAGTTCTAAGGTCACACAGCATCCATTTTGAAAATTTCAAGTTAGATTGAAATTCATCCATTCAATAACGTATACCTAGTTGTTCTTATGCTGAATTTAAGACTCAGTTCGTAATCACATTTTGGTAGTCCTGTGATTAGAACATGAATTGTTTGTATCCCATTGAACTGAACTTGATGACTGACTAAATCTTTTACACGTCGGTAAACGTCACCTGTCATCTTTAAACTACTATCATGGTAAAATGGATGTTTCATTGTAGACATTTTTCTGTAGAAGGGGCATGCCAGAAGCTAGATAAATGTCACCTGTCATCTTTAAACTGTTATGTGCTTTCGTTTCTTCAGAGTTTTGGGAATTTTTTTCTTATGAAATTTTCTCTGGCTCAGAGGGCTGCTGTTATTTAGGTGGATTAGTGCTGTTTCTAAAAGTTTTTTTTTTGGTACAAGTTTGTTGGATTTTCGGATCTGTATACAGTGGATATCTTGTCCTTTGCATTGTACTTTTTTTCATTTTATTTACTCTTGTTTCTCATAAAAAGTGTGCCAAATTATTGTTCTCTCAATGATCATGAAATTTGACCTTAATTATCTTGTGCTCTGATTTGTACCTTTTTTATTTTAATCTAATATTATTCTAATAAAAAATATAGCAAATACATTGTTCTTTTTTGTCTTCTCCATCTCTCTCTCATTAATGATTTTGACATTAGTTGTCTCGCAACATAAATCCTATACTGTCTTCTCTTTGGTTTTGCATAGATTCTGTGGCATAGGTTGGGACATAGATCAATATTGTATCTTAGTATCTTACACAATCTTTCCTTTTCCTTTTTTGTAATTGGTAGAGGTCTATTTCCTTATGAAAATTTTCCTACACTTTATTACTCAATACTGTATATTCCTTTACCTTTTTCTTAATTGGTAGAGGTCTATTTTCTGAGGAAAATTTTCTTACATTTTATTACTCAATACTGTATCTCAGTTTTTACTTCTTGCTCGTGCTATTTAGCTAACAAAAAGGGTGACTGGTTAATGAAAATTATCTTTATTTCTATCAACAGGGTTTGACACCTTATGAAAAGAAGAAATATGTCTGGAAAATGCTTTACATTTATATGCTGGGCTACGATGTGGATTTTGGGCACATGGAAGCAGTTTCTCTAATATCTGCGCCTAAGTATCCAGAAAAGCAGGTTGTACATTCTTTTCATATCAATCTGAAATTGACTAGCATTATTTTTCCACTTTCCTTGCATGTAGGGAAATGTAGCTTGCAAGTCTAGGAAGTAAACCCATCCTCTTCATTTTCTTTTCTTCTATATTAACCAATGGAAACAGTGATAGACATGTACGTCTCAGGGTCATCATTCGTCACTCAGATACCAAGTTGATCTGGTATATGAATTTGAGGTGGTATGAATTTTTTTCTACAATGTACCTCTCGCTCTCTTACCAAGACCCCAGGTGGGTTAACTTTGTGAACACCACGCTGCTCAAAGTTCACCTGCGGACCTGGACTCCTGCGTCCAGTTTTATACTTATAAGAATATAGTTTTTATTGGTACTTTTGCATGCATTTTTTATAATATAAACTTTAAAAAATGCACTATTTTCTTCTCACGTGATTAATTTTCATTGATAGCAACCTAAACCTTTAATTCTATTATATTGCTTTATCTTCTGTATCCAAAAAAAAAAAATTGATCTCACACTCTAATTGACTTTCAATTGTGCGAACATTAATTGCAGGTTGGGTACATTGTAACAGCATGCTTGCTCAATGAGAACCATGATTTTCTGAGATTAGCGATAAATACCGTGCGCAATGACATCATTGGTCGGAATGAGACTTTCCAATGTTTGGCATTGACTATGGTATGGCCATAGAAATTCTGTTAGGTGTTCAGAACGTATTATTTAACTTTATTTTAAAATTGTAAGTGATAATGATGAGATATGATCTTATCTTTTGTTTGTCTTCCATAATTAGATGGTTATCTGTTATGCCAATATTAAACAGGTTTCTTGGATAATATTGTGGTTTGATATACCTGGGATATCTTGAATGTTGTATTTGGTTAAGTTTTTTCTGAACCTGTTGCTTCCATGCTGTCTTTTATTTGTTTTACTATTCTTTCATGTTGTGTCCTTAATAAAAAAATTTGATTGTTCTATAGACTATCCCTAATGTGCCAATCATTATTTCATTTGTATTCTATTCTGTAGGTTGGGAATATTGGTGGGCGAGAATTTGCGGAGTCATTAGCACCTGATGTTCAAAAGTTACTTGTAAGGGGCAATGAATCTTTAATGTTTGGTTGAAATTAATAGAAAATGATGTTGTTGACAGAGTTTTTTTTATTCAGATTTCTAGCAGCTACAGACCACTTGTGAGAAAAAAAGCTGCACTATGTCTATTGCGCTTGTATAGAAAAAATCCTGATGTTGTCAATGTAGATGGCTGGTATGTGAACATGTGATTTTCTTCACTACCGGATTTATTCCAATTTCCAATACTATTGCCTTCTGTGCTTATTTGATTGGTCTCTCTTTTTCTAATTATTTTAGGGCTGACCGGATGGCACAACTTTTAGATGAACGTGATCTTGGTGTTTTAACATCATCTATGAGCCTTCTTGTTGCCCTCGTATCAAACCACTATGATGCTTACTGGAGTTGTCTTCCAAAATGTGTTAAAACATTAGAACGACTTGCTAGGAACCAGGATATTCCACAAGAGTACACCTACTATGGTATCCCATCTCCCTGGCTTCAGGTTCGTAATATATACATTCTCATTTTGTTTAGTTTTTCATACTTGTTTGCATGTACTGGATATCAAATGAAATCAACCACCTATCATTTTTCTCTCTGAAACAGATTCATCCTGTCAAATCTATTTTTTTAAAACGATGTAGCTTTCTCTGCTTTATGTCTTTTTTCTGTGCCATCTCCTCCACTTGTTTTTGAAGCTTCCACCAATTACAGTGGATGTTGTCATTTTCTTCTTGCATGGGTCAGAGTACCATATACCCAGCATCCTTGCTACTTAGACTATAACTCAACCACTCAACCATCCTTATAGCTTAAGCTTCTAGAGCATCCTAATCAAAGAATAATTTGGTATATCTGGCATTGTTTTTTCCTCTTTGGATTTAAATAGAGTTTTTTAGGAAAAGTCTTTTTCTGGGGTTCAAAACTGTTGAGGTTGAATCATCTTTGAGTGCCTTTGGCCAGTACTTAGCGTCTTGAGAATATTTTTAGGGTAATTCTCACTTTACTACCCTTAAGTATCGTGAAATTCGCACTTTGCTACACTTACTTTTTTTCATCTCACTTTCATACCAAATGTTTAATTTTCTTGACACTTTTATACATCCGTTAGTTTATCCGTCAAGATTTCCGTTAATTGATGACGTGGCATGACTTTGGCCCACTAAAAAATATAAAATTATTGAAAAACTCAAGAAAAAAAACAATAAAACAATAAAGAAGAAAATAAACTCTCATTTTCCAAACAACCAACTCCACGGGCCACCAAATCCAAATCAAACACAACAAATCCAAAGAAACTGAAAAAATAAAAGTTAAAAAGGAGTTTGGTGTGGAGGGGGCTTAAAGTGGAAGGGGCTTTTCGCGGTCTGAGTCGTCGTAGAAGTGGATGTCGGTCATTTTGAATGGGAACTGGTTCATCAGGCTGAGGAGATTGCAGAGCCATTGGAGAATCATCAAGAAGGTCGCGAATTGACGGAGGAGGTTGTGGAGGAAGAGTCAGCGGCGGTTGTATTGCCAAAGCTCTCTTGCTCCTCCTTTCTTTCTCTTCCTCCCGCAGCCCGAGATCCGTGAATTCCGTGTCTTTCATAATCGAAGACTAGAACTCCCATGTGAAACTGACTCAGAATCGGAAAGAGAAAAGGAGACGAACTGCCATTTCTTAATTCCCTCGAATTTATCGCTCTGTTACTACTCTTTTCTTCTCCAATTTAAATTCAAATTAAAACTGGGTGAAGCGGAAATCGGGCTGTGGGAGAAATAGAAAGAAAGGAGGGGAGAGACAGAGCTTATGAGGTTGTCGAGAGGAGAGAGATTGCCACCGGCGGTTGGGGTTGTTGACGGGGTTGGGTGGGTGGGAGGTACTGATGGCCTTTTGGTTTTTTGTTTTCCTACTCTATTCTGATCTTATTCCTCAACTTTCTCTATCTTCCCAGCTCATATTCACTCAAACCCATCTCAAAATCTCTTCCCACAAAACCCAGAATTCTCCACCTCTTGTGGCGTATCTGCCATGGCTTCGCTGTCACTGATAGAAGGGTGGGGTGGATGTGCAGTGTAGTCGAAGAGGGAGGGGGAAGAGAATGCAAATTCTTTTCTTTTTATTAATTAATTAATTAATTTTTTAATTTTTAATTTTTATTGTCCACGTGGCACAAATTTGGTGGGGCACATATCTGCCACGTCATCAGTTAACGGAGCAGTTGATGGATAGACTAACGGAAGTATAAAAGTGTAAAAAAAAATCAAACTTTAGGTAAGAAAGTGAGACAAAAAAAACTAAAGGTAGCAAAGTGTGAATTTCACGATACTTGTGGGTAGTAAAGTGAGAATTACCCATATTTTTATTTTACTGGGGGATTGTCTTTATCTTTCACTTTGTTGGATAGTCACTACAGCCCTTAAGGCTTGGCTTAGGCAGTGCAGGAGAGAAATGGTGAGCTGGAATATAATGCATTCAGTAGTTTGTAGCATTTGGTGCATATGAACAAGTTTGTGTTATACTTATATATTTTTTGTTAGGACAGGTGAAGACAATGAGGGCTCTTCAGTATTTTCCGACCGTCGAAGATCCAAATACCAGAAGATCATTGTTTGAGGTTCATTTTCTGTCAAGAACTTATTATCAAGTTGTGGCGTTATATTTTTTGCATCTATTAAACCATGTACGGGTGATTTCAGGTCTTACAGCGGATTTTGATGGGTACTGATGTTGTGAAAAATGTTAATAAGAACAATGCATCACATGCTGTTCTCTTTGAAGCTCTTGCTCTTGTAAGCTTTCTGCAGTACTCTTTATGTATGATTGTGGTATTAAGACACCATTTATTGGGAGTTTCCTTTTAATTCTTATGTCTAGACAGTTATACTTGCATATAGGTACATCTACTTGGCTGACTGTTTATTTTGGCATTGACTTCCCTAGAATCACGTCTTTTGTGCCGTGAGTGAAAGCAACAAAATATGGTCTCTGTGCATACATATAGGATGCATATATTATATTCAGACATGCCATGCATGCATATGCGTGGAATCATATGCACAGTTTCCCCTATAATTTTGTAAAAATGACTTGGTTGTGTAAGTGAAAGTGGTATCCTCTGGATTATTCTTCTCGCCCCCTTCTTTGAGGGTTAATCAATATTTTTTAAATGTTTATAAAATTGGGTTTGAGCAGTCATCCGAGATTATGACACTTGTAATTAAATCAGTTTGGAAAATTTTCTTTGCTAGCCATCTTTGAATGTTTCCATTTCTCCAGAGCACGTACACACACGAGTGTCTCATCTATTCTTTTTAAAGGCAAGTGATTCTTATATACGCTGCGTTATCATTGTCCAATTTTAGGTCATGCATCTTGATGCTGAAAAGGAGATGATGTCTCAGTGTGTTGCACTTCTTGGAAAATTTATTGCTGTCCGAGAACCAAATATCCGATATCTTGGTTTGGTAAGTGGTGAAAACACTCCTGGTTTCTTAGTTCTTATAAAAAAAGTATCAATTGATAAATAACACTTACAGTTTTTTATTCATTTTAATGCAAACCTTGACTGAAGAAAACAAAGGAAACTAAACATGCTTCTGCTGGGTATGTGAATGATTTGAAGTCACATTGCTTGTGTAGGAAAATATGACCCGCATGTTAATGGTGACTGATGTGCAAGATATCATCAAGAGACATCAGGCTCAGATCATCACCTCATTGAAGGATCCAGATATCAGGTTAAATTGCCATCTATTTGGCTACTTGCTGAACATGTTAGATGTCTGGAATTTTTTTTTCATGTTAGATATCTGGATTTTTTTCTATAAAAAACAGTATTTTTTTTATTGTACTCGCTCTTATTTTAGTGCTTCCTTTTTCAATATTTTAAACCATTTTTGCTTACTGACATTGAATTTTATGCTCAGTATACGTAGGCGTGCTCTTGACTTGCTTTATGGTATGTGTGATGTTTCAAACGCAAAGGATATAGTTGAAGAATTATTGCAGGTACATCCTATGCTGGGTGTGTTCTAGTTGGTTTTATAGGATTTTGGTAGATTGTCTCTTGTTTTATATTAGCACACATTTATTTTTCTCTGAATTTCATCTGCATTTCAGTATCTTAGCACAGCAGATTTTGCCATGCGTGAAGAATTGTCTCTTAAGGCTGCCATTCTTGCAGAAAAGTTTGCCCCTGATCTTTCTTGGTAAGAATCGATCTCATTTTGTTCTTTCATTTATTCCAATTCTTTTGAAAACACGGTCCTCGCCTGAAAGGAATTTGATATTAGACAAATACGCCAGTTAAGAAATCTGAAAGCAGGTCTATATTTTTGAATTGTTAAGCAACTGTAGTGGGGGGATAAAATTAACTAAAGTAGCCTATGTGATGTCTAACCAGATAGACAACTAACTGTGAAAAACAAAGAAAAGATAAGTGGATACGCAGGGAATAATAGGCAAAGTGACAGAGAAGCATGAGGTTCATGATGTGTATGGTGACTCTTGTTTTAAATTAAACACATGTTTTGCTTATAAGGATATATGATTTATGTAGCTTGCCATTATACAAGAGGTGTGATTTTTCATGACTTTTTGAAATTGTTTAGTCTCGTTTTTGTCCTGCCTGTATTTTCTTGTGGTGTTTTTCTATTTCCGTTTTTGTTTTGACATATGTTCGACTCATTATGTGACGTTTTACTCTGAAACTATACTATTTCCATCAAGGTCTAGCACAAAATTTACCTAAGAGACTGAATGGTGAAAACAGATCAATTTACTTAACTTCTTTGTTTCTGGTCTACAGTGTATTCTACTTTTCTACTCGGGTTTAAGGCTTTGTTGAGTTTGTTTACACACGCGCGCGCACACACACATTTGAAAAGTTAGTTTTAGTCAATTTTTTGACTGGGTGGTTTTGTGTTTGAGGGAATTGACTGGGTGGTTAATTCTGTTATTTAGTTACTTCTATTCCTCTGGATCATTCTGGGCATCCCTTTTGTTATTTGTGGACTCTTGAAGTAAATGTGTTATGGGAAGCAAACCTTTTATCAATTGTCTACATAATGGTCCTAGCTAATCTTTTTGTGCATAATGATAATGTACAGGTATGTAGATGTGATTCTTCAATTAATTGACAAGGCTGGAGATTTTGTTAGTGATGATATATGGTTTCGTGTTGTGCAATTTGTTACAAATAACGAAGACTTACAGGTCTGAGTGCTTTGGTGCAATTTCATTTATAGATATGTTCTTTTAGTAACTATTTGACTGACACGGTATGCACTTGATCAGCCTTATGCAGCAGCAAAAGCCAGGGAGTATCTTGACAAACCTGCAATACATGAGACTATGGTTAAGGTGCGTATAGACTATATTTAATTTTTCATACAAGCTTTATCTCAATCTGAAAGAGATTATTCCAGCATGTTCTCTTGTAAGACTTGTGTTGTCGGAATGTGAATCTGGACTACACATTGACATTCTGGCCAAATTCAACATGATTGATGGCCCAAATTCAATCTAGATTCTAGAAAAAGAATATTTTCTGGCATACATTAGAGAGAGAGAGATACAGGGACAGAGATTTTCTTTAGGGATTGGTTTTCGTATGATTTCATGAGAGTCCATGATCCATATGTAGAGCATGATTGTTTATTACCTTACATAAGAGCAACTCCAATGTTGCCCACCTCCCCCCAGGCAATCACTATTCAATCCACCCCAGTGAACAGTAATTGCCCTAATGAACAGTGCATTCCCCTGGCAATTGCTTTTTACATCTCCACCCCTACACTGGAGTTGCCTTGGCAATTGGCAATAAAAGATTAGTATTATTTATATTCATAAAATAATACATAATAATTTTTATTTTTTAATCATTCTCGTTGCGCCATGTGTCATTATCCAAAAAATCAATAATAATAAAATATTTGTATTTATTTATTTATAGGAGAAAAATAGGAGAAAACTTGAAAGATGTTGGGAAAATATGAAATTGTGGTGTAAGGTAGATGATATTGCCAAGGTATTTATAGAAAAGTTAAAAAAAATTACAAATTTTTTAAAAAAAATTTCCCCATTTTTACAGATTTTTTATTCACCTAATTAACCTTTGCCGTTGGATTTTAAAAAATTTGAATTTCAACGCTCCAGATTGTGCCACGTGTCACAACTGTAACTTTTCAGAATTTAAAATGCTTGGTTGACGTCAGCCACCTCGGTGGCTCGGTGGGTCGAAAATTCACGGGCCTCTTGCTCGGGCTCCCCCCTTCCCCCGAGCAGCCCACCTCTCCACCCCATCCCTCTGGCAATTTGGGCCACTCTCCCCCCCCCACAGCAATTGCTTGGGCTGGAGTTGCTCTAGGGAGGTAAATTTGGCTTTGCTAGGAAATTTCTAAAGAAATTTCATTGGCATGATGTCATACGCCTTTTTTCTGTAATATTATTATGTCTTATAAAAAGAATAGAAAGATAAGGAGGTCGAGAATTGTAAGATCGTTCTTAATGGAGATTCTCATTATGTTCCAAAAAGAGTCCTATGGTTTTGGGTTTTAGGTTGTGGTGAATTCTAATGTCTTGGCGCAGAATATCTCTTTATACATATGCTATTCAAGAGCATCATTTCAGTTTCAACTTACCTCAATTCATTCTTTCTCTTGCATATTTTTCTACGAAACTTAACCATCTAAATAAACTAAATGTCTTGATTTGTTTGGAATCAATACACTTGCAACAGGTCAGTGCATATATCATTGGAGAATTTGGCCACCTTTTAGCCAGACGCCCTGGGTGTAGTCCAAAGGAATTATTTAGTGTCATACATGAGAAGCTTCCTGCTGTAACGTAAGGGAACTTAAACTTTGCTCTGTTTCTTGTTCTTGCTAAAGCTAGTTATCATTTCCGTATATATCTTACAGATTGTATGATGTATTTGCAGGACATCTACTATACCTATTCTTCTTTCAACATATGCTAAGATCTTTATGCACACTCAACCTCCAGACCAGGAACTACAAAATCAGATCTGGTCAATATTCAACAAGTGAGATTGGCCTCTGCACTTCTACTCATGAATTGGTTCTTTTTTTGTTATCAAATTCTGTGTTTTTCTTTAGCCCATGGTGTATTTAGGCAATATTCAACAAGTGAAGTTGCCTTCTGCATCTTTACTTTCATGAATTGGTAATTCTCTTTTGTTATTAAATTCTGTGTTTTTCTTTAGCTCACAATTTCTTGCTTTCAGATATGAGAGTTGCATTGATGTTGAGATACAACAAAGAGCTGCTGAATACCTTGCCTTAAGTAGGAGAGGTGCAGCTCTGGTGGATATTTTGGCTGAAATGCCTAAATTTCCTGAGCGGCAGGTACATTTGTTTTGCACTTTCCTTCACAGGATCAGCTAATTCACAACACCATCAATTTCTTGGAAATTATTTAAACACACTCTAATATATATTTTTTGTTTAATATGTAGTCTGCATTGATCAAGAAGGCTGAAGATACAGAGGTTGATACAGCGGAACAAAGTGCTATCAAGTTGCGGGCCCAGCAGCAAACATCAAGTGCTTTGGTTGTGACTGACCAACGCCCTGCTAACGGGACCCCACCTGTCAACCAGCTCGGTCTTGTCAAGATGCCCAGCATGAGCAGTAATGCGGTTAGTAGTGTTTTTTCTTTTCAATAACGATTCTGATCTTTTCTTTCATTCTGTGTGTTTAGGGTTTGCAAATTGTAATTCCACATACAAATATTATATCTTATTTTGATTGAAGATTGATGCATGTTTGGGTATTGCTACAGGATCACAATTCAACTGACCAAGGGCCGTCTCAGGAAAATGGTACTTTGAGTAAGGTTGATCCTCAGCCACCTTCAGCAGATCTCCTTGGTGATCTCTTGGGTCCCCTGGCTATTGAAGGCCCTCCTGCTACTGCTGGTCAACCGCAGCAAAATGTAATCCCTGGATTAGGAGGTGATCCAAATGCAGTGGATGCTTCAGCAATTGTGCCAGTTGGTGAGGAGCAAAATTCTGTTCAGGTACTTCTGTAGACGTTGTCTGGAATCATTAATGTGCTGTATTTCTTCTAAGTTCTAAGATGTAGGTGGAACCTGAAAGTGTTCCAAATGCAGTGTATTCTGCTCTGTAAATTGGACTGTCAATCAGATATTGATGTTTATACTGGTTAATTGGTATTTGCTGTTTTTAGAAGTAATGGTGTTTTTGGAGTAGCTTAATACACTAACTATTAGATAAACGTGTTTGGTTTGATTGTTTTTTGTCAGTTATACTTATTTTCTAATACGTGCAACTAATTTTATAATTCTTAAATGCAGCCAATAGGAAATATTGCTGAAAGATTTCACGCTCTGTGCTTGAAAGATAGTGGTGTTCTATACGAAGATCCTAATATTCAGGTGTCCCCCAAATTATAACCATATATTCTTGTTTATAGATGTGATAGTTTCCACTTTTTCTTTGAGAAAGATTATGGAAATTCAGCTTGACCTTATTAGGCTTATATTGAAATTCATGTGATGTTATTCCAGATTGGAATTAAAGCCGAGTGGCGGCTACATCAAGGATGTCTTGTTCTTTTCTTGGGAAACAAAAATACTTCACCACTTGTGTCAGTTCAGGCTATAATATTGCCTCCCTCTCATTTGAAAATGGAGCTCTCACTAGTACCGGATACCATTCCTCCCAGGGCACAGGTAATAATTGTTACTCTTGTAATTAAGCTGTGGTGGTTGATCTCTCTCTTATATTTATTAGCTTTCAATGTATTTCTATTCTTTTTTTGATCGTGTAGGTACAATGCCCACTTGAAGTTGTGAATCTCCGACCTAGCAGGGATGTAGCGGTTCTTGACTTTTCCTACAAGTTTGGTAACAATATGGTACTTGCTCTAAAATTCTTGTGTTTTTTAGTGTCCAATGAAGCAGAAAATAGGTCATATTTGTGACTTCAGATACTTAATAGTAACCTTTTTGTAGGTCAATGTCAAGCTTCGCCTCCCAGCTGTCTTAAATAAATTCCTTCAGCCTATTCCGGTGTCTGCTGAAGAGTTCTTTCCTCAGTGGAGATCACTATCAGGACCACCTCTGAAGCTTCAAGAAGTGGTATGTGTGTTAAGAATTAATCACATTTTGTTATATTTGTGTTGAAGAAGAAATTCGTTTTGTGTGTTCAAGAAGTGGTATAAGTTGTGCCCTCTATCAAGTGATTGACAATTTCACTACCATCAAACTGATGGGAAGGTTATGTTGATATG
The DNA here is from genome assembly GCA_018257905.1 of Gillenia trifoliata. Classification (NCBI taxonomy): domain Eukaryota; kingdom Viridiplantae; phylum Streptophyta; class Magnoliopsida; order Rosales; family Rosaceae; genus Gillenia; species Gillenia trifoliata. Next base: position 19,504,328 of record CM031081.1, on the reverse strand, counting down.
TCGTAATCTACTGGAGAGCAGGATGATAGAACCTGTTAACTGTTACACTTATCAGAATAGGAAACACGTGCTAACCAGTTTGTATTAAATTTTTAGCATTGTTCAGTCGGCTTATTGCTAACGCCAGGTTGAGTTTAAATTCTTATACATTGGCTAGCTACTGTATTTAGCAGTGGTGATATTGTCCCGTAAACCGTGCAGGTCAGAGGTGTCAAACCAATGCCACTTGTAGAAATGGCGAATCTACTCAACAGTTTCCGGTTGATGGTTTGTCCAGCGCTTGTAAGTTCCCTTCTTATGTTTGAAAATTTCCTTGCAAGTCTGCCAGTTATTTAAGGTTCACTAATGTATTCTCTATTTATTCTCCATATTAGGACCCAAATCCAAATAATCTTGTTGCAAGTACGACGTTTTACTCAGAAAGTACACGGGCCATGCTTTGCTTGGTGAGAACTTTATGTTTGTTTCCAGGAATTCAGACTTTAATTGGTGGATTTGATGCCACCACTTTCATACTAGGGCACAGCTGAATCCCCAATTGTCGGTTTATTGTTATAGATAACAATAACTTTCTGAGACAATGATGCTTTAGAATTGTAACAGGTCACTGATTCTTTAACTTGTTTTATTCTCCCCAGGTTAGAATAGAAACAGATCCAGCCGACAGAACACAGTTGCGTATGACAGTTGGTTCAGGAGACCCTACGTTAACGCTCGAGTATGTATTGCTAAGTGCTAACCTTAAATTTTACTGACTTGGAAGATAGAATCCTGTGACCTCTGAGTGATGTGCAGGTTGAAGGAGTTCATCAAGGAACAATTAGTTATCATGCCTACAGCTCCTCGCGCACCTGGACCGGTGCCACCTGCAGTAGCTCAACCGACCAGTCCGGTTGCAGCATTAACGGATCCTGGGGCTATGCTGGCTGGCCTGCTGTGACAAAGTGAACATGATGTCTGAGGATTTGTTCATTATACCCTCGGTAAATGTGATTTATACAACCTGGCCAGTGGTCTCTCTCGCGCAAAGTTCAAGAGGTGGATATAGAAAATGCCAACGCAAGGGCTGGCGGAATTGAAGTGTGAGCTAATTTGTGCGGGCGGCTTAGTGTTTGAGTGGGATCTCTCTGCGGGTGGTTGGTTGGGGTTTTTAGATTCTCTCTGTACAATGCAATTGTGCGTACGTGAGAAATTTTCTCGGTTTTGGGGTGAGGGTATTTTTATTTATCTTTCTGGTTTCACATTTTTTATTCCCTTCCCAGTGTCAGTGGATTGGTTTCTGTAGTTACATCAAGAAGTAGATTAGTTGTAATAGCTTGTATTTGTTTCATTTTTCTTCTCATTAATAGAAATTATTGGGTGATCATAAGCCTTTACTGGCTGCACTTATTTTTTTACTCTAAAACCCAAATTAATTCGCAAATTTTGGGTCTCTAGCCATTTTTTTCCTTTCTATTTTAATAAACCCGACATATTTACACTAAAGGGTGGGGAATAAAATCCCATGACACCCTATTGCCCTTTCTGCCCTAATGTTCTCGTGTGGCATTAAATCCCTTGAATAATCCATAATTGAAGTTCTCGTGATCCATGAACAATCTCTAGAATTCCTGAATTTCACAAAATGAAAACCTTTAAAACAACGCCTGAATTATCAGAACCTCAACAAAACTACCCATTTATCCATCTCTTCCATATCAAACTCTCATTTCTCCCTCTCTTACTTTTGCTTCATCTTTTCTCACTTTGACTATTACATACATTTGAAGAACTAAACTAAAACTTGATGTTTCAATAAAGTGGCTACATGCCCTGTTTTATAGCACTACCCAGTCGGCTACCATAGTTACTGACCAAGTAGACATTAATAAAAAAGTAATGTATGAAAGATAGACTTAACCTTTAGGGTATGTCATGGGTAAGGAATTTTCTAGCACTAACGCCAAGGAATTGAGGTCAAGTTAGCAAAGAATGAATTGCAAAAAATTAAATAGGAGAGATTAGAAACGCATTCCATGAACATTACAAAGGTATGTGTGAGGGATTAGGAAAAGCTTACTTGAAAGGTGTCATTTGTAAACTCCTCGCTCATGGAGGACTTTTCTAATCCTCTGGTCTAATTTTTTGTAATCAATTTCTTGTAACTTGAGTCCAATCCCTTGGAACTTAAAAATCTCACCCAAATATAGCCATAGTTTCTATCCCTTATGTGTCAACTAAATAACATCATTAAATCAATGAAGACACGATTCAAAGTTATTGTTTGATGGGTTAAAGAGTATCACGGATAAATTAACTCTAGTCTAAAATAACATGGGATTCGTAACCTCTTGCTCGAGGCGGGTTATGAAGCCAATTTGCGCGAGCTTCTCTCTCCCGTTGAAACTCAAATATGGTGGACTCTTAACCACTTCTTTGTTTAAAATAATTTCCTCTTCTTCCTCTTTTATGTGGATCTACAACATGATAATTTTGATGATTTTTTCTGGATCGATGACGAGATCTAAAACATGGTGGGTACTTTGATTTTTTCTGGGTACTGAAATATGCTTATTTGAGTGTTAAATTTGTTAGTTGTTGGTGAATCTTTAATTTTATCTTGAAATATGTTTGGTTTACATCTGGGTTTTCCTTTTTTTTGTTTCTTGATTCATCTAAGAAAATTGAACAAAATTGAGGAAGGTATCCTCTTTTGTTTGTATAGAAAAGAAGCATAGAGATTCAAACCCTAGAAAGAAGAAGCTCGCACAAACTGGCTTCGAAACCCACTTTGAGTGAGAGTTTATGAATCCCTTGCTATTCTTGACTCGAATTCTCTTTAACTCATCAAAAAATGGATTGGATTCGAGTCCAATTTAATGAGTTATAACATGTCCCATCTATCCCACCAAATGAGCCCTTAAAGAATTTAACTAGGCATGAAAATCTATAACTAGACCAATTCTGAAGAAGCTTCAAGGATTTTGGTATTCTCATTGTGGATGACTTTTTTATTGAGAGATTTTTAGTTTAGTCTAATATCTTAAACCTAAATAGAGTAGCAAGTGTAGTGAAAAAAGGACATCTCTTATGTGATATATTGTCTAAAAACCATAAACTTTTAAGACATATTGCAATTTTTCATGTCATTCTTTATAGACATTTTTTTGAGAAAAAAAGTATTAAAATAACATCTAGCATTTATTTTTAATGTTGTAGGATAAATGTGTGATTGTTTTGTTAGGTAGACTATAACAAAAATTTCATGTGTTTGAAGTGGAAATGGATATTTTATGAACTAAAGGGCAAAACCATATATTTTTTGTGAGAGTGGGCTAGTTTTTTTATTCTTTTTAAATTATACTGTTGTGCTATATTTTTTTCATTCATTTGCACAAAAAATTGTCTAAGAAATACACGTAAGATAAACAAAAAAATTAAACACATCGACAAGCATGCGAGAAGTATGAATTCCAAATTTTTTTTTAAAAGTAAATAGATATGCAAGTAGTACTGAAAAATTGGAAAGAAATTCAATGATTTTGAATGATCTTAATTTTCTTCTACAAATTTAACACCAATAGTATAAGCGACGTTGCAATAGATGAGTTATACACCGCATTAAATTGAAAACACTGACGGAAATAAAAATATTGAACCTTTTTTTTTCAAAAGGAAAAGTTTGACGTAAACAAAAATGTTAGTGTATTGTGACAAAGAACAACTAAGGAAGTTAGAAGTTTCATTGATTTATTTTTTACTAATTAGGTCCAAAAGGAGAAAAAAAAATCTAATTGGATTATGGTTTATATGTTGGGTTTGTTGCGAACAGTGTTATTATCCCAAACCCTATTAATTATAGGATTGTGTTATCCACCCACCATTTTTTACTTCCCACACATCCCATTTTTAATTCCGGCCATCGGATCAATTAAATTGAAGAAGATCCAATGCCAGAAATTAACAAGGGATGTGTGAAAAGTAAAAAGGGGTGTGTGGATAGCACAACCCTTGATTATATTGCCCTTGGTGATGGCTGAAATATATAAACCTTAGAAGAAAGTCTTTCTATTCAGCTCCATTTTAATTAATTTCGACAATTTTGTGTGTTTGTCTTGCGTTGTAATCAAAAGGTGGAGTATGAATTTTCTTTTAATGAGAGTTGAATCATACTCTTCATCGAAACATTACCCTGAAATTTGGGTTACTCAACAAGAGAAACAGTACTATGAAAAATAAAGCCAATCAACTTTCATGTTATTATTTAGTAAGGAGATGGATTTTTCACCCCTTTTAGCACACACTTTTTTTTTTTTTTGGGGCCATCAAATTGAATAAATCAAACAGAAATAACGACCAGGATTAAACAAGGATATGTGAGAGACTAAAAAAGGTGTGTGCTTATCATTTGCCTATGTAGTACTTCCTTTGGTTACATGGCTTGTAGCCAATAGTGAGTGCTACTATGTCCACCCATGTATCTTATTTTCTTATTTGTCTTATATTGAACTTTCATCTATATTTTAGTTAGAAGGTGACTGGAAAAATAGAATAAGTGAATCATTTTTTTATCGATAAGAATTAGGGTTACCGTTGGTCATACACCTATATAGACTTTGAGTTACCAATTTTCAATTAAAAAGTAGCTAATGTTGTTTTACAGAGTCTTTTGAAGATGCTCTATACCGTATAGGACTACAATTTGTCCATGTCATATTGTATATGTTGTTTTAAAAGGTCATTTGAAGATGCTAAAAATACTAGCTAATGTTATTTTTAAAATATTTACGGGTTTAGAATATATATATATGTGTTGAATTCTCATTGTAATGTTAATTTTATTCTTTTTAAATGTAAAATCGCACAAAATTACTTTAGTATGATCAAATCTCAATTAAAGGCTCGTGCCATTCTAGCATAGTTTCTCTTTTCTTTTTAACCCTACAAAAAAACAAGTAATTTGTTTGAGGTTACAAAGTACTTTCAATACTATGATTGATTCAAATAAACATTTTGCGCTTTTAAAAAATGGTCAATGAAGAGAAATTTTAAGAAGAAAACGGTTTCATGAATCTATATTAAAAAATAAAAAAGTACGGATTAACCTTTGGTAAAATTTGAGACCACTTGATATAAATTCAATTTACTATAAAAATTAATTAATTGTTTCCATTTCTCTAATTTTTTTAATTTTTTTTATGGAAAATCATTCCTCTAAACTAAACCCAAAATCTTGTATTCCACCATTTAAAAAAAAAAAGCCCAAAGTCTAGTAGCTGAATTTACATTTCAGAAAGGATAATACTTAAATACTCTATATACTCATTTCTTGATTTGATTTAGTCCTATTAAACGGTGACATATTCCTTGTTTTTAAATCCCAAGAAAAATTAAATAACATGTTAATTATTTTTTAAAACAACAAAACATGTGTTAAAATTTCATTGAGCCAAATCAGAAAGTGATTATCCTTTCAGAAAAAACACAATAACTTGCACGGGAAGTCACTCATTGGCACAAACAACTTTCCACAACATCAAAAAGCTCCTCGGTACGACCTGATTTCATAACAGGAAAACTGTGGTGGGAATTTCATTTACACAAGCAATTCAATCAGATAAGCACCAAAAACCTGCTTATCGTCTGAACTCTCTGTTCAGACCCAAAAAATATGACGGCAGCGAAACAATAACACCCCATTTTCTGGTTACGGAAAAAATGGCCACTTTAAACCCCCTACTAATTAACATTGAGGTGCCTAACTATATAATTGGGAAGTCACAATTCAGCTTCCCCAACTTTTCAATGTAACTGAATGTGCTAGAGACTGAGAAACGCCGGTGGGAAGTAATAACCATATCATCAGTCCGTCGCAAGCAGTACCATCAAGAAATTACCTCCGGGTCAAAACTAAAGAGAACTGAAATTTTCATATTTGATGTTACTTCGCCTTCTCATAAATCAAAAAAATTAACCACCGTCGAGAGTCGTTACCTTGCAACTTCTCGTCCAGGAGATCTCCCTCCGAAAATTGTTTACAGAACAAAGCCTGAAAGCCTTAGAAGGATGGCAAAAACAGCTACCGCCACTCTCTGCACTGGCCACACTTCCAGCTTCCATTCGCCGATGATGACTCAATCCAAGGAGAACACTCACTGTGTATCAATAGCCCACAGTTCTGGCAGGAAAGATTGGGGGACGGTTCTTGAAGTGAACATACCTGACATTGCATCATCTCAACAGCAGACTTGACTTCATCGCTGAAAGTAGCCATGTTATATTGATCAGTGTCGCCATCCTGGAAAACTGTATATTGGTTTTCCAGATTTCCAGATTCATCTGCAAATGCTTGGAATCCATCCAACTGGTCACCATCATCAGGTGCCAGCAACTCATTGATAGTGAAGACAGTTTGCGGTTCCATATTCTCGTAGTTTAGATCTTCATAGTCATGCACCGTCTCACCTTCGACTCCATTCATGGAGGCATCCCATCCAACATGGGATGGTGCAAAGTCCATAGAATTTGACAGGTAATTCGTTTCACCATGTGTAGATATTCCAGCATGAGATATGTTACTCTCATGAAAGCCATCTACATCCTCTTCACGCTTAATACCCCTTCTCACTGGTAATTTCCGAGGCCCTGGCTCAGCAGTATTCCATTGAGCATTAACTTCCGAATCGCACTCTGTAACTAGCTCGACTTTGGCGAGAGAAAAGAGAAGAGGATCACAATCCTGCATGGGCACTTCCTCCATGGGAAATATTGGAGTAACAGGTTCGCACACTTTAGAATCAGATATGGAAATGGTTGCAGAATCAGAGTCGTCTCCAACTGTTTCTTGCTTTGAACGCTTAGTGCGAACCTTCTTGTTCTCTAGCATCTTTATGTTTTTAGGATCAGTGTAAGGACACAAAGGTGATTTTATCCTCCGACACTTGCAACACTTGAAACCAGCCACTTCAGAAACCTTTGACTCGTCAAGCTCAACAGCTTCAGCATGGTACCAATCTGCATCACCACAAACATAATCCATCTTAGACAGACACCCACACACACACACACACACACACACACACACAGAGAGAACACCACTTATGGGAGCACACTTACTTTTGCAAGTTTCGCAGCATATATACATCAGATCTGACTGATATGGCATATGGCACAAGTGGCAAACAGGATACAACCCATGCACTTCTGAACCATCCGCAAGAAGTATGTTATTAAGCCAGAAATCAGTGTCAGTTTCCGGGCCATTCTTCTTCTTCCATATAATACCCCAAGAACAAATGCCACGACGTTTTTTGGCTGCCAAAGCAGATTCTGAAGTTGCCTGTTTCTTCTCGGAACGAGTCCCCTGCCCTTTGACATGTGTTACTGGTTGATTGTAATTTTTAGGCCTTGCAACACTGGTGACTGTCATGGGAGTTCGATATTCTTGCATTTGCAAGTGCAAAGGACTAGTTGGAGATTCCTTCAAGTTTTCATTTTTAGTGAGAGCCTTTGCATGGTAGCACTGCTTGCAAGTGATCAAGAACTCAACTTCTTCATTTGTAGAAACTGTTGAACTTATGGTACAGTCCTCATGACAATAACCTGACAACAATATAGAAGAAATTGCAAACATTGATGAAAAACCTTTTACACGTTTAAAAAGTTGGTATTTGATCACATAATCAGCAATTCATGCATTTTAAAAAGCTTGGTAGCTACAATTTATGCACAATTCACTTTTTTTTAAGAGATTCCTAATTAAAACACTACATTCGTAAAGGTGAAAAGAAGGTTGTGTCAATGTACCTTGACAGGCACTGCACTTGACCGCATTCCTGAATTTACAACAGAGAAATAATGACTCAGTTTTCGACATAGCAGTATAGACAACTTAAAAACTAAAAACTAAAAAATTGTATTAAGCAATTACCGCATTAAAACATCCAGTTGACATGAAGAGCAGGAACACAAGTCCATATTATCTCTCTTACACACAAGATAGAAAAATATGTCCCTGCGGGGAACCTTCCACTGCCGTTTCTGTAACTTGCGGAACATTATCAAAGGCTCCTCAGCTGATGGCAAAAGAACTTTGCCCACCCTTTCTTCATATTCTTTAATCAAATATAAAGGAATGCGCAATTCCGGAAACCAAAACTTGTTATATCCATCTTGACTTTCCTCTGTTTCAATGATACTCTTCATTACACGGTTGGGCAGATGCTTTTGACTACCGAAATCAACCCCATATATGTTACTGTTCTTCACAAATTTTTTATCGCATATATTTGCATTTCTAAAAACAGAAGCTTCCGTCTCCACACCCTTCCCATCGGGGAGGTTCTGCTCAGGACGAACAAGATCACTCCATCTCAGATGATAGTCCAAATATCTAACCTGGTGAAATATTACAGTTGAAGTTTCGTAAGTTATCAACTACATACTTCGCCAGGTAACTTAATATGCTGTCAGGCCAAGAGATATATATAAAGAAAGAGGAGGGATGGACAGAGCAAAGAATTTAGGTATTTGCAAGATAATAACAAACCTGAAGCGCAAGCTGTGATGCGTTCTTACTCATTTCAACTGCAGCCCTCCATACTGATTGTCTGCTTCTTTTAGGAAACTCAGAACCATCAGCATAAGATATACCAGAAATTTTCTTCCAACCACCTAATGGACCACAAAAAAGTCATTAGCACACATCCCTACCCCTCCCAACAGCACTGGAAATGAAGACCTTCAATAATTCAAAGATACCATAGGGGAAAACCTTTGCGGAAAGGCAAAGACAGATGCAAAGTTACCTTGGCGAGCTGCTTTTTTAACCAATGAACAAGATAAAATTGCTCTCTGGAATATAAGCTTTGATAGCTTCCCACCTTGCCACCAGACAAAACTCTGGTCATGGCAATCATCATCTTTATCATCGTGAATTGCATTCTGCTTCCTGCCCCTCCTGCTGCTCGGTCCGCGTTTTTGTGTTGTACCAACAGAGCAAGTTGCACTTTGAATCATGGAAGATTCAACCAACCAATCATCCACCAGCTTAATCCACTCCCCAGACATAGCAATGGTTCGGATATTTGCCTCAAGCTGCATATAAGAGACAGATCATCCATCAGAACATATGCATAAGCATGAAAATATATATCACCAAATAATACACCCATATATAGGATATACAAGGGAATTAAATAAACCACAGGTCACAATTTAGGGGAGAAAATAATGTGAGATATATAACTGGTTTCAAGGAACCTACCCAGGCATCTTACGGAATTTTGAACCACACATGCACACACACTGCTGCTATAAATATTGTTTAAAAACTAATGAAAAGCAGAAGTAGGCACTATATTGCAACCAAAGTAGTCATAAAAATACAAGAAGCTTATTTCACTAAAATATTCCGCTGCAGATTAAACAGCATAACTAAATAGTTTTCACTAATGCTAGAATAGTGAAGTGATTGCACTTATATTGCACTGATTCCTACTAAATTTGTATAACTTGGCTGGCGTTGGTCTCTCTCACTAATCCTACAAGTCAGGTAAAACTTAAAAAGAAAAATCATATATATAATCAACAGACGAGTAGAAGGAAACTGATCAAAGAAATTGAAAATTTAATTGCCAAACTTCAACTTCAAAGAAAATTGCATAATTGCCAATTAGTAGGAATTTCCAAATTCTGTAGGATACTCATGCTTTCAATATATCTACTGAACTTTAAGATTCAGATAGAAACTCAAGCCAGGTCGCAAAAGTTAGACATAAATGGAAACAAATGTCCCTATAGTCCTGCAAAACAAATTGTCCTAACGAGTGGTTTGAAATTAGTCCTCTGATTTCAATAGTCCATTTAATCTAACAAAATTCATTTTAGGTGTCACTTGTCAGTAGTTGACATAGGAAGTTTAATGATAAAGGCCAGATCATAAACAGTACCATTGCATTTAATGTGGTGGAGCTCATGGAGGATAGGAACTAAGGCCCCTTTCACTAACCACTAATGCCCAGTAGAAAAAGTAATGGACCAACTAAAATCTACACAAAAAACCAGACACTAGGATATTAAAAACTTACTTCAAGCAATAGTGCTTTTATTGCACTGAAAGTTGATCCTTGATAAAGTTGCTTGCGCCACTGGTTTCTATAATTTTCATTGACAAAGGGTCCAGTTACTAGGCCACGTAAACTCTCCTCCATGTATAAAACATATGTTGCAATGCTTACAAGATTCCCCTCCCCATTCTTTATTGGACGCAGGCTGGCAAGGGCCTTCATAGTACCTTTGGTGGCACTCAAAGCAGCATGATTTAGCATACATCCTCTCTTGCTTGAAACTGAAGCCTTACAAGAAAGACACCAACCACACCTCTCCCTTGGAACCTCCACGAGCTTCTTCTCAGAACTTGGCCAGAAGAAACGTGAGGCTGTTAATGAGAAGGCTTTTGTTTGCAATGAAATGTTTGCAGATGCAACTTTCCTGGGATTGCCTAAAGCATGACTATCTGAGACTCGAGTTTCTTCTGATGACATTGCAGCAAGTTTGGAAGCAGCAGATGCAGAAAACTCCCCGTGCATATAGTAATTTATGTATGCCTGTGGTTTATAAAAAGCCCCTATGCATGCATGCTCATTGTAACAACTGGTGATGTTCCCTGAGGTGCATGTACTACGGGCTACTGCAACTGATCTGTCAACTGAGCTTTGGTGGGTCAGATGAGATGGATCAGCCTGCTGGCTACCAGTACCAGTTGGTACAGCAAATTCCATTTTATTCCTTGTCCGTATCTTGATAATCAAAGGCCGGCACTCTTGTGGTGCACTGCCACCATTGCTCTGAGAATTAGGAAGGTCAACTTGAATCATATCAGAGGAAGCATCGAGAGATGAAGCTGCCATGTAATCTAAGTTGGTTCCACTTACACTAGTCACTTGATTCTCAGCCTTAATCGGAACTGTAACTGTATGATTTTCCTTGCCAGACAAAAGAAGTGACTGAGTAAAAGATTTTGCACCTTCCTTTGTATTTTCCAATGGAATTTCTGTTGCTGTTGCTTCTGGAAGAGATAAGACACTTTCTGGGATACTCCAATATTGTAAAATTGCCTTGCACACCTCCGAGTATAAGGCTGTATATTGGCCAGATGAATGTAAAACTTTAAGGACTCTTGGAATGTCATTCTGATTGTAATATCTAACACATGGTTCTGTGTTGATAGTTGCCTTGAGCCTGCAAAAATCATGCCAGGAGATTAAAACAAGCAACTGGATATGTTAAATGACATTCCAAATGAATGAGAAGACATTAAGGGCAAGACATATAGACAGAACTGAGAAAAAAAAAAATCAAAGTCTAAGGCAGAGATGGAGACATGTCCACAAACCAATAACAATGATTCTTTTTGGAAAAAGAGTTCAGTAATTAAAATACGTAGCAAACACAACAACGGGGAACTAAAACCAAAGATGTTGAAAACATACACCAGTAAGTGGTTGCAAGTACCCATGAAGATGTGCTCGTAGGAATCAATGCCAAATATTTGTGCTCCTTTAATGGATGTTCCCATTGTAATTGTTGGCCCAATTTTATTAATTGTGCACTCAGGACAATACCAGGACCCTTCCGGTATAGACAATTTCATAACACCTATACACCTCGTGTGGTAAGCAGAAGGACACCCATCACAGCAAAGCAAGGTTCCATCCATGCCACAAAGCCGACATTCATCAAAGTTACGATCTACATCATCCACGTCCTCTTTTACACCTTTGGAACTGATTGAATTTGCATTACCAGATGCACGATTAATTTCCACCTCTTCTCTGTCCTTCCAGGCAGAAGTTTTGGAATATCTCGGATGGACCCTTCTTGGCCCACTTACAAGAGTATTAGTTACTTCTGCATCATAATCTATTCCGACTTCTGATTCTTCACGCATGTCTAATTCATCTCTCAGATCTTTAGCATCTAAGACATCATCACAAAGGATTTGCAAAATAATTAACTTTCTACCAACTGATAATAGATAATACTCCTTGTCCAAAACCTCATTATAAAAGCCTTTCCACTCAGGTCCTTTTGCATATCCTATAATTGTCAAATACTGGACCACGTAAACAGGCCAAGTCAATGTATCGATCAAGTTCCAATCAATGCACCTGCAAATAAATTGTAAACATAATCCTGAAAGTTTAGTACTGGAACTATAACTAAAAACATCAGATATATGTATATATAATACAAGAAGGGAAACTGGGTTAACACCATATGCACTTGAAGCTAACATGGCTCCTGCAATATACTGATATTGTAAAAGATCCAATCAACTAAAGCACTGAGAGTTGTATGTATATGTACCTCAAACATTTTGGTGCTACCTCTGAGCCATCAGATGAGAGCGTTTCAAGATGACGCCTCAAGGCATGCAGCAAAGCAACATGAATTGCATCCAACAATGTGTTTGGAGCACGGCAATTAAGCGACCCCACAAAATCATCCAATGTGAAGGGGTTCAAGAACAGGGAGATGCTAAATGATCGCAAGAAACCATACACGGAGAAAAGATGTGAAACATACTGCTCTGGCACACCTATGGTTCCTGAAGAAGGAGGCAATTTAGGTGGTGGGATAGGTGGTGGCTCATCATCCAAACCCATATCCCTATCCCTTGCATACTCACTCAAATCACTAGACGAATCATCATCACTTTCAATCTTTACTCCACCGCCCAAATCACTCAAAGCAGGTGCATCAATCCTATCCACCTCATGGGGTGATTTTGCAACATTCTTATCCAACCGAACTGCAGTTTCCCTACTCAATTTCAACACCAAATCATCTAACTTCTTCCTCCTAACACTCAAACCAGTATTAAAATCATCATCACCAACAAGGATGCCACGAATCTCGCTACTCTCCAAGTCCTCAGAATCCCCATCTTCGTAATTAACTCTATACAACCCGGAATCATAATACACAACTTTCCCAAGAAAAATCCCACTCCTTCCGAAGTCTTTCAACACATATCTACCCACCAACACAATCGACCTTGTCTCCACAACCCGTTTCTTAGCTTCTGGACCCGATTTCAGGTCCCTTTCATCCTCCGCTTTACGTTTCCTAGGGCGACCCCTCTTTTTGACTACCGGATTGTCCATTCAGCCAATCCGATCGGATCCTAACCCGAAATCAAACCGCCACAAAAACCCTAAGCTTTTCCCCAAAATTAAAGCGTCTCTACTATCCCTAAAGCAATAAGATTTCGATAATACTTCATCCAAAATGCTGCAAAATCCAGTGGGTTCGGGCAGATCCTATCGAACCAAAAACAAAAACAATCCAGTAGTGAATCTAAAATTGTTTGAGCTAAATTCCCATAAAAATAGCATTCAGATTCGAAAAAATTGTGCTTTTTTTGCTGCTGATTGGGAAATGGAATGAATATATATGTGCAACTAAGATACCTTGTTAGGGTTTGATAACCGCCATTGGAGACGCCTCTAGGAGCTTTGCGAGAGAGATAGAGAGCCACAGAGAGAGGGGGAAGAGAGAGAGAGAAGCCCTATTGGGACAAAACAACTGCCTCTCCCCACTATCCCTGCCCGAGTTAAATTGTCACGCGTGCGGGATATCCATGACTCGGAACTCAGTTTTTTCACGAGTCGCCAGTTTGAACTCGGACGACTTGGTTTTATATAATTTTTCGTGACACAAATTGTTCTCTCTCATTTTCTTCTTCTCCCTTCGCGTAGAAATAATAGTGACCATATCATTTTCTTCGAATCGAGCCAAATCACCACCACCATATTGTTTGTCGTAACTCATTGAGTTCAACGGTGCAAACCAATTGCCCAAACTCCCCACCATTTGACAGAAATCGCACACGGAAGAATTGAGCTTTTCCGGCAAGTTTCTTGCAAATCCCGACCAAGGTGAGGTTCCTAACCACCACCATTAGCTTACTCTTGTTGAGTAGATGAATTTTCATACTAAATTCATGTGATTTGGTTGTGTTTTGGAGTAGATCGGACATCGGGTGGTAGACCGAGACTTTCTGGCCATTTCCGACCACTTTTTGAACTCCAAATAGGCATAATTTTGTTCTCCTTTTCTCTAGCTTCATTTTGACATGTGGACCGTGTAAAATGGTTGAGAAATGAAGAAGTTACAAATTTTTGAAAATTTTCCAGAAACTGGCGAGTTCAGACGGCAGCGTGCACGGCAGCGGACATCTGCTTTGGCGACCAACCGGAGTTGCAGTGGCGACCAGTTCAGACCGCCCTGAACACGGTCCAGACTGGACCATGACGCCAGCAACCTGTCCAAACTCGAAATATTTCCAAGTATATTCTCTTAACACTGTTAGGAATATTTCGTTAGATTTAACGGAGATACCAAAATCTTCCGTTAAATCTAACGGCGTCAACTAACGCCGTTAGTTTGACCGGCTTGGGTTGACTGAGTGTGAGCCGAGGCAGGCCCTCGCGTGAGGGTACATGGGATCATTTTTTTGATTTTGGTCAACGCGAGGCTTCTCGTGACGACATGTACTACCTCGAGGCAGTACTTATAGTATTTTTCGGAGTGTTTCGGATCTCCAATTTGAGCGAACCAAGAATAAGGGTTATTTATTAATTTAATTAGTAACCTTTATGAGTTTAATCATTACTATAATGATATCTCATATAGGTGAGACATACCACGATGAGTACAGGGGTCAAGCAAGGCGAGATGGCTACGACCCAACTACGTATTAGTGAGTAGACTTTGTTTTGAAAAACTAGTATTATTTATATGATTTCCCACTATGATTTTATGAATTATTTTCTATCATGCCATGCTTTTACTTACGAGTTAAGTATAAAATATATTGTGTTGAAAGTTGGGAAATTGTGATGGCATGATCATGTGTATTTTTTATTTGCTCATCATACATGCATTCACCGATGTCTAGTACTCGACGGGGCCAGAACCAACCTTCACGTGTATGTTCACATCCGCATCGTTATGCTCACTTTGGATCCATTGTAGGTGCCAGCCTGTACTAGCTTGCATTAGGCAGCTAGGAATGGTATGTGACACGCTTAGCGCCAGCTTCACGTGATCGTATTACTAAGCATATATTTATTACACCCAGCCTGTTCCATGTAGTTACTTTCTACATGGGCTTGTCTGTCTGCATATGTTGCATATGTTGATGAACATATTATATATGTCGTTGAGCATACTTTATGTTGTTGAGATATTGGTACTTACTCATACCTTTGGCATGGAAGCCTTTATACGGTTTTGTCGATGAGTATACGATATAGTCGTTGAGGTGTTGGTATTACTCATATTTTTGGCAATGGTGCCTTATTAACGTTTTGACGATGAATATTATATATTATGAGATAAAGGTGTTGATCCCTATCTTTGAAAATTTTCATACTATATGTAGTATGATTTTGGGAAACTATATAGGTTTTTCGGAGATAGGTTATTTATGTTACGAAAAAGCAAAGTTTTTATAAATTATTATTTTTGCCCACTCACATTTTCTGTTTTGCGCCTCTCTAGGTTTTAGAGGCGGACTACTGTATAGAAGTATGTCCCTGCATTATGTCTATCCTTACCAGGATGAAATTATTCTTACATTACTGCGCTTTAGCTATGCTCTGAGACTGATAACTTTGTATTATGGACCCTGCACTTCGCACACTATTTTGAAATTAATTTCAAAGTAGCCTTTAGTTTTAATTTATTTGCACTTTTACACACACACTTACACTATGGCTCTCACCATCCTTTTTGGGATGTCGGCCAACATATATCGACTTGATATTGACACGTGGATATCCGGGTCGGAGTGTGTTGCCAGTCGAATTCGAGCACGACGTGGGTCGAGATCACCACCAATCAATTTCTATTAAACTCAGGTATATACAACAACAATAGATTTTGAGAAAATTTGAATTTTTTTCGGTATTTGGTATATTTTTTGAGTGTTTTTTTTCTGGGGCTTTGATTATTATTGCGAGCGTTTGATAGGTTTTTCATTAATTTCAGTGATTACCCAGTATTAATTGGTTGTAAATAAATAAAAACTAAAGATTCGATTTTTTTTGTTGGGATTTTATGGGTTTTTTTGTTTATTTGGTTGTTTGAAGTAGATATTAAAGTGGTGTTAGTGGTTTTTTTGGCTCATTTAGGTTTATGGGTTTTATTTGTTTGTTGGGTTTAATTCGATTCGATGCTAAAACACTCGCACACATTCAACTCTTTGGCATTTGCAAACTCCTTCCAAAGTTGTCTAATTTTAGTTCACTTTTTAAGTTTTATTTTACTTTTTCTTGGTGTTCTATTTTATTCCTCTTTTGTTATTGGCTGATGGTCTTTTCTGTTTAAAAATTGAAATAAAGCAGCATATTTGATAGATTCAGGTATTGCATGTTCAATTTCGGGTTTAACTTCAGTGGTACGTACCATTCAATGGTATGTACTGTTGAATGGTCTAAGATTCATTTGGGACCCGCTGCAAATTAATCTGGACCATTCAATGGCCGTACCATTAAATGGTACGTACCACTGAAGAATTTTCCTTCAATTTCTGTTCATTTTAAGGTGAATCAAAGGAAACCTTAACCTCTAAAATATTCAGGCGAGTTTTCGGATTATTGAAATATTCCGGCGAGTTTTCAGTAATCCAACGAGTTTCCATAAAATTGCATGGCGTGTTTTTATGAGAAATTATTCAGTTTTGTTCAAATTTTAAGCTAAAATTATTTTAGTTCTAATTTTCACTTTAAACCTAATTAGTCTGAACATGCAGTGGATACTTGATGATATTTATAGTATATCTATTTACAATAAGATTTTTTCATACAAAAATAGTTTTATTTTAGAAATGAGGAACTCCATATCATTACATTTATATGAGGGCTTTATATGCAAGTAAGAATGCGATGACAATTAGCACACCTGTAAGATGAAAATAAAGATAAAGTATTTAGAGATACGAGAGACTTTGCAAAGAAAAAAAAAGTTTTCGATACATCATTCAATAACTTGTGTAATTACATAAAATGAGATATTGAAAGAAACTAATAAATTATCCATTTATTGTGATAAATTTGAATGACTAAATGATATTCAATTCGAATGATTTTTTGTAAGGATATTAAGAAATTAAACCATGCAGATTATGAAAGTTGTACTGGAAAATATTATTGTTCGGGAAAAACCACTCAGAATTTTTCCCCGAGAGAATAGAACAAAATTACAAAAACAAGAGGCCGATCTGGTCGTTGTCTTGTTTAAGTGAGAGACAGTAGAGGATCAGTTCGACCGCGCCCTCGTAATCGATCAATCGAGACAGTCAGCTATGTCTTCAATGGAAGAAACGTCTTCGCTTCCAAAGCGTCGATTGTCGTGCGCCACCTGCTTCGACGCCCTCTGGTTTTGCTATTGTACGCTCCTCCTTCTTTGCATTCTCTCCCTCTTCCATTTCCGTCGAATTAATTTCACAATTATACGGCTGACTTTTGCTACGATTTTCCTTCAAATTTGTCTACTTTTCGGGTCTTGTAACTCAGTTTTTAATTAATTAGATACATGGTTTTACTTAATTGTTCATAAAATGTTTAATATATGGTAGTTTTCAATTTGGTTTTATTGAATTTCTGGTGAAATGTTTATTACTGCCAATTTAATTGCTGCCCACTTATGAAGTTTGGTAATTTTTGTGACAAAACAAAATTTAAGCTTGATAATTTCTGCCAATTTAATTGCTCCCCACTTAAAAAGCTTCAAACTTGATAGTCTTACAAGCATATAAAAGATATTCTTTGGTGGGAATTTTATTTGCTATTTTTTGCAATTAAACTTTGTGGATGATTCTTTGTGTCAGTTGAGCTTCAAACATCTTTAAATCTTATTGCTGATTGTTCCTGATCTTTGTGCACTTCAAATACTGCAAAATACCAAATTTGTTTTCTTGTAGATTGTTTGCTGTCTTACTCATTTTTCATTTTGGTATTGTTTCGTATCATATGTTTATTTTATCTCTTGCATTTAATTTGATGGGCATTTATGTTTGGCAGCTCCAGTGCATCAGATGCAGCAGTATTATAGACTTGGGACACTTGATAACTGTTCTGGGAAATGGACTTCTCTGGTTGATTGTTTGACTTTAAAGACGAAGCGGTCATCTGAAGTGCAGGTTTGATTTTGAGTTTGGTTATATATTTCCAACCTTTTTCCGCACGTTAATGGATTCCTCTTCAATATTATGTGTCTTTCCATTGATAATTGTACTATATGCACTTGGATATTTTCTTTTGGCTAATAAGTCAGATTGCTTTATTGGCTTTTCCCCTAATTTAAGGCTTGTGTTGAGAATTTGATGTCTACCAAAATAAAAAACTTAGGACTGATGGTGTGACATCCTACGTAGAAAATCTCATGTACTGGCAACAAAATGGAGTTGGAGAACATAGACACGAACATATTGTTGAAACTGGTCTTCACTTTATCATCTAAGTCATCCTTTTCCATTCAGGTCTGGCTTCATGCCAATGCCACTGTAGCAGTTTTAATCGATCATCTGACTATTAGACAACTGCTGCTAAAATCTCCATGCATGTAGCTATTCCGTCATTACAGGTTGTAGTTTTCAGGGATTTTGGGATGTGCTTGCTATCCTCATATCAAACCTTACCATCTGCATTATATTACAATGCACATCTGGCATACACATTGGATTATGAAGGGTTTATTTGTGTAGATGATGTAGGAAAATGCAAGGTGGGTGTTGCCTGTGACTATGGTGGAGTAAATAATAGAAATTCTGTAACTAGAAATGATCTAGAGAAATAATTATAGGGAGGACAAGAGAGAAGAAGTAAAGGAGAAGATGCAAGGCACTTAGCCTTTAACACGATATAATTTTTCATTCATCCAAATTGAATTTGCTTTTCAAGAAATAGCCGTAGTTATAGGGTGCAAATAGAACTACCGATGACTGCTATAAATTCTAAAAGGCTTATTAAAATCGTAAAAGACTCATTGGAGATTAAACAAATTAAGTTAGAGGGAGTATAATTAGTTTTCTCATCTGTTGTGCATTAGCAATGTTGTCTTACTTCATTCTCGCCCTGACAAAAGAATTTGGATTAGCCAGGGGGCTTGGATTCGCTCTTTATTTCTTAGCTTGATATTCCTATCCTTCACTCCTTTTGTCGGTATAAGAATATTTGGGCTCACTAAAGTTCAAGTTCTTGTTTGGTTGGTGTTTCCTGTGAAGCTTAATACCTGTGATTTGCTTCAAAAGAGAAAGCCCCACTACATTTTCATTGTCTCTTCATTCGTGTGTACGAGACAAATCTATCGGTGAATATTCCAAGCACATCTTGCACTCTTCTCTTGCGACTCAAATTTGGTGCAGATTGCTTCATTCCTTTGGGGTGGATCGAGTGATTTCAATAAACTGTTACTCTTTGCTCAGTGATTTCTTTTTGGGTAAATGTTTTAACAAGAGATTGATCACCTAGTGAAATTGTGCTGTTTTGGCATTTTTTTTGTTGGTTTGGTGGGATATAAATCGGAGAACTTTCTAGGATAAAAAAGATGCAACTTCACCTTAGGACAGTCATTTTTATTTCATCCCTTATGGGCTTCAATGTCTAAAACATCGAATGGTATTTTTCTTTGTATGATTCTTCTAGAACGTTCTTCTGATGGATGTTTGATCTCGGTTTGGTCGTGGGAAGGACTTGTCCATCTTATTTTGTACAGTCTCTTCTCTTTTTCAGAACATTCTTTTTCTTAGTAAAACAACTCCTTAAATACAAAGGATCCCTAAATAATAGGAGACTGATAGAAACTAAGTCTTTTTTAGACAAATTAATTAGCTTTTAATATCACTTTACATTAGTTCTTACACTCTTTAACTTAGGTGTATTGTAGATTGGAGTATTGCAAGGTATAAAGAAGGACTTGTGGTCAAGGGATTTCATGAAGTTGAGTATACTATGAGGAGACATTCAATCGAAAGTGGCAGTAAATCACCAACTAGGTTTCCAGTGTTTATTGGTTCTAAACCAATTAATTGGGGCCAAGAAGCGAGCCACTGTGGCTTAGTCCTGCATAGAAGCCGGATATAGAGCCTAGACTATCACAACAGCTGAACTCGCTTGGATTTGTCAGCTATTGAGTGATTGCATATTTTTCTTCCCATCCACACTGTATGTGGCGTGATAATGTTTAAGCACTAGCGCATTATCTACTGAAATTTGCCATCACTTTGTTCAGGAGAGTACATTGGAGTCCTGTTGTTTAAGGAAGGAAATGTGAGTTGGATAGTTCCAGCTAATTGTAAATTTGTAATTCAATTTTGTGAAAGGCAAAAGCTTTTTGGTGGTGTGAAAGCAAAAATTATGGGTTGCTGTGTATTTGCAGTCTTTTGGGTTTTATGGCTGGAAAGAAACAAAAGTACATTTGGAAACTATATTGGGGTAGCTGAGGAGGAGTGATAGGGTAAAGTTACATACCATTTCTTTGGGATTCGATGTCTTCTGAATTTTGGGATGTATCTTTTTCAGCTATTCTCACTGATTGAGAGCAGCTGTTCTTCGATACTAAATTAGTTTTAAGGGCCTGTTTGGGGAAGAATTGTACTGTTTTGTAGTCTAGAACTGGTCCACAGCTTTTATACTGTTGATTGATTGGAATCAGTTTCCAATGAAGTGCATTTCCAGCATTGATCAAGTAGTTGACATTTTAACCAAGCACATGTCCTCTGCTCAACCCTTATTCAAATTTGAAGCAAATTGCTGTTTGGCTCTCCTCCATCTGTTTGAGGTTGCAGGATAAGCATACAGATAAAGCAGTGGTGTAGTTTTATAGCAGCGACATCTGGTTCAGCTTAATGCGGAATATGTAAAGCCAGTTCCAAGGATCTTTTAGTCTCGGTTGAGCGAGTTAGATGCAATTTGGTTGGTTTGCTATGGTCATTTTTTGTTATCAGAAACTCAGGTTTATAAGCTGTGTTTAAAGGGTCCATTGCATTAAAATTCATTCTGGAATTCAGAAATAAAAAAGCTCTATGTTTAGTCCGTTTTTAGGTTCAATTTTGACAGGTTCTTGAACTTCAATCAATTATTTGTTGTTAAACAGGCTTAACAAAAGTGGTTGATTGCTATATTGCCTTATTCGTAACAGGCACCCACATAAAATTGGTACATATTTGTAATTTTGTACATATTGTTTTAAAATCTGCTCAGAAGTAGTAGTAGTTTGTTGCTGTTGGACACTCTAGGGAGGTGTTGATGCTTTGCCCTTTCAACTGGTGTTGTCAGCAGTACAAGAGATTTGTGGCTTATTTGGGATTTTTACCATCGAATTACCCAAGAATTGCATTTTCATTTACTTCCTCCCAGCCCCCCCCCCCCCAAGTGGTGATGGCAAAAGTTTGTAGGGGTGGAAAACTTGGAGGAGCCATCCTTTTATTTATCCCTTAAGAATTCTGATGTATCTTGAGTGTTTGAAATCTGTTGGTTTTGGACTCTGGTCATTTTCGTCCCATGTTCTTTCAGTTGGTGCTTTACCAATGTGCAAGGTGTTGTAGCTTCTTATATTGGTCGTTCCTCGAAAACTCTCACATAGATTCATTTCGCTCTTTCCACCGTGTAGTGATGGCAAATTCATGTATATGATGGAAATCTAATATACCTTGCTTTTGGACCTTGCCATGACTTGTCCCTACTTATAATTCGGCCTTGAGTTTCTTGACCTGGACCTAGTGAGAACTGCTTGGTGATTGTCAAAATTTTCTTTCGAAAAATATACATTTATGTGCCACCGAGGGATATGACTTCAATTCAGACTGGTTTGTCAATCGGTGATATATATGATTCTTTCAGGTAATAACAAGCTGGACTTTTTGAATGCAGGAAATTTTGGAAACTCGGGAGAAAGCCAAGTCTCACATCTGGACTTTTCGAACTCCAGAAGAAGCATCAGTTCACTGGAAAGAACAATTCGGAGATTTAGATGAAGTTGAATGACCGAGATTCAGTTCAGCATTCGTCTTTGCAGCTACTTTTTCCCCACAATCCGCGAGATCATGCGAAATAGAGTAGATTTATAGTGGTAGTTTACCCAATTGATAAATAGAAGCAGAAAGAAAGAGTGGGAGATCTGCACTTGCAATATTATTTTCTTGTTGAATTTTGTTTATTTTTTTTGTAAGGAAACTCAAATGATTAATTTGAAGACACAAACTGGATGCGGATAAACATTTATTTTTATTTATTTTTTTAATCTTTGGTAGCAATAAATCAATATTTTTTCAATATGTAGAAAGACTGAAAGAGAGTAATGCTAAATATATCATTTATCTGATCACGACGACTATTTTCGTGTTACGCTTGGAAATCATGCAAAATCAGTGCATGCGTTCCTGCTGATGAGCCTGCTGATGAGTTTTGCTCGCAAGAAGCGGTTTTGACTTTATTCTAGTCCACTCGGTTTGTTTACGGTTTATTTTTCATGCTGTTCGGCTCGGTTTTTTGGTTCCTCAGTTTTTATGCCCACCCATAATTCTTGTGAATATTAGGGGTGGGCTCAGTCTGGTTTGGCCCACTTTAACTGTAAGATTGAGAGTTGTACTCGATTTGGTTCAGTTTTAAAACTAGGAATTTTGAGTGAAAGCCGGGTCTGTTTAGTTTTAAGACAATTCGATTCGATTCGATTTCGGTCAGTTGTTCGGTTTTGAGCCTTAGCCCATTCAAAGTGTTGGGCTTTTGAAACCTATGCTCATTTAATGTTCTGGGCTGATTCAACTAACAACCTAATTTTGACCATGTTCTGGCGGTTGTTTGGACCTAGATCTGTCATCCCTCGTTTGAGTCGAGCGAGAGCGCTTTCAACCAAGGTAGCTATCTTCCAAGCCAAAGTCGGCCCACTCGAGGTCGGATGAGCACCCCGAACATCTTAATCCAGATGGTATTCACCTTCTTACCTTCATGGTCTAAAAGAGTTTAAACAACGTCGGCAAAATCAGTGCTTGTTATGAAGAGGGAATAAAGTTTTTTCAAAGTTCAAATATTCAGTGTGAAATGTAGAGATTGTATCAAAAGTCAGACCTGTATTAATTTGGGGATAAATCAATGCTGATGGAGGCAAACAAGGCAAAGAAGACTGTAACAGGTGTTGATCGAATTTTGAATAGTATAAATAGATACCTCTAGGTGATTTGTTAGAGGTCCTGCACCAACTACGCTTTTGCATTCTATCACTGTAGTTTTCCATTCTAAACTAGGTATAATTTTATCTTTTGAATTGTTTATTGTTCTTCGCTTTAGTTTCAAGTTTATTCTGTACTTCAATTCAGTAATTTTAAGTTTAGTTGTTTTTTTTATAATTTTTTTTCGGTATGCCGCTCCTCGAGCAGAGCGAATAATCTCATTCCTACATAACCTCCATTTGTCTCCTTATGATGATTCCAAATCCAGGATAGTAGTTGTTTTTTCTCTACCAGTTAATTCAGTATTTTAATTTTGTAATTTAGATTTATTATTCCCTTGGCACTTTAGTTTTTAATTTAGTTTACTTTAGTTTATAATTGAGATCCTTATCAAATCAATCCCCACGACTAGTTCATTCGGATTGATGCGATTCATCGTACACACTCACATCACTTACCACACCACCGATAACCAAATCCACTATATATTCAACATATCCATCACATGCGAGTATCTCAACCCTAGCAATTTTTCACCCATCACAAAAACATTTGAATTCATTCATCACGTCGCAAGACCCATAGTTGAAGATTAATAATGCCTTTCGAAGTCCTTGCACATAAGGCACATAGAACCTTGGACCGAGACGCGTTCCTTCCTCGGCCTCAATTGTTTGAAAGAAGTCAAACCAAAGCGCAACTACAATCTTTACTAGCTTGGTCTCCAAGCACCGAGTTGGCACGCTCACAACAGATTAAAAGAAAGCTTATTTTTTGGTATGCCCCCTGGAACTCAACTTCAATCCCACTTTCCTCCCTGAAACAAATATATAGCTACTTTGCACCTTGGAACTCAAGATTCGTTCCACTTTAGTGAGATTCTGTCAATTCCGTTAAAATGAAGTTATATCTGCTGACATGGAAGGGTAAAATAGTACTTTCATCCTAATTGGCAATGAGTTGGCAATTTAGAGATATATTTTAGAGGTGACGTGGCATTGGGTTCACGCAATTATCTTTGGCAGGAGAAAAAAATTAGGATTCTGGGGAGTGAATCTCGGGGGAAAAATTCAGGGCTCTTGGAACTGGATGGAGGATTTCGTGTGGAGAAATAGGTGAGTCGGGCTTAGTGGGGAGGGGTGGACGAGTGGAGGGAGGTTTCAGAGGTCGAGATTTGGTAGAAGAGTGGAGAGGGGTTTCGTGAATTGGGATTCTGGCAAGATAACAACACTCACCCGCCACTTCAACTAAAATGGCAATTATTAGCACCTTAATTAGAAGAGTGATTTATTTATTGATCATATTTAGAAGTTGCTACCATCATCAGATTTTCCTTGTTTCTTTTGGATTGTTCGATAAGTGCTAGAAAGGTTTTCATCTTCTGCAATCTCCCATCACCACATAATCTTAGCTTCATCTTCCAATTCGTCGAAGATGCAAGAATTCGACATGGCCTTCTACAAACACAAAGCTTTGGTTGTAACAGCCTATCCATCTCTTCAAAATTAACACAATCAACTCGAAGCTGAAGCTGCTGTCTGAATTTGTCTCTTCAACTCGGATTCGTCGGATCAACTCGAAGGATTAGAAGACTTAGGCGATTGACAAAATTACCCTTCTCCATTTTGCTTGGATGGACGCCACATAAGTCAAATTTTTTCCACGTCAGTACATTCCATCAAAAAGTGACAAAACTAACAGAATCTCGCTAAAGTGGAACGAATCTTGAGTTTTAGGATGCAAAGTGGCGATATTTTTATTTCAGGAAAAAAAATGGGATTGGAGTTAAGTTCCAAGGGTATACCAAAAAATAAGCCTTAAAAAACTAAGAGACCTCGAAATTTTCAGGCTGATTGCCTAATGGCCAAGACTGATTTTCAGACCAACAACCATGAAATTTATAAAGCCGAAGAAGAGAGAGAGAGAGAGAGAGAGAGAGAGAGAGTTTATAAACCAATGATTGAGACTGAGATTAATCTCAACCAAATAATATTCATAATAAAAGATTTTGGTTCGGATTTGGTAAAACCAAACCTACTATTGCTTACCAAAATTGAAATTTCGGTTCGGTTTCAGTAAAACCGAATCTACTAGTGCTTACCAAAACTAAACTGAAAAGTTCGAATATTTTTAGTTTTGGTAATTTCGGTTCGATTTTGGTATTCAGTTCAGAAAATGTCAGCCCTAGTATTGAGTATTACTAGCATAATCAAATAATAAAAAAGTATTTTTAAGAAAATGACGATAATACTTTACCATTCACATTATAATAATATGATGCATGAGTTAGCATAGTGGTAAACCAAATAAAAAATCAAACATATAAGAAGTCAGTAACATAACAAATGTGAGAAGGCAACACATTTTAACGTCGTTGTCGGAATAAGACGTTAGCACATAGCTAGTGATGAAGAGATGTAGAAAAAAAAGGGTAAATTACATTTTGCACCCTCAAGTTTGGGTCCAATTGCAACTCCATACATCATCTTTAAAACATTACAATGTCATACACCAACTTGTGTTTTGGTTGCAATTTCATACATTCGTTAGTTAATTCGTCAATTTGACCGTTAGATTATGATGTGGCAACTACGGGCAAAAAGAAAATTAGAATTAAAAAGTTTTTTTTCTTAAATTAATATTTGTAAAAGAATTATTTTTCATTTTTTCTTATGTGATATATTTGTGACAGCCACATCAACAAAATAGTGGAATCTGCAGTTGTCACACCATCATTTAACGGTCAAATTAACGGTTTGACTAACAAATGTATGAAATTGCAACTAAAATACAAGTTTGTGTATGACATTGCAATGTTTTAAAGATGATGTATGAGATTGCAATTGCACCCAAACTTGAAGGTGCAAAATGTAATTTACCAAAAAAAAAAAAACAGCAAAGCCGAATTTGATGTGTGAGTGTGAGAGTATTACTTATTCCGTATAAGTCTTTGCTGAAACTTTGCGATTTCATCACGGATTACAAAAATTTCAACTAAAGTTGAATGCCTAGTCGTAGCCAACGATTCCACATCAACAACAAAGCCCTAGCTCTGGTTGACGATTCCATATCATCTTAAAAGAGGTAGCTATTGATTCTTCTTTCTTGCATTTGCCTATTTCAGACATATACCCGCCATAGAGGTGGTGGTGTACTAAACCCACATATTACTCCTCATATTACTTGTTCAACTCTTTTAGCACCACATTAAGGATGCATGTAAACCGTATAAGTGGTAGTCTATTATCTCTTAGACACTTTAAATGGCTTAACATGTTATAGATTGCGAAATCCAAGATGTTGGATCGAATTTTTGTAAGAATAATTTTCAAAACATGTAAACAAAAGAATGAATAACTCCTCGTTGAAGAGTTATGGCTGAAACTTTTGAATGGGCATGACTCATTTGAAGAGATACATCAATCTCTATAAATAGAGTTGTATTCTGCGAAGTTCATATCTCATCAAATTGTTTACCTCTTTGTCTAGAATTCTAGCAAATCCTTCTCCATTTATATAGTTATTATTATTTTCATATACAAAAATATAGAAATCAAAGTATTGCAGATTTGGTTTTTAGAAACCTTGAGTTTCTTGTAAACCTTCTTTCGGTGTTGCGTTGATTTTTGTAAGTGCAAGACGTAAATCAACAATAGCAAGTTGCTAGGATTCATTGTGTCCTAGAGACTTATTTGCATATTCCTCTTTCCACACTTGTAGTGAGGGCAAATAAAGTCTTAAGGAAAACGTAATTATTATGTAACTTGAAGCAAAATTCCATCTAGCCATAACCCACAAACACAATATTTTCAACAATCTTATGACTTTATTTTGCTATGGCTATGGCAACTATGAAGGCGTTTACTACAAATTTTATGAAGCTTGAACGGTTCGATGGAAGGAATTTTCGAAGATGACAAAAGATGTTGCACTTCCTTCTCACAAGTCTCAAAGTTGTGTATGTTCTTACAACTTTAAGGCCAACGGAAGCTGAAGGAGAAACTATTGCTGCCCAACTTGAGCGTGCCAAGTGGGATCAAGATGACTACATATACAAGGGGCACATTTGCAATGCCATATTCCATACTTTGTTCGATATTTACCATGAGAAGAAGAACGCAAAGCAAATTTGGGATGCGCTCGAGGCTAAGTATATGACCGAAGACGCTACAAGTAAGATGTTTCTTGTTTTTAAAATTTTTAATTATAAAATGGTAGATGATAGAAATATTGTTGAGCAATTCTATGAAATCATACATATTCATACTCAACTTTCTGAATACAGTATGTCTATGGATAAATCCATTCTTGTGTCTGCTATTATTGAGAAATTTCCATCTTCATGGAAGGAGTATAAGAAAAGCCTTAGACACAAGAAAGAGGATCTATTCATAGAGCAATTGGGCCAACATCTTCGAATTGAAGAAGAATGTTGACAATGCTTCTTCATCCAAAATTCATTTGGTGATGATGGACCTAAAAACACCAAAACCTAAAGAAGAAGCAGAAAGTTTGCTTTCATTGTGACAAACCTCGACATTTCACGAATGATTGTTGTAACCTAAAAAAGCAACAAGAGTCCAACTCCAAGGGCAATTTCATTGCAATGATTTTTGAAATCAACATCACAGAGGACAAAGAAGCTTATTCTGGAGCAACCCAGCATGTTTGCAAGAACAAAAGCATGTTCAAGACTTATGTGCCATATGAAGATGGAAATGTTCTCTATATGGGAAATGCTTCTACTACATTTATCAAGGGAAAATGTACAGTCTGGAAAAGTGCTTACTCTCATAGATGTTTATCATGTCCCTGATGTTAGAAAGGATCTAGTTTCCTGAAGTCTTCTGAATAAGTTTGGGTTTAAGTTAGTTTTTGAGTTAGATAAATTTATCTTGACTAAGGGTGGAACCTTTGTTGGAAAGGCTTATATGTATGATGGAATGTTCAAGCTTAATATTAATAAAGTATCTACTATTTCTGTTTACATGCTTGATTCTTTAACTTTAAGGCATAATAGATTAGGACATGTCAATACAAAGAAAATGCATGATATGTTTAATCTAGATTTAACTCCAAAGCATGTTAATGATTTTCATTATAAGTGTGTTACATGTATGTGTACTAAAATAACTAGAAAATCATTTCCTAAGAGAGAAAGGGCTTCTAGTTTATTGCAAATCATTCATAGTGATGTATGTGATTTGCATAGTACACCTACTAGAGGAGAAAAAAATATTTTGTGATTTTCATTGATGATCATAGTAGGTTTTGTTATGTTTAACTTATGCATAGTAAAGACGAATTGTTAGATGAATTCAAAATTTATAAGAATGAAGTATGTTGGAACCAATTTTGCGCATCTCTGCGGTCGGAGGTCGTCTGCAAATCCGGCTACTTGTAAGAAAAGAAAATAACCGTGAATAGTCTAAGGTACTGGTCGGGTACCGGTCAAAGGCTCTCCGACGGTCAAGTTAGTAAGCAATATTAAGACTCAAGTAGTGAGCAAGAGAATAAGCAAAGCACAAAGTACGCGTAAATTGCATTACCAGAGATTTGCCCTAGATAAGGGTTTATATAGTAGTCGAGAGAGAGACCATTTAGGATACTGGATTTGTATTAAACTGGGAGAATCCTAGAGAATATCTAGCAATAGATATTGCTTCCTCTATGGAGTGTGATTGTTGGAAATGTGCCCTAAAACCAATCATATGATGATACTTTACGGACATTTCACATGTTAAACTAATTTAGTTTAATATAAAGGGCAATGATTATTGTTTAAAGTAGTCTCATATAAATGTTATATGCTTAAACAATAAGTCCAAGGAATATGTGCTTAGTAGAATGTAATCTAAACAAGTTAGGTTCATGAGACCATTCTCGATCATAGACATATCCTAAACGTTCCTGATGAATAGGATTGCCAATTGGGCATTGACAGTCCGTTAAGATCAGTACATGTTATGTCTTCTCTCAGGGAGAGGCTAGTCTCGAGTCATTGGTGTAAGTGACATCAAGATAAGCATGTAGGTGCTCAATAGGAATGAGTTCACTGAACGCGATCAACGATGAGTTTTCATGATCATGTCACATGAGAACTCATAGTTGGGATAATGCAAATTAGTCCTTTGACCTGAGGCATCACAATTGTCTTGTGGTGAGGTCCTTAATCTTTGATTATGTCAAAGGCACCCCATCCGAGGGTGTCCACGGCATCGTTGGGGTTAAGCTACTTAGCCATGGAGGCAAGTGAATGCGCAACAAGGGATCTCTAACCTTCAAACCGTTTGAGGGAGAATACTCTAAGATATGATTAAGAATCTCTGGCCAGAGTATGAATAAGATTTAGGAAGTCGTTCCAAATCATATTCAAGGTAATCATATAAGTAAAGGAATCACATTGGATAGTAGACATGAATAAACTATCAAACCAAACAATGTGGTCGAGAGTATTGTATTAGAGAAGGACCGTATTGCATTGCAATCCTAACTGAATAGGTTTCTCCACCTCTTCTGATTAGCTTGGGTAGCCATGACATACTGCTAGGTGTCACTCATGGTTTGTGGATGCCCTATAAGTGTATTATCACTTAAGGGAAGAATTGAAAGTATGTTTCAATTCGGAATTGATTTGAAAGAGTTCTAATCCTCCACTGCCTCGCTAAAAGGAACCTAATGGATCGCACACCGTGTAAGGTAGAGTTTGATGCATAGAATGGAGATGAGTAAGAATAATTAAATGGTTTAATTATTTATGGCAAGGATTAGTTAATATGTTAATTAATCAAACGAATAAGTTCGTTAAAGACCTCGGGTTGTTTTTGGGCTTCAAGGCCCAATGGGCTTCGAACGTCAAGCCCATTGACTTAAGTTGTATGACAACTTAATGGCTAATAATAGATTAGGGCGCAATAGCTCAAAGAACCCAATATGGCCGGCTATAAGGGAATGTATAGCAAACTTGCTTTAATTGCAAGTTTGCCACTACATTATGGAAAAAAGCTATAAAGGAAACTTTGTAGTATTTTCAACTTAAGGGTTTTCTTTTGTGAGAATGGTTGAGCATGAAAATGCTCTCTTCTCTCAAAGAGGCTAGCTCCCTAGAGGAATTTAGCTAGCAATCTATTTCCTCTAGGACACTCATCTTCTCATCAAGACTCTCCTTGGTGAAGAAACTTAGAGGTTCCCTACTTTGGGAACTTGGAGAAACCAATTCTTTGATCATCTTTCGAAATTGTTCATGGAGCAAAGAAGCAAGGAATGAAGGCCCTCTCCATGGGTGATTAGCCTTTGCTTAGGCAAAGAGGAATCTACAAAGGTATAAGATTTCACAACTCAAATTGTGCATGGTTCACCATATCTACTAGGCTTTGAATTTCTTGGGTTAAGTTTCGTTTTAAGTGCATAGAAGCATGTTTCCGCCTTTAATTGTTAAATGCATGCTTAATGATGTTGCTTAATGAACTCGGTTAATCCGCAAATTTCCCTTCAGTGATTACTTGCGGCGCACGCCAATATCTAGATAGTAGGAATCTCTAAGAATATAGGAAACATATTAGATCCCTAGTCAGATCTCGCTTCCGTATCTTGCGAAACAAGAATGGTTAATCTCAGTGAAGTCCGCGGACTTTGCCTGCCGATCCGGAGTATAGTAGATGTGGTAACATTGCTGGTCCGTTTGAGCAACTTAGCTCGATAAGTAGAGTTGTTGAGTCCATGACTGGACTTCTATGGCATTCGTATTCCGATCCATCTTACTTTGGCCCAGGAAAATTCCTGGACCCATAAAGTAGAAAATCTATGTGAAACAAAAATTAA
Organism: Gillenia trifoliata; assembly: GCA_018257905.1. NCBI lineage: Eukaryota > Viridiplantae > Streptophyta > Magnoliopsida > Rosales > Rosaceae > Gillenia > Gillenia trifoliata. The sequence continues at coordinate 19,473,292 of CM031081.1, read as the reverse complement.
GTATCTTAGATCTGATAGAGGTGGAGAGTACCAATTTTCATCTTATTGTGAGTCAATGAGCATTGTACATGAACCATCTATTGCCTATACACCACAACAAAATGGTGTAGCTGAAAGGAAGAATAAGACCCTTATAGAAATGGTCAATGCCATGCTACTAAATTCCGACCTTAGGAAAATATATTGGGGAGAAGCATTGCTTACTGTATGTTATCTCTTGAATATAGTACCCACCAAGAAACTCAAAGTCACTTCTTATGAGTTATGGTTCAAGAGAAAATCAAACTTAACTTATTTAAGAGTTTGGGGTTGCAGGGCCATTGCAAGGTTACCGGAACCCAAAATTAAAAAGTTGGGACCAAGGGCAGTAGAATGCATATTTTTTGGATATGCGAAACATAGCAAAGGATATAGGTTTCTTGTCATAGAACCTAATGATTCAATTGCGGTCAATACTGTAATCGAATCTAAAGATGCTTATTTTTATGAGGATATATTTTCCTAGAGCAGCTAAGGAAGTGGTGGAGGTTCAACCTAGAAATGAGGACATTGAACCAATTTCGACCAATCCATCTAGTGATAATGAAGAACCTAGTGAGACTAGAAGATGTAAAAGTAGAAGGACTGAAAAATTCTTTGGTTCAGATTTTGTTGTGTGCCTAATAGAAGGTACAAGAGACTCGCACTATAAACAAATTATGATTATGCAAAGTGTCGAGTCAGATTCCTTCACTCATGAGGAAGCAATGAAATCTCAATGTGTAGCCTTTTGGAAGGAAGCAATCAATGATGAGATGGACTCAATCATGGGTAACAAAACCTAGAAACTTGTTGATTTACCCCCTAATTCTAAACCTATAGGGTGTAAATGGATCTTCAAAAAGAAGATGAAAGTTGATGGAACTATTGACAAGTTTAAAAGCAAGGTTGGTCGCCAAAGGCTTTACTCAAATGAAGGGCATCAATCACTTTGATATTTATGCTCCGGTTGCTAGAACAACAACCATTAGGATTCTTATAGCTTTAGCTTCAATATACAAGTTTGAAATTCACCAAATGGATGTTAAAACTGCATTCTTGAATGATGAATTAGATGAAGAGATCTACATGCAATAACCAGAAGGTTTTGTAATGTAGGGACAAGAACATAAAGTGTGTGGTTCACAACTACTAGGCTTTGAAAGTCATGGGCAAAATTTTGTATTTAGGTCCCTGCAATCATGCTAAAGTCTTTAACTTGTTAATAGCATGGGCATATGTTGCTTAAAGAGACTTACATATTTCAAATGTTTTCCTTCAAAAGGTACTTTGGATTATGGAATTTGGTGTAGTGGTTATCCTATGGTTTTGGAAGGATACACATATGTTAGTTGGATAAATGATTTTGAGGATCATAAATCCACTAGCGGCTGTATTTTTACACTTGGTGGAGGAGCCATTTCTTGGGGCTCAAAGAAGCAGACGTGCATATCATATTCCACCATGGCAGTTGAGTTTTTAGCCTTAGCTTCATGTAGTAAGGAAACAAAATGGCTAAGAAACTTGTTGATAGAGATTCGAATATGGCCTAAGACAATGCCTCCATTCTCTATTTATTGTGATAGTGAAGCAACACTAGCACGGGCATATTCCCAAGTATATGATGGGAAATCTAGATACATTGGTTTAAGACTTAGTTCTGTGAGGCAAATGATAGGTGATGGGGTTATTACCATCAACTATGTGAAATCAAGTCAAAATCCAGCGGATCCGTTGACTAAAGGACTTGCAAGGGATATGGTGTATAAGATATCAAAAGGGATGAAGTTAAAGTCCACTTCTAAAAATCACCAATAATGGAAACTCAATTCAACGCTTGGAGAAACATTAAGAATTGGAATTCAATGAGCAAAGTACATCATATGAATGTGATTGCAAGAACCAAGTGATTTTCATATTGTGAAAACATTGTTATTTAATTTTTCCATCCAAGGTAATAATTCTTGGTATCTGTAATGTATGAGGAGGTTGAGCAATGACTCTTAATAGGCATGATTGAAAGTATTGTAGTTACAGGGGTACTACATGCTTACCTATATGAGTGTTGGAGATGGTGCTGCCTCTTATGCAACTTGGCAGCTTGTCTCTAGAGCACTCATAAAGTTGGATACAGATACAAGGCCAATACACGTGTTGGCTTTTGAGAACATTCGAAAGAAGTAGAAAGCTAGTGTGTGATATGCGATTAAGTCACATAAAATCGCAAGTTCAAAGTATAACTACTTTGCCATCTTGACTTAACTTTGATGTGTACTCACTAAGCTAAGGTTCAAGTCCACAAGACACCTTAGTTTATGCACTATGTTTTCCAAGATCATGCTCAAATAATTTTTAAAACGTTTTCCGTACTTATGTATGTATAAATATTTTACATATTTTGAAAATAGTGGAGGATTGTAAGAATAATTTTAAAACATGTAAACGGGAGAATGAAGAGGTCGGTTACATTGGTAACCATTGCCAAAATGGCAACAACAATTCAAATGTGCAGCAGCCACTGTTTGAATGATTGGCAGCCATCACTTGGTTTATTTAGCTGCCACCGACTAGAATTCTGCAGAAAGATATATCCCAAATTGGTATATCTTTTGGTAGTTAAATAATGTCCTTTGATCTTATCTTTAATATAATCTAGTGGTCATTATATTATACTGAAAATTAACAACTCTTCAACAACTGAAACTTCCGAATGGGCATGAGTCGCGTGACTCATTTGAAGAGATACATCAATCTCTATAAATCTCTATAAATAGAGGTTGTATTATGCGAAGTTAATATATCATCAATTCATTGTTTACCTCTTTGTTTAGAATTCTAGCAAATCCTTCTCCATTTATATAGTTATTATTATTTTCATATACAAAAATCTAGAAACCAAAGTACTGCAGATTTGGTTTTTAGAAACCATGAGTTTCTTGTAAACCTTCTTTCGGTGTTGGGTTGATTTTTGTAAGTGCAAGACACAGATCAACAATAGCAAATTGCTAGGCTTCATTGTATCCTAAAGGCTTATTTGCATATTCTTGTTTGCATACTTGTATTTAGAGCAAATAAAGTCTTAAGGAAAGTGTAATTATTACGTAACTTGAAGCAAAATTCCTTCTAGCCATAACCCACAAATACAATATTTCCAACAATTTCAACGGTCAAAAATGTGTTTGTGAAAATTTCACACACGTTGGTCTTCTTACAAAACTAATTGTGAATGCGTGAGAATAACACAATTGTAATGAAGTCACAATCACAACTTAGTCATATGTTGTGTTTTATTTTTAGCATTTGAAATATTTTTAAGGGACTCTATTGGGACCTAGCAAATTTTGTTTCCTACCAAAGGAGAAGAAACTTGATGTTTGAACACTTGTGAAAAAAAATTGATTTCCATACTTGTGAAAGAATTTCTGGGTGGAAATGGACATTTGGTGGGTTCCAATAGAAGCCTTCTGTCATTTACCACGTAGGAGTAAGAATGAATGTTTGAAAGTCATAAATTATAAGGTCTAAGCCTTAAACCCTAACGCTAGAAAAACTTGATATTTTAATGGTAGAGATACTAATATGACTGCGATATAGTTGCAATTATAGGTTAAACAAGAAAACAAAAAAAAATTGAAACTGTTTGAGTTGTAGGTCAACAATTCAAACAGTCATGACACACCCCGTCCTCGATATCCACACCTCGTCCTCGATATCCATGTGGACACCGAGTTTGGGATGTGCTGGCCGACACTTGGACGTGATGTAGTCATTTTATGCATGACAACACTTAAATTATACAATTTAAACTTACGAAGAGTTAATTTGTTTATCAAATGAGCTGCCAAAAAGTTTGCAGAATTTATTACAACATGCATAAGGTTCAGAGCGTAACTAATGTAAAACAACAGAATAAATATAAGAGTCAAGCTTCAAAAACTTCTATCCATAACAGGGATGGATATTATTAAAGAAACTGAATAAAAGATATACTCCCTACATTTTTGAGAGGGAATCAGAGCTGCCACACTAAGCCTCAACGTCACCTAGATGCACCGTTACTAGGTCCTGAAGGGGGCACAAAAATAGGAAAGTGTGAATGGACGAAAAAGAAAGTTTTCTAAAACTCTTTTCTCTTTTCGAATATAGTACCCCCTGTTTGGAAACCAGTATATATATAAAATCATACTACATTTATAGCTGTCACGTAAAACTCATCGAGTAGAAACATAAATCCAGAATATTTCTTTGTAAAAGATATATTCAAAGTAAATCACAAAATACGAATTATCGCAACATAAACCACTTTTCCAAGCTATCTCAAAAGATATACAATAATAATATCACAAGATATATCAGTAATCACTCATGTACATGATGAGGGACCTCCCTCCAACCTGCATAAGCTCTTTACGTTATAATCACTTTTTAACTCCTAGTACCACACACATGTAAGTTCTTGCACGATAAGCGCGTCACACCCAAGTCCTTACATTGAGGGACCTCCCCCAATAATAAACACAAATGTAAAGACAAGCTTGCACTAAGGTGTTTACCGGACAATACCCCTGGAGTACAGTGCGTGTGACTCATACATGTGAGACTTGTCCTATGGCCGTGAGACGGTACTAAAACGTAGTGAAAGCATACCAAGTGTGTGAAAACATAGACGTTTGTCTATGTAAAATGCATGATCATGCCCAAGTAAGAAGTTCGTATCTCAAATATAAAATATGTATAGGCATGATCAAATCAACAATTTAAAACCATTTATATATATATATATATACTAGTATAAAACTGTTTAATAAAACAATGTCCACTCACAGGTACTCGGGAGTATAGTCTTCCTGTGAGTCCTGATCCTGCAAACGACTGGATGTACGGTCCCCTAATCATAATTTAAAGAATCGACTTAATAACTTTCCCTAAGTAAATAACCCTTCATGGTACAACTAATTAAATACTATGAGAAAAATTGAGAAACGGGGCTTGAATTGGAATTTTCGATGTTCGAAATTATTTATTTATTTTTTCACTGAACATAAACGGAATATTCAGTTAAATATAACGGAATATTATGTCAGAATTAGAGTATTTAGTTAGCTTCTGTTAGACGGAATATTCCTGAAATATTTCAACCCGGATTTGGAAATGGGTTGGGTAAACGGGTCAAGTCGGGTCGACCTGGTCTGGCTGCAACTTGGCTGGTTTTTGCAGATTTTGACCGGAAAATGTATAGAGTCTGTTTAGCTTCGTTACTCAACCAAATTTCATGATCTTTATATCAAAATGAAGCTTACGAAGAGAGGAATAAGATTATTCTTATTGGAAGTCCAAAAAATAATAGGAGATGGCTTGAAACAGGCCGGAAACACATGGAACTCGCAAGAACTTCGCCGAAAACATGGGAATGTTTCTTCCTCTTCAATCTGCATAAACACTAAACCGGTTAAGGTGTATAATATATGAAAATTCATCTACTCGATGAGGCCTATCTAATGGTAGCTGTCTCGAGGCTTACATTTGTCGAAAAAGACCAAAAATTAGCAGGACAGCGGGGTATGGTAAGAGTTCCTTAGTTTGGACGATTTCGGTTTCGACTTTCAAAAGATGAGGACCGGGGCTTCGTTCACCAGGGAGGGAGAGTCATTGTGGTGGTCTGGGTGATCTGGGTTCGACAAAATTCAACGAATTTTGGTTTGTGGGTGTGTGTGTCGCTAAGAAGAAGAAGCGAGGGTCAGGGAGGAAAATAGGGTTAGGGTTTTGAAACCCTAAGTTCTAAATTTCTTTAATTAAATACTCTCCCAATTTCTAGAAAGGGAAAATAAAATAAAAGAAAATTTACAAATCTGCTACCAACGTGAAATTACTAAACTGTCCTCAAACTTATTTTAGCTCCAAATTACGCTCCTCTTGCGCCCACGCGTTCGTATTGATAAGTACTACAAGAATGCGCTAAAAGAATAATTGATACATGTCATGACGACAAAGTCAACAAAAGTCAACACTTGCACTTTAGGGATATTTTGGTAATTTAACAACTATGCGCAAAAATTTATATGGGAAAATTAGGGACGAGTTGTAACAATCTACTCTCCTTAAGAAAAATTTCGTCCGCTAAATTTGTAAAACATAACTACTAGAATAACTGTGGATACTGGGCCTGCATGTGCTCCTCGGTCTGCCAAGTAACCTCTTCAACCTCGTGATTACTCCATAGAACCTTCACCAATGGTATCACCTTGTTCCTCAGAACCTTTTATTTCTTGTCCAGAATCTCTATCGACTCCTCATCATAACTCAAATCCTCCTTCTGCTGCTAAGGCTGAGACTGTAGTACGTGTAACTCGTGCGGTACATGCTTCCTCAACATAGAAACATGGAAAACATCATGTACCCGGGATAACTCTGGCGACAAAGCTAGTCTATAAGCAATTACGTTTACACGCGCAACATTCTCATAAGGACCAATGTATCGAGGACTTAGCTTACCCCGTTTGCCGAATCTCACCACACCCTTCTAGTGTGACAATTTCAAAAACACAAAATCACCAACTGCATACTCGCGTTCCTTAGAGTGCTTGTTAGCTATACTTTTATGTCTGTCTTGGGTTTCTTTTAGGTTACGCTTAATCACTTGAATTTTCTCTATAGTCTCGTCCACCAACTTTGGGCCTTCAAGTGCTCGCTCACCTACCTATGTCCAACATAATGGAGTTCGGCACTGACACACCCCACCCTCGCTACCCACGTGGATACCGAGTTCGGGCGTGTTGGCCGACACTCGTAAGTGACGAAGCCATTAAATGCATGACAACACTTAGTTGAAACGAATTAAATTACCATAAAGTTACGGAATTCAATGTCAATATGCATATGATTCAGAGCGTACTAATTTGAAACAACGGAAACAAAATCATAGAATAAGTTCCTAAAATCTCTATCCATAACAGGGATGGATATTATTATAGAAACTGAAAAGAAAAAGATGAATCCCTACATGGTCGGGAAATAGAGTCAGAGCTGCCACTCGGATGCCTCGACTTCACCGGATGCTCTATCACTATGTCCTGAAGGGGGTGCAAAAACAAAGGTGTGAGTGGACAAAAATAAAGTTTTCGCAAAACCTTTCTCTTTTCAATATAATAACCCCCTATTTGAAATCCAGTATAATTATAAAATCATACTATCATAATATGTATCAAAACGTACTTTATAAGTATAGCTGAAAACGTAAATCAACATAAAATCTGTAGATAACAAGTCATATTTCCAATAGGTCATTTGATCAAAGAGGTACCAATAATATGTATATAGGAAAACCAACACAGGGTATATAAGCAATCACCCATGTACGTGTTGAGGAACAGCCTCTCAATTCCCGTACAAGCACTTTACGTTATTCAATTAAATTGTACTCCTAGTACCACACACATGTAAGCACTTGCGCCTTAGCGCGTCACACCCGAGTCCTTACGTAGTGGGGCCTTTTCCCCAAATACAAACATAAACGTAAGACAAGCTTGCACTAAGGTATTTACTTGACAATACCCCTGGAGTACAGTGCGTATGACCCAAACATGTGCGACTTGTCCTACGGCCGTGAGACGGTACTACAACGTAGTGAAAGCATACCAAGTGTGTTTGAAAACATACATACATACTCATGTGTAGAAGTGAAGAATATAACGTACTTCATAATTTCCCAAAAATATAAACCTTGTGTAATTGAGTATAATTATGCTTAGAAGCCCATAATTAAATACCAACATTTCCATAAAATTATATTCAACCTTCAAAATCATTTCATAAAATAGACTCATGTATAAAATCATATCTCAAATCATTCCATAATATATCACCATAAACAAATAAATCATATAAGGTTGCATAAACGAATCCCAACATATATATATATATATAAATATATAGATATATATATATATAAACATGCACCAAAAACAATTTAAAATCATGTAAAAATCAATTTCATATTTATTTTCAAACATAAAAACCATTTAATAAAGCAAAAGTCCACTCACAGGTGATCGGGAGTGAAATCTCCCTCGGTGTTGCCCTCCTCAAAGTGTGGCACCGAAGAATTACCTATTTAATATTAGGGGAAAAATTAGAACTTCCCTAATATAAATTAAAATAGGCCCTATAGAAAAATATTCCAAAAATAATACTATTTTAGTGAAAACGGGCTCGAAAAACGAATTCCAGGGCCCGAAAACCCTACCGCCGCCGTCCACCCCTGCCGGCCCCGCCGTGCGCCGCCGCACGCGCCGCCAAGCGCCGGGAGGAGCCGCCACGCACCGGCCACGCGCTGGCGCGTGTCCCCCTTGCGTAGCATGTGTCCCCCACGCGCTGCACGCGCCTGCTGACGTGTCCTCCACGCGTGGCTGACGTCAGCCACGCGCCTGCTGACGTCAGCCACGCGCCTGCTGACGTCAGCGCCGTTAGTTTTAACGGAATATACCTTTCTGACGGAATATTCTGACGCCGTCAAGAATATTCCGTTACCGTTGATGGAATATTCCTCTGTCTTCTTCCCCTCGCCGGTCGCCGGAGCCGCCGCCGTCCTCCGCCGTCTGGTTCGCCGGAATTCTGGAAAATTTTCCGAAAATGTCCAAAACTTTAAAAATTCATAACTTCTTCGTTCTTTGGCCAAATTTAACGTGCCATATATCAAAATGAAGGTATTGATGAGTAGAATATTCTCTTACCAATTTGGGGCCGGAAAAATGGCCGGAGATGGCCTGAAATTGGCCGGGAAGCTTCGGGAAACCCTAATTCCGTTCTCCTTCAAAACTGCACCAAATTGGACGTTCTTTATATCGATTTGAACCTACTCAATCCAATAAAACCAATGGTAATGGTTTCGAGGCTTACCTATGTCGGGATTGTACAGAAACTTGAATGGCAGGTCGTAGTTTTCGTCGCGTGGGCGCAAGCGAAACTCAATTCGGAGTTAAAACGAACATTTTACGAAGCTTTAAAGTGTAGGGGCATTTTAGTAATTTCCACCCCATAAGTAAATTAGGGTTTTTGGCTGGCTGCTGTGCAGCCAACTCCCTCATTCAGTCTGCACGAATCCCTCTCTTTCTCTCCCACTTCTCTCTCTCGGCCAAAAACTTCCAAAACATACACAAACCCTAGATTTTGGACGAATCACAAAACCATCAAACCGAGACACGAGACTCTAGCCATTACGATTGTCTCGTCATTCTGGACGAGACTGTGATTTCAGAATCCCCAAACTCGAGCCCAATCGTCCAAACCGACACCGGAACACGAGTACATCATGAATGTAACGAAATAAATTTTCACAAGTCGTCACGAAAAGTCAACGAAAGTCAACATTGACCACTAGGGGTATTTTGGTAATTTCACATAAAATTTTGGGACGAGTTGTAACAGGCACGCCTTCCTGTACAATGTCTCATATGGTGCTATACAATTGCTGGAGTGATAACTGTTGTTGTAGGCAAACTCTATCAGAGACAAGTGATCCTCCAAGTTGTCCTCAAACTGAAGAACATAAACTCTCAACATGTCCTCCAAGGTTGGGATCATCCTCTCAGAAAGGTTGGGATCATCCTCTCAGATTGACCATTTGTCTGTGAATGAAAGGTTGTACTGTACAGTAATTTCGTTCCCATGACATCCTGATATGCTGTTTAGAATTTGGAAGTGAATCTCGGATCTCTATCTGAGATGATGGAAACCGGTACACCATGAAGTTTGACAATCTGGACTATGAACATCTTTTCTAATTTACTCAACTTGTAGTCCTGGCGAACTGGTAAGAAGTGAGTAGTCTTAGTAAGTCGATCAACAATCACCCAAATACCATCACACTTTGCCCGTGTTACAACCCATCCCAACATTTTATGTAAAATTACCAAAATACCCCTAATGGTCAATGTTGACTTTTGTTGACTTTTTTGAGACGACTTGTATAAATTATTTTCTTTGCATATTCAAGTAGCACTCGTCGATACGAACACGTGGACGCAAGCGGAACTCAATTTGGAGTTGAAACGAACGTTTTACGGAACTTTAAAGTGTAGGGGCATTTTAGTAACTTTCACACCCGTTTGCTAATTAGGGTTTTTGGGTTGACCTAGCTGCTTTGCAGCCATTTCATTCACCCTCCACGATCCCTCTCTCTCTTTCTCTCTCTTTCGACCAAAACTCAAACCAAATACATAAAACCCTAGATTTTGGACGAATCACAAAACCGTCAAACCACGACATGAGACCATAGCCATTACGATCGTCTCGTCATTATGGACAAAACTGTGATTTCATAATTCCCAGACTTGAACCCAATTGGCCAAACCTACGCCAGAACGAAAACGGCAAACTACCATTCAAGTTTCTGTACAATCTAGACTTACGTAGGCCTTGAAACCATTTCCATTGGTTTTATTATGTTGAGTAGGTTCAAATCAATATAAAGAACATGAAATTTGGTGCAGTTTTGAAGGAGAACGGAATTAGGGTTTCCCGAAGCTTTCTGGCCAATTTCAGGCCATCTCCGGCCATTTTTCTGGCCCCAAATTGGTATGAAAATATTCTACTCGTCAATACCTTCATTTTGATATATGGCACGTTGAATTTGGCCAAGGAATGAAGGAGTTATGAATTTTTGAAGTTTTGGGATTAAATCGGTATTTTTCCGTTAAGTTTGAGGATGAAGGAATATTCTGTCAGAGGACGGCGGCGGCTCTGGCGACCGGCGAGAGGACGGCGGCGGGAGAGAGAAGGAAAATTTGGGCGAACCAGGCGGCAGAGGACGGCGGCGGCTCCGGCGACCGGCGAGAGGTTGAGGGTGAAGGAATATTCTGTCAAGGTAACGGAATATTCTTGACGGAGTCAGCATATTCCGTTAAGTTTGACTGACGCTGTGGACTTTAACGGTGTTGACGTCAGTAGGCGCGTGGCTGACGTCAACATGCGCGTGGGATGACATCAGCAGGCGCGTGGCGGCGCCCGGCGGTGACGACGACAGAGGACAGCGGTGGACGGCGGAGGACAGCGGTGGACGGCGGTGGCAAGGTTTTTTGGGCCCGTTTTGGTTAAATTAGTCTTATTTTTGGATTCTTTTTCTATAAGAGCTATATTAATTAATGTTAGGGATATTTTTAACACGTTCCTTAATATTAAATAGGTAATTCATCGACTCCATGCTTCGAGGAAGGCAACACCGAGGGAGATTACACTCCCGAGCACCAGTGAGTGGACTTTTGTTTTATTAAATGGTTTATATGCTTTGAATTATTTATGGTTTGATATATTCTTGAGTTCCAATGATGTTTGTGACATGAATATATATATTTCTATATATCTATATATATATGTGTCTTATGAAATGGTTTTAAATTGTGATTTCGGTTATGTACAAAAGTATGGATATATTTTATGAAATGATTTTGAGGTATGAATATATATATATATATATATATATTATGGAATGATTTTGAGATATGAATATTATATGGTTATATTGATATTTAATCTATGGCTTCTAAGCATGAATATGTTCGATTACAAAATGTTTGACTATTTGGGAAATTATGAAATGGATATTGTTCTTTATATCTAAACACATGATTATATATGTATGTTTTCAAACACACTTGGTATGCTTTCACTACGTTGTAGTACCGTCTCACGGCTGTAGGACAAGTCTCACATGTTTGGGTCACACGCACTGTACTCCAGGGGTATTGTCCGGTAAATACCTTAGTGCAAGCTTGTCTTACGTTTATGTTTATTTTTGGGGAAAAGGCCCCACAACGTAAGGACACGGGTGTGACGCGCTATTGCGCAAGTGCTTACATGTGTGTGGTACTAGGAGTACAAATTGATTGATAACGTAAAGTACTTGTATGGGGATTGAGAGACTGTTCCTCAACACGTACATGGGTGATTGCACATATACCCTGTGTTGGTTTTCTTATCTATACTATTGATATATTTGGTGAAATGACTTATGGAAATATGAATTATTATTTACGAATTTCACTTTGAGATTTACTTTCAGTTATATATATTAAAGTATGAGTTGACATATATTATGGTATTATGATTTTACCAGTATACTGATTTTCAAAACAGGGGATTACTACGTTGAAAAAAGAAAAGTGTTTCGAAAACTTTTATTTTTCGTCCACTCACACCTTTTGTTTTTGCGCCCCCTTCAGGACCTAGTGATAGAGCATCTGGTGAAGTCGAGGCATACGAGTGGCAGCTTTGATTCTCTTCCCGACCATGTAGGGATTCATTTTTATTCAGTTTCTTTAATAATATCCATCCCTGTTATGGATAGAAATTCTAGGAACTTGGTTTATTATTTTGTTTCCGCTGATTCAAATTAGTACGCTTTGAACCTTGTGCATATTGGCATTAATTTCCGCAACCTTTATGACAGTTTAATTTACTTAAGCTAAGTGTTGTCATGCATATAATGGCTTCGTCACTTACGAGTGTCGGCCAACACGCCCAAACTCGGTATCCACGTGGGTATCGAGGGTGGGGTGTGTCAGCTCGGGTAGGTGGTAACCCGTACACAAAGTCCATGGTAATATTTTACCATTTCCAAACTGGAATAAGAAGTCTATGTGATAATTGCAAGGGTTTCTGTCTCTCCGCCTTCACTTGTTGACAAGTAAAACACTGACTCACATATTCAGCGATATCCCTTTTCATCCCTAACCAATAATAGTAAGGCCTGATAGTGTGGTACATTTTAGTAATGCCTAGGCCCATAGCATATGCTGAAATGTGTGCCTTATCTAGAATTTTCCTTTTTAATCCACTATTCTCTTTCAGTACAACTAGCCTGCTCCTTAATATCAAGGCTCCATCTCATCTGACCACGTAATCGGTTCTTATTTCGCCAATGACTTCTTCCTTTAGTTGCCCACACTCAAAATCCTCATCTTGGGCTTTTCGGACTTTATCAACAAGGACAGGCCTAACCTGGAAATGAACTAGTAAAGCTCCTTGATGATCTACATTGAGGATTGCACTAGTACTCCTCAACTCTGCCAACATCGAAATGTATGTTGCCCGAATAGATGCTAACTGTCTATGGGATTTCCGACTAAGAGCGTCGGCCACCACATTAGCTTTACTAGGATGATAATCGATGATTCAATTATAGTCACTGATCAGTTCCATCCATCTCCTCTGTCTCATATTCAATTCATTCTGTGTGAAAATATGCTTGAGGTTTTTGTGGTCTGTGAAGATACGACAAGTTTCTCCATAAAGATAGTGTTGCCAAATCTTCAAAGCAAAGACCATAGTAGCTAACTCCAGATCATGGGTGGGATAATTAATCTCGTGTCGTTTGAGTTGCCTAGAAGCATAGGCAATGACTTTCCCATGTTGCATCAGTACACAACCTAAACCATGCAACAAGACGTCCTTGCAGATATCGAATTCACCACTTTCATCAAGAAGAACTAAGACTGGTGCATGAGTAAGGTGATGCTTTAATTCCAGAAAACTCCGCTCACAACTATCATTCCAAATGAACTTAACTCCCTTTCTGGTAAGCTTGGTAAGTGGTCCCGCTATAAATGAGAAGTTCTGTACGAAATGCTGATAATAGCCTGCTAAGCCCATGAAACTCCTTACCTCGGTCATATTGGTCGGTTGCTCCCAATTTACCACTGCATCCACCTTCTGCGGATTAACAAAGATACCTTCAATAGAAATCACGTGCCCCAAGAAACTAGTGCGATCGAGCCAGAACTGACATTTACTGAACTTGGCATACAACTGTGTTGCTCTCAGGCTTTCCAAAACCATCCTTAAATGCTTAACATGCTCGACCTCACTTTTAGAATATATCAGAATGTCATCAATGAACACTATCACAAACTGATCAAGGTATAGTCGAAAGACCCTGCTCATCAAGTCCATGAAAGCAGCTGGGGTATTAGTTAGCCTGAAAGGCATCGCTAGGAACTCATAACGCAGCTGATGATATCCATATCTAAGATCAATCTCGAAGAAAACTCGTGCACCCTTAAGCTGATCAAACAAATCATCGATAAGAGGCAACAGATAACGGTTTTTCAGAGTCACCAGGATAAGTTGCCTATAATCGATGCACAAACGCATACTCTCATCCTTCTTCTTAACGAACAAAATAGGGGCACCCTAAGGTGAAGTACTGGGTTGAATAAACCTTTTGTCAACTAACTCTTGAAGTTGAGTTTTCAACTCCCTCAATTCAGCTGGAGCCATACGGTAAGGTGCTCGGGAAATAGGATCAGTACCTAGTATCAGATCGATCGTGAATTTGATCTCTCTGTCAGGAGCCAATCCAAGTAAATCCTCAGGAAACACGTCAGGATATTCATTGATCATGCGAACATCCTCAACTCGAGCTGGTGAATTTTCTTTCATAACCACATGAGCCAAGTATCCTTGACAACCTTTTTGCAACAGCTTCTTTGCCCTCAACGCTGAAATCAAACTGCTATGCAAAATTCTTTTCTCACCCTCAAAGGTAACCTCCGGTTTACTAGGTTTTTTGAATGTGACCACCTTAGTGTGACAGTCCACCAAGGCATGGTACTTGGATAGCCAATCTATACCCAGAATAAGATCAAAATCAACAATATTTAAAGGAATGAAATTTGCCTCCATGATTTCGTCACCAACGAAAGCTGGGCAATCTCTAAATTCCCATTAGACGGTGCTCGTTTACCCCATGGGTTGAGATATAACCAACTCGCACTCAAGAGGTGTAGGTTGTGGATTGACTTTTCAAGCAAACATAGGAGATATAACCGAGTGAGTAGCACTCGGATCAATTAGAACTCTAGCATGAAAGCCAAAAATATTTAACGTACCCATAATCACTCCTGAACTCACTCGAGCTTCTTGTTGAGACAAAGTGTAGACTCTGCCATGTGCCTGTGCGTCCTCCTCCGCGTCCTCTATGAGATGGACCACCACGGTTTGCTTGACTAGTCTGTGTGCTGCTACTAGATACCACTCCAAAACTCTGATTCTGTTTCTGCACTTGATGCTGATTGCTACCACTTTGATCTGTCCTCTGTGCGGGTCCTGAAGCCATGCTCTCACTACCCTGCTGCTAAAGTAGCGGGCAGTCCTACGCCAATGATCAAGTTGACCGCAACTATAACACCCATCCGAAAGAACCTGACAAGGACCGAAGTGTTGCCAATTACATTGCCCACAAAAAGGTTGATCGGATCTCACTAAGCCAACAGAATACTGAGAGTTGCCTATGCTTCCTCCTCCAGAACGAGAGCCTGAGCTAGACCCTCCACTGGAAAAACCAGAGCTCTGACCACTCTTTTTGAAGCTCTGCTGTTTCCTCGAACCTCCTACAAAAAATTTCCCCTGCTGATGTCCTCTATCATATCTACTACCACCGCCTCCAGTATAGCCACTAACCATGGATTGCTCAACATTCAGTGCCAATTCCAGCTCCATTTGATAAGTCGGGCACCTATGAGAAACAGTGATGATTCAGATGTCTCGTCTGAGTCCCTCGTGAAACTGAGTCTGTAACTCCACTGGGTTGTTCTCCATCGCGGGACAGTGCCTCATAAGCTCCCTGAACTGTGTCCCATACTCAGATATTCACATATTGCCTTGTTTCAAATCAAGGAATTCTCTCCTCTTCCTAGCTCTGTACTCATGAGCGAAAAATTGGACGCAAAACCTCTGCTTGAACTGCTCCCAAGTGACATGGGTACCTTGAGGAAAGGTACTCTCCTCAATGTCCCACCAGCTCCTGACACTTCTCGTAAGGAAGAAAGCAGTAGTAACCACATGTTGGTCTCCTAGACAATTCATGCTCCTGAACGTCTTCTCCACCTTCTCGGGCCATAGTTTGGCAGTTTCCCCAGTAGCAATTCCCTCAAGTTCCCACACACCTAATCCATGAGTGATGACCAGACCCAACTGGGCATAGTCAGGTAAATTTGGCTGACATCGAGGTGGCATAGCTCTGTTGAAAAGAAACATTGAGATACTCAGTACAAGAATGATGTAACTAAGTGTTTGTCATGAGAATTCTTTGATCATATGCTCTGATACCAAGCTGACACACCCCGCCCTCGATATCCACGTGAACACCGAGTTTGGGATGTGTTGGCTGACAATTGGAACTGACGCAACCATTTTATGCATGACAGCACTTAAATTATACAATTTAAACTTAGAAAGAGTTAATTTATTTATCAAATGAGCTGCCAAAAAGTTTGCAGAATTTATTACAACATGCATAAGGTTCAGAGCGTAACTAATGTAAGGCAACAGAATAAATATAAGAGTCAAGCTCCTAAAATTTCTATCCATAACAGGGATGAATATTATTAAAGAAACTGAATAAAAGATAAACTCTCTACATTTTCGAGAGAGAATTAGAGCTGCCACACTAAGCCTCAATGTCTACGGGATGCACCGCTACTAGGTCCTGAAGGGGGCGCAAAAACAAAAAAGTGTGAGTGGATGAAAAAGAAAGTTTTCTAAAACTCTTTTCTCTTTTTGAATATAGTAACCCCCAGTTTGGAAACCAATATATATATAAAATCATACTACATTTATAGTTGTTACGTAAAACTTATCGAGTAGAAACATAAATTCATAATATTTCCTTGTAAAAGATATATTCAAAGTAAATCACAAAATACGAATTATCACAAGATAAACCATTTTTCCAAGCTATCTCAAAAGATATACAATAATAATATCACAAGGTATATAAGCAATCACCCATGTACATGCTGAGGGACCTCCTTCCAACCCTGTACAAGCTCTTTATCTTATAATCACTTTGTACTCCTAGTACCACACCCATGTAAGCTCTTGTGTGATCAGTGCGTCACACCCAAGTCTTTACGTTGAGGGACCTCCCCTAAATAATAAACACAAATGTAAAGACAAGCTTTCACTAAGGTATTTACCGGACAATACTCCTGGAGTACAGTGTGTGTGACCCATACATGTGAGACTTGTCCTACGGCTGTGAGACGGTACTTAAACGTAGTGAAAGCATATCTAGTGTGTGAAAACATAGACATTTGTTGGTGTAAAATGCATGATCATGCCCACGTAAGAAATTCGTATCTCAAATATAAAATATGTATAGGTATGATCAAATCAACAATTTAAATTCATCCGTATATATATATATATATATTCATATATATAGTAGTATAAAACCATTTAATAAAACAATATCCACTCACAGGTACTCGAGAGTGTAGTCCTTCTGTGGGTCCTGATACTGCAAACGATTGAATGTACGGTCCCCTAAACATAATTTAAAGAATCAACTTAATAACTTTCCCTAAGTAAATAACCCTTCATGGTACAACTAATGAAATACAACGAGAAAAATAGAGAAACGGGGCTCAAATTGGAATTTTCAATGTTCAAATTTTTTTTTCACTTGACGGAATATTCCATTATACTTAATGGAATATTCTGTTAAATATAACAAAATACTCTGTCAGAATCGGAGTATTCCGTTAGCTTCTGTTAGACAAAATATTCCTGGAATATTCAAACACGGATTTGGAAATGGATCGGGTAAACGGATCGGTATCGGGTATTGGGGTCGGGTCAACCTCGTTTGGGCTGCAACTTGGCCGGTTTTTGCAGATGTTGGCCGGAAAATGTATAGGGTCTGTTTAGCTTCGTTACTCGACCAAATTTTGTGATCTTTATATCAAAATGAAGCTTACGAAGAGAAGAATAAGATTATACCAAATGGGAGTCCAAAAACTAATCAGAGATGGCCTGAAATAGGTCGGAAACATACAGAACTCGCCTGAACTTCGCCGAAAACTAGGGAATGTTTCTTCCCCTTTGATATGCGTAAAAACTCAGCTGTTTAAGGTGTATAATATATGAAAATTCATCTACTTGACGAGGCCTATCTAATGGTAGTGATCTCAAGGCTTACCTTTGTTGGAAACGACAGAAAATTCGCCGGATAACAGGGTCTCGTCAGAGGTCCTTAGTTTGGACAATTTCGGTTTTGACTTTCAAGAGATGAGGACCGGGGCTTCGTTCACCAGGGAGAGAGAGTCACTGTGGTGGTCTGGGTTCAACGAAATTCAACGAATTTTAGTTTGTGGGTGTGTGTGTCCTTGAGAAGAAGAAAGGAGGGTCGGAGAGGAAAATAGGGTTAGGGTTTTGAAACCCTAAATTCTAATTTTCTTTAATTAAATACTCTCCCAATTTCTGGAAAGGGAAAATAAAATAAAAGAAAATTTACAAAATATGCTTTCAACGTGAAATTACTAAATTGCCCTCAAACTTGAAAGTTTCGTAGAATATTCATATTAGCTCCAAATTACATTCCACTTGCGCCCACGCTTTTGTATCGACGAGTACTACAAAAATGCCCTAAAACAATAATTGATACGTGTCATGTCACATCCCGGACCGGCTCTGCCGTAGCACGATAGTGTCCGCTTTGGGCCACGCCCTCACCGTTTTGTTTCTAGGAACTCATGAGCAACTTTCCAGTGGGTTATCCCATCTTGGGATTGCTCTAGCCCAAACTCGCTTAACTTCGGAGTTCTGATGGACTCCAAAGCTAGTGAGCTCTCAAAAGGCCTCGTGCTAAATGGAGGTGGGCATGTACATATAAGGTACATCACCCCCTCTCCGTTGGTCGATGTGGGATGTCACAATCCACCCCACTTAAGGGGAACCCGGCGTTCTCGTCGGCACATCTGTACCGAACGGCAGAGTGGTTCTGATACCAATCTGACACACCCCGACCCAGATATCCACGTGTCAATATTGAGTCGAGATATGTTGGCCAACATCCTAGAAGGGATGACGAAAGCCATAGTGTAAGTGTTATGTAAAAGTGCAAATAAATTAAAACTAAATGCTACTTTGAAATTATTTTCAAAATAGTGTGCGAAGTGCAGGGCCCATAATACAAAGTAATCAGCCTTAGAGCATAGCTAAAGCGCAGTAACGTAATTATGCCATGCTTTTACTTATGATTTAAGTACAAAGAAATTATATTATGTTGAGGCTTGTGAAACTGCAATGGCATGATTATGTGTATTTTATCTGCTCATCATACATGCATTCACTGGTGTCTAGTACTCGTCCGGGACAGGACTAGCCTTCACGTGTATGTTCACATCTGCACCGTTATGCTAACTTTGGATCCATTGTAGGTGCCAGCCTGTACTAGTTTGCATTAGGCAACTAGGACTCGTATGTGATGCGCTTAGCGCCAACTTCACGTGATCGTAGTACCGAGTATATATTTATTACACCCAGCCTGTTCCATTTAGCTACTTTCTGTTACAACCCGTCCCAAAATTTATGTGAAATTACCAAAATACACCTAGTGTCAATGTTGACTTTTGTTGACTTTTCGGGACGACTTGTAAAAATTTATTTCTTTACATATTCTTGATGTACTCGTCGACACGAACGCGTGGGCGCAAGCGGAACTCAATTCGGAGTTAAAACGAACATTTTACGAAGTTTTAAAGTTTTTGGCTGGCTGCACAGCAGCCAACCCTCCCCATCATTCTGCACGTTCTCATTCTCTTTCTCTCCCACTTCTCTCTCCCGGCCAAAAAACTTCCAAAACATACACAAACCCTAGATTTTGGACGAATCACAAAACCATCAAACCGAGACACGAGACCATAGCCATTTTGATCGTCTCGTCATTCTAGACGAGGCTGTGATTTTAGAATCTCCAAACTCGAGCCCAATCGTCCAAACCGACGCCGGAACAAAAACGACGAACTGCCATTCAAGTTTCTGTACAATCCCGACATAGGTAAGCCTCGAAACCATTACCATTGGTTTTATTGGATTGAGTAGGTTCAAATCGATATAAAGAACGTCGAATTTGGTGCAGTTTTGAAGGAGAACGGAATTAGGGTTTCCCGAAGCTTACCGGCCAATTTCAGGCCATCTCCGGCCATTTTTCCGGCCTCAAATTGGTATGAAAATATTCTACTCGTCAATACCTTCATTTTGATATATGGCACGTTAAATTTGGCCAAAGAACGAAGAAGATATGAATTTTTGAAGTTTTGGAATTAATTCGGAAATTTTCCATAAATTCCGGAGAACCAGGCGACGGAGGACGGCGACGCCGGCGGGGGCTCCGGCGACCGGCGAGAGGAGGAAGAAGAGGGAATATTCCGTCAACGGTAACAGAATATTCCTAACGGCGTCAGAATATTCCGTCTAGAAGGTATATTCCGTTAACTTTAATGGTGCTGACGTCAGCAGGTGCGTGCCAGCGCGTGTCGGCGTGTCCGACCGTTTCCCGGCGCGTGGCTGCGCACGGCGGCGCCGGCGGCGGTGGACGGCGGCGGTAGGGTTTTCGGGGCCCGGAAATCATTTTTCGCTAAAATAATAATATTTTTGGGGGATTTTTCTTTAAGGCCTATTTTTAATTTATTTTAGGGAAGTTCTAATTTGTTCCCTAATATTAAATAGGTAATTCTTCGACTCTGCACACCGAGGAGGGCAACACCGAGGGAGATTTCACTCCCGATCACCTGTGAGTGGACTTTTGCTTTATTAAATGGTTTTTATGATTGGAAATGAATATGGATTTGATTTCTATATAGTTTTAAATGGTTTTCAAAGCATTTTTATTGATATATATATTTATTATTAAATATATATACATGTTGATAATTGTTTATGCAACCATATTTGTTTTAATTATGGTTATATATTGGGAAATGGATTTAAATGGTGATTGTGGTTATATACCAAAGTATGAATATATGTTATGAAATGGTTTATACTATGATATTACTTTTGCATAAATATTAAATGATATTTGATAGATAGTTTTGAAGGAAGGTTTTATTTATGCAATATTAAATATTTGGGACTTATGAAAGGGATCTTGCTTATTATATCTAGACACATGAGTATGTATGTATGTTTTCAAACACACTTGGTATGCTTTCACTACGTTGTAGTACCGTCTCACGGCCGTAGGACAAGTCTCACATGTTTGGGTCACACGCACTGTACTCCAGGGGTATTGACCGGTAAATACCTTAGTGCAAGCTTGTCTTACGTTTAAGTTTGTTTATGGGGAAAAGGCCCCACTACGTAAGGACTCGGGTGTGACGCGCTGCGGCGCAAGTGCTTACATGTGTGTGGTACTAGGAGTACAAATTAATGGATAACGTAAAGTGCTTGTACGGTGATTGAGAGGCTGTTCCTCAACCCGTACATGGGTGATCGCGCATATACCCTGTGTTGGTTTTCCCTTATATATATTATTGGAATTATTAATTGTGATTTACGAATATTATACTTTTAAGTGTTTCAGTTATACTCATGAAGTACCTTTTGAACTATATTATGATAGTATGTTTCTACGATTATACTGGATTTCAAACAGGGGGTTAGTATATTGAAAAGAGAAAGGTTTTGCGAAAACTTTGATTTTTGTCCACTCACACTTTTGTTTTTGCGCCCCCTTCAGGACATAGTGATAGTGCATCCGGCGAGTCGAGGCATCTGCGTGGCAGCTCTGATCATCTATCCCGACCATGTAGGGATTTATCTTTTCTTTTCAGTTTCTATAATAATATCCATCCCTGTTATGGATAGAGATTCTAGGAACTTATTTTATTATTTGGTTTCCGCTGTTTCAAAATTAGTATGCTCTGAACCATATGCATATTGACATTGATTTCCGCAAACTTAATAGTATTCTAATTTTGTTTCCACTAAGTGTTGTCATGCATTTAATGGCTTCGTCACTTACGAGTGTCGGCCAGCACGCCCGCATTCGATATCCACGTGGGTATCGAGGGTGGGGTGTGTCACTTTCTACATGGGCTTGTGTGTCTGCATATGTCGATGAGCATATCGTATTATATATTTATATGTTGTTGATTATGTTATGTGTTGAGAAGTTTTGGTATTTACTTATACCTTTGGCCTTGTTGCCTTTATACGGTTTTGTTGACAAGTATACGATATAGTTGTTGAGGTATTGCTATATTTTTGGCGGCGGTGCCTTATTAACGTTTTGACGTTGAATATTATATATTATGTTGAGATAAAGGTATTTATCTATATCTTTGGAAATTTTCATACTATACGTAGTATGATTTTGGGAAACTATACAGGAATTTTCAAAGAGGGTTATTATGTTTTGATAAACAAAGGTTTTTTAAATGTTTATTTTTGTCCACTCACATTTTATGTTTTGCGCCCCTCCAGGTTTTAGGGGGCTGATCTGGTGGCAAGTGAAGTTATCACTGGTGGTTCTGACACCCTCTACAAGTACTGTATGGAAGTATGTTCCTACTAGTTGTATTATGTCTATCCTTACCAGGATGGAATTACTCTTACGTTACTGCGTTTTAGCTATGCTCTGAAACTGATTACTTTGTATTATGAGCCCTGCACTTCGCACACTATTTTGAAATTAATTTCAAAGTAGCATTTAGTTTTAATTTATTTGCACTTTTACACAACACTTACACTATGGCTTTCGTCATCCCTTCTAGAATGTCGGCCAACATATCTCAACTCGATATTGACACGTGGATATCTGGGTCGAGGTGTGTCATGTCGTGACGAAAAAGTCAACACTTACCCTCTAGGAGTATTTTGGTAATTTAACAACTATGCGTGAAAATTCATATGAAAAAAATTAGGGACGGGTTGTAACAAATCATAAAATAATTTTTGCATTTCATCTAAATTTTTTGCTCTAAACTAGAAATGTCTCATTTTCTTTGGCTAAAATTTTATTTAAAAAAAAGCGAAGTTTAATTATATACCCTAAATTTATTTATTTTATTACAAATTAATAGTATTAGAAATGGAAATTAGTAAAATTAAAAGCGAAATCATAATAAATTTTAATATTAAAAAGATATTTCTTAACTGTTAAGAATTGCGCTACTCACATACATACATCCCCCATCAATCCCACCAACCCCCATTTTCCCGCTCTCGATAATTTTGAAAAACAAAGTAGCAATCTTATCTTCACTGTCCCCGTTATTCCCAAAATACCCTTGATTCACTAGTTTAAATACCCACCACCAATCCTAAGAACCCCCTACCAATCTCTCTTCCCCCCAACTCTTCTCTCTCTTGTAAACCCTAACCATATGTTCTCTTGAGATCTTAAAGTCATTATACTATTTGACTAGTATCTACATTAAAATTTCATATACAGTCTCATTCATCTTCGATTAGAAGGTATGTTAATAATATACACTTATTTTGTTGGTTGAATTTAATTGCATGTTCCATTTATCTTTGTTGTTTTGTTCTTTAGTTATTTGTGTTTAGAAGATCTATTCTAATGTCAATGTTAGATCTTCTTTTTATTTTAGGAATTTTTTTGTTGTGTCAGGCTCGATTTGTGTTTAGCATCAAGGAATTGAACAGATCTATGATGTTCGACTCCTTGTAATCGAAGATTTAACAAAATTTTACATTATTTGGGGGTTTCTAGATGTATCTTAGGCTAGGCTCAAAAAACGTTAGGCTCTAGTCGGGCGGCGGATAGGGGCTTAGTCCCTAGGCACCTAGGTGGGGGCCTAGGCGGACTAGGTAGATTTAAGTAAATTTATTATATATCATATAAATAAGTGCCTATTTACACTTAAAAAAAACAAAAAAAATATACTTATATTGAGAATTTGGAGAAATAAAATGCAACATAGAATAATACATAAATTTATAAAGTACTACAATTTATTGAAAATAAAACATGGGAGAAAAGTTAAGCATATAATGAGTGTTCTTGGATGAAACATTTATCCAACAAGTCTACAGAATGATATAATAAGATACTTGCAAAGTTGCAAGGCTAGGCCTCAATCTCTTCTTCTCCATTTCCCTCCAAGACTCCCTCCGTATCGGACTCAAACTCAAATTCCTCCTCATCTCCCTCTTCTTCCGTGTCCTCATCCGATACAAAATCTTCTTCATGAAGTTCTCTTACTTCAACAATTCTACAATCCACAACGAAAAATGCTATTCTTTATTAAGCATGAACAATTGAACAATCCACTATACCACATGCATTACCACTAAAACATCACAGTTTTAAATTTTAATTTAGGCTTTTGTTTAGCTCAAGATAGCATAAGCCATTTAATCACAATTTCACTTTTTCAGTTATTACATACAGATTCACATTTCATAACATCACAATTTCACCTTGTCCGTTTTTTTTTGCTTTGTTTTCCAATTTGACTTTGTGTAAGATAAAAATCACAACATCACAATTCACAACAACATAAAGCAAATTAACGATTAAAAAAAGACAAACATGTAAGATGCGACTTGCGAGCTCCTTGCGATGCGAGCTTCTTGGAAGTCTTCGACGAGAGCAGCCACGAGGCCCACGACCACGACCCACGAGTCCAAGCAAACAGAGAAAGGCGAGAGAGAGAGAGAGAGACAACTGTGCGTGCGATGCGAGCTCCCTGTCCCTGGAATTGGAAGTCTTCGACGAGAGAGCTGCCACGAGAGAAAAGCGAGAGAGAGAGAGACAGTCGTGGCGTGGGTGGCGTGGCCGCGCAAAGAGAGAGGTCGTGACTCGTATCTCGTTCCGTTGTTCGTATAAGGTCAAGGTAAGACATAGAGATGGCGCGGGAGAGAAAATGGGGAATTAGGGATTTTGGGTTTTCTTTCCAGAAAACCATTTCACATTTATTAAAAAATAAAAATTAAAAAAAAAGCTCTGCCCAGCGCACCTCATAGACCTCCTAGGCGCCTGCCTAACAGTAGACCGATTTTTCCAACGATTTGCAGCTAATCTCCTCGGAACCTCACCGTCTATAACCTAGGCGCCGCCTAGGCTGATTTTTAGAACACTGATATTAGGTTATACCATTTTTGTGCTTGGTACGAACCTTATTTGGTTACGAGGAACTTGTCTGATTACTTAGTTTGCGTCTACGAAGATGTATACTTAGGTGAGTGTTTGTTTTTCTTTTAATGTTAGGATGCCATTTTGTGTCAAGCGCGATCTACAACGAATTGAAAGAATCTAAAAAGGTTTGTCTCCTTGTAACCAAACATTAAACCTTTGTTTGGCAGTTCGGTTCTTAAAACCGAACGAAATGGAATGTTCGGGTTTAAAGAGCTAAACTCAAATGATTTGTTCAACTCTTTTTGAATACAACGATATATTTATAGTAAGACATGTGGGATTGGGTTAAGCCACACAATAGGCTAACTATTATAATTTGGTATTGAACTCGCCATCCACAAGAGTCGAACCTAAGATCCTCCACTCACAAGTGGAAATAAATACCATTAAACCATAGTACTAAGTGAAACCAACCTTGGAAGCCTGTTAATTATTAGGCATGGATAACGCGTTTAGTCACCTTATGATGTGCTACTAATATATGCTAGTGACTGGTGGTGCTATTTTCTTGTAGCGAATGTAGTTCTTCATATCCTTTTACCCTTTCCACTCCCATTAAATATCAACATGATGTGCTACTAATATATGCTAGTGACTGGTGGTGCTATTTTCTTGTAGCGAATGTAGTTCTTCATATCCTTTTACCCTTTCCACTCCCATTAAATATCAACATGAGAATACAAAAAGTTTTGCTCCCATTAAATCTAAACTCTATGATACTTAAAAACCTTAGGAATCACAAATTTCAGCTTGAGCTAACACTTTTGAATTAGGTCTTGTGTCATCACAAATGGTATATGTGGACACTCCTATGTGGGATCCAATGACTACATATGATGACTACATATGATAACGTGGATATGTAGTAGGTTAATGGTCGCTCATCCATTAGTGTATGTGTGATTCTCCTTTATTGGGAACACCAGGTTATGAAGGAGAATAGATTGTTCTATCCATACATGCATGGATCTGACATCTATAATACGCTGATGAGAAGATATAAGGATACCAAGCAAGGGTTGAGTAACCGCACATGCAAAAAAGGTAGATAAAAAAATGAAGAAAAATGACTTCGAAAATGCTTACCTTGTTCACTAGAGTCCGCCCTAACGTGCCCTTTTGCTTGTGCATGGTGTTTATAAGTATAAGAGTAGGGGAGAAGATCATCAATCTAGGGTTTCGGATTATTTCAGTATTTCTTGGATGAGATATAGGTTTGAGTTTTTGGAGCACACATTTTGCGATTAATGAATACAAAAGTTTGACAAAAAACAATAACGTTTAGAAAAACAAAGAAAAAAAATTGTGTATGTGAGTGGTGGGGGGAATAATAATTTTCATTAACTAGTTATTCTGTCAAGATTTGGGAAAAATCTTGGGTGGTACGTACTATTCAATGGTCTGACCCCATATTTTCTCTATTGAGTTAATTTGTATGTTTCATTTTTGGTTGGAACTAAGTCATATGCTTAGCATTGCACTTTTATTTTTGCTTGTATTTCTAAAAGAAAATAATTTTATTTCTCACTCTCAGCTTTACTTATCTTCAAATAGTTATCTATGATTTAAATTAGATAAGTTTTTTTGAATATATACAATATTATCTACATTAAGAGGTGTGAGTGAGCTAAGACTCACAATGGACTAACCATAATAATTTGGTTCAAATTCGCTTTTGGCGAGAATTGAACTTAATATCTCTTCATGAGACCGCTTATGTACAAGTGAAGAGAAATATCACTAAATCATAGTACTAAATATGTACAGCCAATTAACGTGAGTTTGGTGAACTATATATTTTCTCCCATCACACATTTTTCTCTTTCAAGTATATATCTCCTAATTTTTTTGAGTATCGTGATTTGTTTTAAACCACAACAAATTGCCTTTCGAAGTGCATTACTTTTCTTTTTCAGAAAATTTTGAAATATATTTTGAATAATTGTCACACGTTGAATTTCCAGTAATTTTTTATATATTTTATTTGGAAATATCTTAATATACATATTGAATTGTACGCAAATTATATCTTACCAAATCAAAAGAATTTCTTATTCACAAAAAAATTAAAAAAAAAGGATTTGTCTTCTCATTAAAATTTTGATTGAATATATACTTTTTTTGAATCAGTCCATGAATGTCCACAAGTATTAAATCAAAATTTTAGACTTCAAAATCTTGTTTGTTGTTTAGAATTGGTTTGAATATGATAATTCACTAATTAAGTTGAATGAGGATCACCACTTGCATATTTTATCCCTCCCAACTCTACCATTTTTTTTTCAGAGAATAGGGTTTTTATTCTTTATGTTTTGAGTATACAAGTGAAAATTTTTTACATCAAAACGAAAATAAATAAGGGTTTCATTGAACTAGATTATAAAAAAAGCAACTGCAATAGAGAATTGAGAGCTTTCCACCCTTGCATCAAAATTATATACGCTCAAAAAAATCCCAATCAACTGAAAAAAAAAGAACAGAGTTGGGAGAAAAAAGAAGAAAGAACACCCTTTTGGCGCCTTTAATTTACAAACAAAACTATTGTTGAACTATTCTCTGTTCATACACAGCCTCCCTCCTCATTTTTGGTAAATTTTTATGTTTCCCTTTTGTATGCAGAACCTACCTATCCCATGGAAGAGCAAAACATCACTGACTCTTTTCCTAAGACTTCGCTGACTGATTGCGAGCCTGCCAATGCAACGGACACTGTCATGGAATCCTCAACAATGAACTTGGAGTCCAATGCAGTGAATGGAATGAAGTTGGAGTCTATTGATAAAATTGGAGTGAAGTTGGAGTTTGATGATTACGAAACTGGAGTAAAGTTGGAATTTGATGATGACGAAACTGGAGTAAAGTTGGAATCTGATGGAGATGAACATGGAGTGAAGTTGGAGTATGCCGAAAATGGATCGGGGGCCGCCAAAGAAGGGCTAAAGGAAACAGGAAGAGATATTGTTGTCTTCGGAAACAGCAATGAATTGGCAACAATACCAATAATATTGGACTCCAGCAATACCAATAGTAAAGGAAACGGCAAGAAAATGGAGTATGATGATGCAAATAGTATGGCAATAATACCTGCTCCATCCGCCTTATCGCATTTGCCTCCGGAGACTTTACCAAAAAGAGGAAGAGGGCGCCCTAAAGGTTCCAGTAATAAATCGCAGCTTGCTTCCATTGGTGAGTTCTCTTGCTGATTTCCACTGAAAATCCCATATGGATACGAATTTTATTAGAGTTTGTGTTTGTTGATTGTCCAAAAAGTGATCTTGTAAATGTTTTTGTCTCTTTCTTCTTCCACAAGTCAATGCGTAATATCGATTCTGTTGTATGTATCTGTTTGGTTTTCTCTCTTTTGTGTCTAGTTACTTGGTGATGATGATGATAAAGATATTCTTTGTTGTTCCTACTGTTGGATTTTTGGTGATAGAATAGGTGGAATTATGCATGGTTAGTACAGGAATCTGACTTTGGTTTTTTAATGTTATTCATATGACTTGGGATGTTCTTAGTTTCTATGGTTTCTTTTCGTGAAAGAAGATTCTCGTATCTATTTGGTTGAGTAATTTGTCAAAGCTTAATTATTATCCTATCGAAAGCTTTTTGGTGCATGGTTTCTAATAGATTTAAGAAAACCATTTCATCTCTTGCAAGCTGTTACATCGAAGATCAATTTTGTGCTATTATTTTGGATAGATATAGAATATAACTTTAGGGAAATTGAGGGTCTTTCGGTTATGAATGGTCACCAATTCTAGCGATGATTCGAACAAATTCTTCCCAGTATGAACTTTTTCTTTTTCTGATGATCAAGAGAGACTAATTTAGCTACAAGGATGATAACGGGAAGTATGATGCTACAATTGGAGTCTTTTTTGGCTTATGTCATTTCCTAAATAGTTCAAAATTCCTTGTTCTTCTCTTCCTCATTCTACGGTTATCCTGCTTTGTTTTTTGTTGCACTTAACACGCATAAGTTGTAAAATTTATTAGCTGAACATGCTATTCCCCAAATCTTTTAACTTCTGTTAGCAGCTGTATAAGCATACTTTCGTTCTAACATCCACTACTTCTGTTTCTGCAGGTGGGTTTCCTGTGTACCCCATTCGGGGAGAGTTAATGCCTCATGTACTGACTGTTGCGCCTGGTCAGGTAATGTTGGATACATCTGTGAGAGGGTCTCAAGGCCATTTTGATTAGTTATTCTTAATTCTTATGTTCTTTATTCTCTTTTTGCAGAACATTCTTAATCAGTTACTTTTATTATCTCAATCAAGTAATCGAGCAATGTGCATTCTTTCTGCTGTTGGTGTGGTTTCCACCGTTTGTATCCGCAAAGTTTCTGGTGCGTTTCTGAGATTCAAGGCAAGATTCTCACACACAAATTTGTCACCAATTCCTTTTCCTTCAATTCATTTCTTTCAATGGATTGCTAGATTTTTATAACTCGAACTCAACACAACATTAGTGGGTTAAAGTTGACCATTACTTGAGAAAGTTCATAGAACTTTAAACTCGAACAATGAACATATCATCATGTAGTGTTAAACCTCAAGTAACTTGATCCTGACATGACTAACAATTTTAACTGGTATTTTATGAAGAAAATTATTGCTTAAACCTTGTTCCGTGAAGCATTCTATGATTAGCAACTAGGAAAACTGATGAGATAAAATGATGCCATAGCTAGTGTAATTCTTTATTCCTTATTTTCTTCCTTCATGCAGGGTCCATTTCAGATTATCTCTCTATCTGGAACATTTCTAAATGGTTCAACGTGTAATCCACTTGGAAAAATTTGGATGGTAACCGCTTTGCTGGTTAATCCTGATGGGAAGTATTGCGGTGGTTCTGTATTCAGTTTTATGATAGCTGCTGAGCCTGTTCAAGTAAGTTATTTCTTTGTGTGACTGGAAGTGGAATTAAAGTATTTAGTTTTACAGTTCCCGTCGTACTATTCTGGAAATCTAATGTTTGCTATGGAACTCTAGTAAGTTAAAAAGTGCTTGTGGTAATTTTTCAGGACCTTAAACTATTAGCTTGATTGATATGGCAGTTTTATTGGATTTCAAGAATTAATTAGTACTCTTCACAATCAGTCTGAAGTTCGATTACATTTTAAGCAGAACTTTTATTAATACCTGTCAGTCTTTTTTTGGGTATTTTTTGATGCATCAGATCGTTGTTGGTAGTTTTGAGCAAGACACCAGCAAAGAAAAGAAAAGGAGGCGCCTGGCCGAATCTTCTTCCTCTTCTAGTGTGCCAGGCAATGCAGGCATTACAAGGGCTAAGCCCTTGCTAATGGTTCCCCCAACCCCGAAGCACGATGAGATATGCAGTTCATCTACATCTGCTCTCGTGGAAATTCCAGCCAATAGCGGAGCGGGTCATCTAACTGCTGCAAACAGCATCAATCCTGCTTCTTTACCAAGTTTTGGTCAGAATGTTAATCCTGCTTCTCTACTGGGTTTTGGTCAGAATGTCCCGCAGCCAATGCTGGGTCCAAGAACATCCCTTGACATCATCCCTTTTGTTCCTTAGACATACAGGTAGCTCTACTTCTCTCTCTCTCTCTCTCTCTCACACACACATACGCACGCACACTACAAAGTCACTGACAAGGGTAGACTGATATATCTTTTGTTTCTAACTTGTTTAGGTCTATGCTGAGCTTCTGACCTGAAGAAGAAGTGTGCTGTTCAGTTTGCAAGACCACAGTGCAAGATTTTTACCGGTGTTTGATGTGCCTGTAAACGAGATCTTGGAGTTGTTATTGCTGTTGTTTTTATGTTGCAACTTATTATAGATTTTGCGCTTCGGTTTAGGGATCAGTATTTTGAACTTCTTGTTGCATGAGGATAGCTTAAGATTTTATGGTAGGAAACAGACATGAGATCAAATTTCAAATGCAATTTTATATCTTGAGGCCTTTGAAATTAAATCATGGATATTTCTGCAGTAGAGATATTATCTGCACCTACTTTTGCAAAGATGGTACAACATTATACAGACACATTATATTGTGTAGATTTCAACCTTTTATTAGATTGCAGATTGTCTTGCACCTACTTTTGCAAGTCAAAATAAGAATTGCTGCAAATCGGAGATGCATAATATTATGCAGAATGGAACGGCGAGCAAATACTTCAGTTACAAGGGAAATCGAACCTAGGATCTACACTTCATCCACCCTGTCTATACCACTTGAGCGAAAGCTCGTGGGCAAAAGTGAGCAGCATTTTCTTAATGGTGTTCATACATTAGCAAATAACCGATAAGTTTTGGCATCGAGGCTTATTTGTCTTACAGCAGCTATTGCAGCTAGAACCCCCAAGATTGAGAAAACCACTGCAATAGTGGTGTTTAACAAGAAAATGGGGCTTCTTTTAGATGGCTTGAAGGTCAAGTTATAGAACACAACAGGCAAGATGAAGTCGAGGGGCATGAAACCAAAAGCCCCAATAACCGAATTGATGTCCCCAAAAAATGGAAGCATTGCTGCTATGATGGTTGCTAAGATGACAGACATCGAGCGAGAGATTACCCTCGGGATCATATTGCGAGCAGAGAATTCTTTGCTAGTTGGATCTGCAAACGTTCGCTCAAGAACTTCATTTGTGGGCTGCAGATAAACCTGCAAACCAAGCAAGTGGATTAGTGTTTGGCTCCATGTTTGAAGAAGAGATTTCGGCTGGTGCCATTCGATTAATTTCTTACCACGCCAACTGCTGATAGTTGGAGTATGGTGAAAAGGTTGATCATGAAGATGAACCACTTTGGCACCAATGGATTGCCATCATCCAAGAAGTTGCTAAGGATGAGGCCTTCAGCTTGGTTGCCAAATGCCCAAAAGCCAGAGATGGCAACACTGGAGAAAGTCATTGTCACTACTGCATAACAAACACATAGTCCCTTGAACATCTTTCCCTTCACTGGTGGTGCTAGTGTTGCCTATTACCAAAAATCATACAATTATTAGTTCCAAAATCCAGGAAACAAAGAACCATGCTTGAGCCTATTAGGGTGTGTTTGGGAGTATTTTTGACCATTCCAAAAGCGTTTTTGGCTGTTATTGGCTGAAATATAGACAAAAATGTTTTTGGTTCGACTTAACACTTTTCTAAGAAATGATTTCAGGTGAATATGTAAGAAGCACTCGAGTTTTTAATAAAATAACTATGTGCTTCTAACAAAATCACCAAAGAATAAAAACATGTTGTTGCAAGCAGTACTTCCAAACAGGCCCACAATACTAAATCCTAAGAATATGAGAGGGAAGTTAAGGAGAATTGGAATATTTTGAACCTGAATTTCTGGAATGATACCATTGCCAAATGTTGTAGCAATGATGGCATTGGCATTAAAGACCCCAAAAACTCGACTTTGAGTGTTGCCATTCAAGGAATAGTCCTTATGTGGCCCTTTGGAAGAACTTCCTGACAAAAAAAAATTATATTTCATGCTTGGTAAGTTTTCATCTAATCCAATAGACAAGAGAATGTAATTAACGTTTTCTTTTTATTCGAGCAATATTTTAATTTATTCTAAAGTACGAAAATAGTGATTCCAATTCGAGTGCCTACAAAAAACACACTTTTTTAGTCAACTTGACCATGCCTAGATAAGCCATAATGCAATTAACTTGATTTAAGTGACTGTATGTCGTGTTTGGCAATGTAGCCAAGATATTACCAATGTAGATGCAGGCAGCAGTGGTACAAGCACTATATGCCAGGCAAAGAAGGACAGACACCAAGTTGATGTGCCTGAGCGAGTGAAAAGATGGGATTTGAGCCAAAAGCAGCATTAAGCACCCAAATATGATCACAAACTCGTATAACTTCATAGTCCCATTTGGGTTGGTCAGCAAGTAAACTGCCTGCATATATATAAGAAAATAAAACATATTTAAAAACGTTGAAAAGCTTGGACTAAATAACATTACAATGTGCATAGAAATACTAGAGATAAAACGGTCTAGTGGTATTTCTCTCCACCTGTAAGTGGAAGATCTTTGGTTTGAATCTTGTAGATTGCGAGTTTGATATATTTTTAAAAAAAATATATAGTTTATTATTATTAAAGGAAGGGGGAGGGTTCGAAACTATTACAATAATTTAGGGGAGGGGAAAATTTCAACTTAGGTCGCATGGGTAGAAACCTAACACCCTATCCACTAGGATATTGGACCACATGCTAGTTTGATATCAATTTATTATGACTCGCCCATTGTGTGACTTAGCTCGAGTTCCCCTCCCTTTAATATAAATAATATTGATGTGCTCAAACAATAAAAAAACATAAAACAAAATTAAAGAAGGTGCTAAAGAATTAATCGGATTACCTTCATGCATTGTCCTCCCAAAAGAGTACAGGCCACAACAGCACCATAGCATACTAGGAATTGAATTGGTCCGACAAAATAACGACCCCATCTGGGACCTGTAAAATTCAATTTGTTAAAGATAATCGTTATACCACAATAACAATGACATATTGGCAGAAGTTTATTTTTGTGCCTATAATTTGTGAAAGTATATATTTCACTTAGTATTACAATATAGCGGTATTTTTTTTCATCACTTATAAGTGAGATATATTAGATTTGAATCTCGTGAATGACAAGTATCACATACCCTTAACACATGAACAAATATGATCATTGCGGTACTTTTTTATCACGCTAATAATGAGGTTTGGTGATTAAATTAGGTATGAATGTCAAAGAATCAATTTTGAGGCCATCTCCAATGGAGGGCCAAATCCTTGCCCATTTTGTTGTAAAACTCATCTCCAATGGAGGGCTACTTGCAATCTTGAAAAAAAGATTTCAAGGCCAAAGGGAGCCGGGCTTGCCAAATTTGGCCTCCAAATTAGGAACGGGCCAAAACTGTTCATTGGGCCCAGTGGAAGAAAGGGCCGATAAGGGCTTACTGGATAGCTAAGGGTTTTGATTCCATGCAGCAGGTTGCATGTTTTATCACGCACCTGCAACCTTTTTGTCTGCAGGATCAGGGCCCAAAGTCATTCAACGGTTCAATTCGAAAAGGTAGACTGACGTCAGCTAGCCGTTGAAATTTTTTTATTTTTAAATAAAAAAAAAGGTTTAAAAAAAAAAAATCAAAAACCTACCGTTAGAATAGCCGTTAGCCTCCTTCTTTTAATATATTAAGTTTTGAATGAAAAATTAGATCTTTGTAAAAAAAAAAATTGTAAAAGTACCCAAAAAAAACTCTATAAATACCTATCTAACATTCAAACAACTTCACACCTTCTTAGCACAAAAAGAAGAAGAAAATATTTCCACATTCTCTACTTATTCACATTTACACTCATTTCCTTCATACATTTCTTCCAATTTGTTCTCCTCATTTTTTTCATTCTCCACAATTTTGAAAATGGTTGGCACTACGAAGGGTGAAAATTGGACACAAAATGAAGATCAAGCACTTTGCAAGGCTTACCATCAATGCTCCCAAGATAGCGTTAAGGGGATTAACATGTCTTTAAAAACTCTTTGGTCTCGCGTCGCACAAAAGTACTTGGAGTTCTATGAAGGCCATGTCCCTCCGACATTTAGACCTCCTCAAAGTTGTAGTTCTCGATACAAGAAGCATATCCCACCCGCCATGAACAAATGGAAGAAAGCCTTGAACGAAGTCGAAAAACTCAATCGAAGTGGAACAAATGTCTTTGATGTCGTGAGTTTAACGTTCTCTTTAATAGTTATTTTTTGTATTCTTGTTTTTATAACAAGTTATTTCTAATGTTTATGTTTTTATTATTATAGGTTCGCCAAGCGGAGGAATTCTACAAAGATAAACTGACCACACTCGCATTTAAATTCCACCATTGTTGGGAAATTTGTAAAGATTGGGTGGCTTTTCAAGATACGCCACAAGAAATATATAATTCTTCATCGTTTCGAAGCAATGTAGGTGTTGATTTGGAGGAGGATAATGAAGAATCATCTCCCCAAGGCGAAGGAGATCCATCTCCGGCTCAACCGCACATTCCTAGAACCTTAGGATGAAACAAGGCAAGAAAAGAGAAGCAAAAGGGTAAGGAGAGGGACAACAAGGCCCTTTTAGATGATTTCACTTCCGCTGTGCGAGCTTTTAATGAACAAACCTCCAAAGCGGTAGAGAATAAGACGCATACACTTAACGAAATGAACCGGCTAAGCAAGAGGAGATGGATAAGAAGAATATGGAGCGATGCCATGTCAACAAAAATCTTATCAGAAATTTGGAGAGTTGCTCACAAATGGACACGCGTGGCTTGAAAATCATATCTGAAAAGTTATGAACAGATAAGAGGTCCTACCTCAACAAAAATCTCGCTAATTGGTTCTCAATCTTACACGTGCCATATCCGAACTATTTGTCAATATATATCTTCTTAAACAATTTGTTCCATAAAATATATTTAGATAAGTGTAAATAGTAGTTTAATTAATTTGAACAATACATAGTAATTGATGTGCGAGTGATGTACCATAATATTTCTCAATATGCTAAAAAGTAATAAAATATTGAGAGAAACAAAATATAGTCTTTGCACCATTGGAGATAGAAAATTATAGCACACCAGTATTTCTTTAAATACTATATTCTTTAAATACTGTACATTGGAGATGGAATACCATTGGAGATGACATGAGATATTGAGAAATGTCACTTCATCAAAAGTTAATTGGTCATCAATAATTCAATATTGGGATACTATATCTATATTCAACACGTTTTCTTGCTAAATCTTCTTTTCAATACACACTATGTATTTGCTATTTTATGCTTTCGAAAGCTCAAACGGCCAAACTTTTTTTTTTTTTGTTTTGGTAAATAATGCCGGCCAACCTTTAAGATGTTGCATGTTCGAAAAGCAGAAATTGACAAGGCCCATTTCAAAGTTAATGGTAGACAAGCCACATCCCCACATTAGGAGAGCAAATGCCTCCAACACCTTAAATAAATAAATAGAGCCTGCTTTTCACACACCTATTTTAGCCTCTCATATATTTTATTTTATTTTTGGTCATTGGATTGAAAAAAATCAAACGAAAACATATAAGATTAAACAATGGTGTGTGAGAGACTAAAAGGATGCGTGTTTATTATTTCCCAATAGTTAAGCATTGTTTGACTTATTCACAATAAAATATGGGAAGTGATTTTCACATTCTTTTAGCCTCTTACACATTCGTGTTTAATCTTAGCAATTAATTCCGCTTGGCTTATTTAATACGATGACCATAAATAAAAAGGGGTGTATGAGAAGCTAAAAAATGTGAGTGAAAATCACTTCCCTAACAGATTTTTGGCACTAATTGACTAAATACGGGTGTTGGTGGTGTACATTATCGTCACTTATGCATCTATAGATTATACACTTCTAATTGCTATCTATATTTCTTTTATTACAAACAATATTTTATACTATTCTACACTGATTAGTAAATCATTAAAGACCACCAAAATGCAATGAGTTGAAGAAAAAAGACCCTAACCATCAAGGCAATCCAACACTTGCTAAATGCTCTATGTATTGATATCACATGTAATATTTTGATATCAATATTCAATATTTATCGATTTGTTGACCCTAAAAATTACACAGCCTACGTGGCGCGCAGGCTGAAGTAACTAAGAACTAATTACGTCCTTCAATGGTGTGAGTGCTGATGCAAGCGTGCTAATTCGCCGCTGAGCTTGGCCGGGCGAATAACTTGAATGTGGTGATGTGATGAAATGCGTTGCTAACTTCTGAATCATGCGATTGTGGCCAAGGAAAGAACACTCTAGGCTTCTAAAACCTGAAGGCAAGGCTATGCAAATCACTATGAAGTTCTGGGTCTTGTGCACTAGGTTCGGCAACCTCAACTTTATTGGTAAAAATATAAGTTCTCCAAATCGGTATCAAATTGAATGAACAAAGATACTCAAAGGAGATGAGGTGTCTTTATTGTAAAAGTGGTTCAGCTGTCTGCGTGCCGAACTTTGAATGTGACCTAAGTAACCAATCATAAAACACCTCACTTCGCCAAGAAAGCTAATGAAGTGACCTCGTTCAACAAGAGAATCAAAGACTCATCGCCGACAGAGACTTGAGATAAATAGCTAGTAACAAAAGAAAGAATCCTTGTCTATCCAGTAGGTCGAAACTCCTTAAGTAAGCTGACTCTACAGCTCCAGCCCCGTATATCCAGTCGGTCGCCTTCACTGTTGCTTCTGGAAAACCTCGTATGTCCAGTTGGTTATTGTCCATTGGCTGCCAACCCAAACCTGTCTATCCAATCGAAATTTGTGTCGACAGTTAGCAAGTCAATTTTCACAAAAGGGTATGAAAGGTTTCAGGTAGAGCATTGATTTGTGTATTGAGTTGAAGGTCCTTTCCTCGTTGCCAATGCATCTGCTTATATAATGCTCACTTCACAAATCCTGATCTAACCGGAACTCTCTCACCGTCTAATCTCATCCGTCTTCGACTCAAACTAAGATTCTGAACCTAGACCGTTCTATGCGACCAATTCAAATCTCATCCAAAAATTAATTCTAATCCTCGAGAATCCCTATCAGTTACGCCGAGTTCTTCATCAAATGTCAACCCATATGCCATCCTAATCCTCTGAACAATCTTTCTTCGACTAGAACTCGAATATTCTATTAACCCGACATCACTGAACCTGATCTCTTAAGGAATCCTTATTCAACCAGAACTCGGCCACTCCAAAATTAAATCACTGGGCCGAGATCCACGACATCCTCCTTTCTGGGCCAACTCCCAACAACTCAGCCCATCTCAAAATTTAAAGATGGACCAGCCTTTGGGCCGACTTCTAACATTCGGCCCAACCTAGGATTTCAAGCCCAAACACAATCATATGCCTCTAGTGAAAGGAGAGAGACCACTAGCTTGGGCCAAAGCGGATAGCAGGTATTTCTTGACTCTTAAAATTGTCTGCAACGACCCATGTGAAGCTAAAGAGTACAATATATGTAGGATAGGGCACTCGTTATAAATTGGATGATATGCAATAACAAACTCAAAGGCAATGTGGGTAGGCGATATACTATGTGGCATATGTCGATATGTCTACTCGAAACTGCTCAATTTATAACACATGTATCATTAAAATTTAAACACTGAACCCTAAACCGTAAATGTTGAACTCAAGACTTATACAACACCATATCTACATGTTAAGTAACATATCAATATAACAACACTTTAACTCTATTAACGAGCAAGTGGTGGATTGTTCTAGTGGATAGGGTCTTCTTTTTTAAGCCAAGACATTCTAAGTTAAAACTCTCCCTCCTTTCTTTAATCTAGTTTAGAGTAGTATTATCACTAGTAATAACATAAAAAACAATTAACGACAAGTGGAGATAATTAAGAAATGAGAGGCCAAAAAAGGATTTTCAAATTGGTACGTACCTAGAATGTCATGAGCCATGTCTCTGAATCGGAGATGGCGATGACCCAATTGAGCATAGTGTTCAAGAACCAAAGAGATTAAATTGTATGAGTAGAAAGTTACTAATGCTCCGACGACCAAACAAAAAATTCCGGCCGTCCATCCGAGGAAGGTGAAAGCGTACGGCAAACTCAGGAGTGGTGGAGCAACAATTGATGTTGTCAAGTGATAACCGCAGTGCACCCATGATCCTACATCAACAATACTACTAATTCAAATATTACTAACAAGAAAAATAAAATTAATAATATTTGTATGTATCATCTTTCACAACGAAGAAATAATATGTATGTATGTATGTATAGGTCCATGAGAAAGAAAAATAAAATTAGTTTAGCGCACCTCACATTAGAATTCTGATTCCGTCACCACATATATAGGTTATAGTATCATATTCTGTGTTTTGTTTTTAGTAGTTGTACCAAGATTGTATGGCCAACATATATAAAAAGACCTAAACGGCTAAAACTCCCATAAAATACACTCGAGCACATATGTATACATGTACAATGCAAACTAAGTTATATGTTCAACAACTCAACATGTACCAGTTGTGTGAAGAAACAATAAGTAGAATTTTGGGCCATATATGAATAGTGAAATATTAAAACTTAATTAGTATATGTACATACACAAAAATAATCGATATTTGACGAGAAAAATGAAGAAGAAAAAAATGACTGATTAGAATTTTTGATGATATCTATGGTATGAGAGAGGACAAAAACGATGGAGAAGAGTCAAAGCAATTAATGAATATGACGATGATGACAACGACAATTCTAAATGTAATTGGTAAGTCGAGAGAGTTGAAATTATTTAAACTATTAGACAAAGACTTTCTTTTTTGATGTAGGATTTATACTATCTACATGTCTCTTCACATGAGCCGTACGCGTTATATAATCTTAATATGTTGCACGATATCATAACAGTGATCATCAATTTTTAACCCACACAGACCCAAAAAAAACCCACTTGGTAATAAGAGGGTGAGGCTCAAAATTATTTAAACGATTAGACGAGACTTCTCTTAGATTCATAATCTCAACATCAACATGTGTGTACCCATATTTAGATAGAATTTGTGAAGAGATCACTTGTATATGTACCTTTGGATTTGAGAACAAAAAGAGCACCAGCGTCAAGTTGCTTCTGTTGGTGATCATGATCAGCTTCTTGCCTAACTTTTGCATCCTCTACTCGATCATCGTGTACTGCTACCGAGCTTGGCGGCAGCGTCGTCCCCATCTCACTCTCTCTCTCTCCCTCTCTCTACGGCCTCAACCCCCTGGGTGAAGATGTCTCCCCTCGTCTCTACGCTAGTGTCGTCTACGAAATCCAAGCAGCTCCTTCAGGCAGCGTATCTCTCACCCTCCCTCTCTCTCTCTCTCTCAAAACAAAAACCAAGAGCAAAGAAAGAAGTGGGATAAGAGCAGAATCAAAGGCAGAGTTGAGGTTATATATGTATATATAGCACTAGCAGACCCTGAACAGTGCATAAAGTCAACGCGGTCCCTTTGATGATGATGCGCAACTTCACTTCAT
The DNA here is from genome assembly GCA_018257905.1 of Gillenia trifoliata. Classification (NCBI taxonomy): domain Eukaryota; kingdom Viridiplantae; phylum Streptophyta; class Magnoliopsida; order Rosales; family Rosaceae; genus Gillenia; species Gillenia trifoliata. The sequence goes on along the minus strand of CM031081.1, from coordinate 19,433,297 downwards.
CGTCACTATTATTGTTTTTATTTTATAAAGAAAAAAAAAATGTTGATGTAGAAAGTTGTAGGTTGTCAAAATGGTTACGTCCTCTCTACTAAACAGTCAAACCTCTTGCGAGCTAATCATAAGAGCAACTTCACCCCTGTCCACTTTCTTCCAGGTAATCACTATTCAATCCACCCCAATAAACAATAACTACCCTAATGAACAGTGTATTCTCCTGGTAATTGCTTTTTTCATCTCCACCCCTACAATTAAATTGCCCAGGCAATTGGCAATTAAATATTAGTATTATTTATACTCATTAAATAATACATAATAATTTTTATTTGTAATTTCGGATTAGATTTTTAATCGTTCTCGTTGCGCCACGTGTCATTATTCGAAAAAATCAATAACAATAAAATATTTTTATTTTTTATTTATTTATAAAATAATTCAAAATAATTTTATTTGTTATATCGGATAAAATTTTTAATCGTTCTCAATGTGCTACGTGTCACAACCCGATTACACATTTCGAGTAAAGATTTTCACCGGCTTTTTAACGAATGACGGCGTGCCACGTGTCACAACCCGATTACACATTTCGAGTACGTGTCACAACCCGATTACACATTTCAAGTAAAGATTTCCACCGGCTTTTTAACGAATGACGGCATGCCACGTGTCACAACCCGATTACACATTTCGAGTAAAAATTTCCACCGGCTTTTTAACGAATGACAGCATGCCACGTGGCATTATCAACAACCTAATCCTTTCTGAATCCTCCATATAATCCACCATCCATCCTCAGAAATCTCACACCACCATTCATAGTTTCTACTTCCTTCTTCACCAAAATCCCTATCATTATTCATAGTTTCTGCTTCCTTCTTTTACAATGTCTTCTTCTTCTTCTTCAAAGATGATGTGGGAAATCGATCAAGAAGAGAAACAATTGTTTAGCCAATCAGAAGCAACGTTCATTGGCGGGGATTGGGCTGAAAATCAGATGGATAAGGATCACGAGCGTAGACGGAGAGATGACGAATCAAGAATGGCAAGAGCCTCACATTCTCGTCAAGTCATCGGAGGTCTTACTCACACCTCTATGCCCAACCGTGCTGTCAACATTGATAGAAATAGGCAACGACGAGGTCAGGATCTGTTGGATGATTATTTTGTCAGTAACAGTGTATTCCGTGATTCGTACTTCCGACGTCATTTTAGAATGGAACGACATTTGTTCAACAAAATCACGAGGGCTGTTTGCAACTATGATTCGTACTTTCTGCAAAAGGCAAATGCTTTTGGTGTTATGGGTCTATTGCCTGAGCAAAAAATTACTGATGCCTTGCGAATGCTTGCATATGGAGCAGCTGCAGACCAAGTGGATGAGATAACGAGGATGGGAAAATCAACCATTCTTGGGTCCCTGATGAGATTTTGCTCGGCAATCAAATCTATTTACATAGCTGAGTACCTCCGGAGGCCTACTTCTGATGACTTGCAAAGGCTTCTTAAGAACGGTGAGATGCGAGGTTTTCCAGGGATGATTGGAAGCATTGATTGTATGCACTGGACTTGGAAAAACTGTCCAAGTGCATGGCAAGGCGCTTATGGGGACAGAAAAGGATCAAAAAGTATCATTTTGGAGGCAGTGGCATATTTTGATACATGGATCTGGCACGCCTTTTTCGGAGTTCTTGGTGCTCAAAATGATCTCAATGTCCTTGCCCAATCCCCAGTGTTCCACGACGTCCTGCAAGGAAAGGCACCGAAAGTCACATAATGGGTCAACGGTCGTCAGTACGACGGGGCATACTATCTAGCAGACGGCATTTACCCAAGGTGGGGATCGTTTGTAAAAACAGTGCCACGACCACGATCTGCAAAAGAAAAATACTTTGCACAATGTCAAGAAAGATGCAGGAAGGATGTGGAGCGTTGTTTTGGTATACTCCAAGCTCGATGGGCAATTGTTAGGGGTGCTGCAAGAATGTTTGATGTAGAGTCGCTTCGATCCATCATGATGACGTGCATCATTCTTCACAACATGATTGTGGAAGATGAGTACGATTATGATGTCGTTGATGAATATGAGCCAGACCCGATGAACAATTCAAGAACACAAATTTATTGTGCTCATGACGCTACCGAAGAACCTATGCAACACGACCCATTACAAAGGGATGGACGTTACAATGACAAAATCATTGAACGATATACTGCACTTCAACGGCCATATATGCACAATGCCCGCCAACTTGACTTGATAGAGCACCAGTGGGCGCACAAGGGTGTTGAAGATGCTTAAGTTCATTACTTTTTTATTTGGTGTTTTTATGTATTTTTATTTGGTGTGTTCAAGTAATTTTTATTTGGTGTGTTTATATAATTTTTATTTGGTGTGTTTATGTAATTTTTATTTGGTGTGTTTATGCAATTTTTATTTGGTGTTTTGAATAAAAATTCTCTAACTTTAAATAAATAAACTCTTACTTTAAATTATGGGTTACAATCAATAAATTTGAAACAACATGAAGAACTCTATTAAATGAATAATAAATTACAACCCAAATTGATTGAAAAATTATAGGCTCCGGTTACAACAAAGTGAATGGCTACTCTCCACCTAACCAATCGGTGTTGCTAGGATGATCCTGTGTTGTGGTGCTAGGACCATCTCCTCTTGCTCTCGCTTCTCATTCTCGCCTCATTCGCACCACATCTGCTTTCTCTGACTGCCAAAAGTATTTAGAGTTGGGAGACTTCCCTTCTAAAGGCTCCTTCATAATCTCACGATCCCGTTGAGCCATTCTTTCTTGTCTGCCATGCTCTCTTTCTTGCCGAAGTAGTTCTCTTTCTCTTTGATCGGCTTCAAATTTTTGCATAATCATTGCAGACCTTGCATCCTCTCTAGCCTTATCAGCCTCAAATTTAGCCAATTCCCAGGCCAAAGACAATTCACCTTGACGGGCAATGTCTTCCATATACTTTGCATAATCACTCTTGGAAGCATTACCTTTTCTCTTTGAAGCTTTCTTACCTTGGGGCCTAATTGGAAAACGGGTCGACCCCGAAGCTTGTTCAACGGGAGGCGTTTCTGGCACATCTTCTGCATCATCTTCATCTTCACCGCGTGTAGAGTGTAGAGGGGTGCTGTTCATGAAAACTTCTGGACCGACAGACACAACTCTGAATTTTGGACAATCTTTGACAACATTCCAACATTCATGGCGGGTGAATGTTTTATTTTTACTTTTGGTTTGAGCACCATACCAAGCTTGTGCTTGAAGTTCCTATACAATGTGAGAGATTAAATAAATATATTAAAAATAGGTAACAAATAAATAATACAAAGAAATAATTATAATGAAAATAGGTAACAATTAAATAATACAAATAAAGAAATAAATATATTATTACCTGATCTGCTAAATTTTCTCCACTTCGAAGATTAACACTAGCTTGTGTCAAGGCGTCTCTCCACGTACTAAACGATTGGCTAAGTAGTTTCCAACGACTGGACGATGAATCTTTGGTTCTTTGGCCACCCATTTTCTCAATATATGCGGAATGAATAAGACTCCACATTTCTCGCAACTGCATCTCATTCCCCGAAATCGAATCATGAGTGATTTGAACCCATCTAGCACACAACGCAACATCTTCAAGAAGCGTCCAGTTCGTACCTGCACCGGTTGTCATTTTTTTTGAAAAAAAAATGGATTGAAACTTTGAGAGAAAGATGTTGAGAAAATATGGAATTGTGGTGTAAGGTAGATGAAATTGCCAAGGTATTTATAGAAAAGTAAAAAAAAAAATTTACAAATTTTTTAAAAAAAAATTTCCCGATTTTTACAGATTTTTTACAATTTAAAAAAAAAATTTATTCCCTTAATTAATCTCTGCTGTTGGATTTAAAAAAATTTGAATTTCAACGCTCCAGATTGTGCCACGTGTCACAACGGTAGCTTTTCTGAATTTTAAAACATTTTTTTTTAATTTTCAAAGGAATTAATGTCAACCGTTGATCTGAGATCCAACGGTTGAGATTAAATGCTTTTTTTTTTATTACCGTTGAAGATCCAACGGCTCACATTAAAGAGCCGTTGAGATCTCACGGTCCAGGAGAAGCCACATTGGCTTCCCCCAACGGTCGGATTCGGAGTGGCCGACAACGGGCCCTACCACTGCAGACCTGTCGGAGACGTGCCTCACTCGCGCGTGCGTTGCACGCGCCTGACGCAAATTTTTTTAAACCGCGTGGCTGACGTTAGCCACCTCAGTGGCTTGGGCTGTCAATTTTTCAACGGGCTGGAGCCCGAGCTCCACACCCACCCAGTCGATTTTGCTTCTCCAACCCAAACAAACTCCCCCCCCCCCAGCAATTGGATCCACATCCCCCCAGCAATTGGCAGGGTGGACCTGCTCTAAGAGAGAGAGAGACAGAGAGAGGAGCTCCATACCATGATACCACCAAACACGCATTTATTGATCTCTGCGGAGGGGATTAGAGGGAGCTCAGAAACACTTTTCAGTATTTTGCTATAAGTGCTTTTATAAGAACAATTCAACAAGTTAGCACTTGTTTGGAAGTGTTTTTAAAATTATTAAAAGTGTTTTTGGAATCAATTTTTAGTAAAAATGCAAGTGAAATTAGTGATTTTGGCAAAAGTACTTTTGAAACCCAAAAACAATTTACCAAAACCGTTTTAAGTTATTTTAAAAACACTTTCAAACCAATCTCTAGTTTTTTTTTTTTTTTTTTTGTAAATAAAGTGTTTTTTGTAAAAGTTGTTGGGGTTAGATTTTTTTTTGGTAAAAAAACGCGAATTAGGTGTGTTTTTTTATTTTAAATAGAAAAATTGATTTTAATCAAAATGTGATAGCATATTTTAGAGAAAACTTAAAAATTATACATATGATGAGTTTCGAGAAATAGAAGATGGAAATGTAGCGATGCATATATTAGTTCGAAAAAACTTAAAAAGGGTGATGGTCCATCAAGGCAACTTAAGCTCTCACAGACGTCATTTGATAATCATGAGTTCCAAGTAGACTCCAATGCTTCAAACCCTATAGCATATGTCATGGGATTAATCAGTTTTTTCTATTTCCAAAATCTCGGCTGAGAGGATGTCTTGCCAAAATGGAAGATAATTTGATGAATGTTTTTTTGTTTCCCATTAGTATTCATCTGAAACTAGTGGACGCAAACCCTAATAAACCTGAAACCAAATTCGATTGTGTCGCGTGGAGGATACATAGGCGTCAGTCGGAGATTGAGACCAAAACCGAGGTCGCTGAAGACGTGGGTTACCTGTGTCAGCGACCAATAATTGCGATATGCTCTTGGTATGCAAAAGAAAATGGAAAACGATGGGGGTGGGGCAATGGAGAAGAGATATGGAGAGTTTGCATTGGGCTCCTTAATTTATTATTATTTTGATAAAAGAAATTTGTTGTGTATTGTTAAAAGAATAATAAATAATTAATTGTGAGATTTAATCTCAGTCATTAATAGCGTTTTTATCTAATGGTTTAGAATTTATGTCTAAAATTGTGTTCAAAATATGGTGTCATAAATCCTTCGCTATATATATATATATATATAATCAAAAGAGAACGAACAAGCACAAGCAATGGAACAAAAACAACCAAAAGAAAACAATTTTTAACTCTTTTGACTTATATACCTTCAAAAGAGAACACTCAATTTGATAGTTTACTTGACAATGAGACTTCCAAAGTTCAAAGAAATAAAAAAGATGATCTAATCTATTACTCAATTTCTTTGTAAACCTACACTAGAGAACCTAGTTTGAAACGTTTATTCCTCCATTAAGCCATATATTTGAGTGTTTGAATTGAATTCAAAATTCATGTAACCTGCATATTCATGTATGGCCACCATCAAATGTTTGACACGCACCAGATTTGGAAAAAGGAAAAAGCCTATTCGAGATGGCAGGTTACTTCTCTCAATGGTATATTTTGTAATTTGTATAAAAGATTAGGCCTCTAATTTGCTTGTCTATATTATTGTCTTAGTCATCGAGTTGCTTATGTGGATTGTATTTAGTAGTGTAGGTAGGTGGGTTTTCTATAAATTGTACGGTTAACTAGGGCTAAATCAAAAGACCCCATTTCTAAAAAACGCTTCTATGACTTAGAATCAGTTTAATCTATTTATGTCAAAAACATAACTAGAAAGTGTTTTTGATTGGTAGAAAACAATTTTAGTCATTTCAAAGCCATCTCAAACTGTTGAGAGCAGAATCTCATATTTGCGAGAGAAAGATATTGCATATGCTTATAAGGGGAGTGGCTCCACTTTTTATATTGTCAATTGGTTTTATGATAGAATTTCAACTTCCTTATTAATGGTATCAAAGCAAGTTTACTCACTTAACCTGATTTGTGTTGTCTTTGTGTTCCGTTTATAAATTCCTCACACGTGAGGGGATGTGTTCAAAGTGTGCATCGTTCATCGATCGAGTGAGAAAAGTGTCGACTTTACATGTACTTATAAAAAGTTAAATCACACCTCATATTACCAATTGATATTACTATGAAACCTCAACTTTCTTCACAAACATGCTTTTATTGAACAGTAATCACCTATCCAGTCACAACAAACTTTTGATTTTCGAGTGCATGCCTCATGAATTCTAGCTGGTATTTCATTTCGCTATTGACTTTCAAATTGTTTATTAACCCCCTGAAACTTTGAAGGGTGATTCAATTAGCAACACAAGAAAATCTGATCACCACACCCACACTCAAAACAACCTCGAAAAATTACTTATTTTATTCTCTAATAAAACTAGAGAGAAATTTACAAAGAAAGCCAAACATATAGCTGCCTTTTGTACATGCCTTGGTGGAACAACATTTTGGTTTAATAGTGATTTGGTGTTTGTACAGCCCAGCCCAATTAGAGCCGTTTAGTCCATGATCGGACTGTGAAGGCGCTCATATTCCGATCCACTTGACTCCAGCCTAGGAAAATTTATGGTCCCACAAATGCCCATAACTATGCTTTGGAAAAGGACGATCCTCTTAAAGATGGATAGTTATTCAAGGACCATGCCTTTCAGAGGAGATCAGAATAATATGTCGTTCGAAATTCATTTACATGTGTCAATCCAGCTTCATAACAGATGCTTGGTAGAGGAGTCGTTCTGGATTTAAGCGTGTGATCTTGAGAGTTATGTCATAAATACACGATCATGATGTGCCATCACATCGCGTCGCTCCGAATTCAACGGTTGTGATGCTCTGAAGATTTCTCTAAATATCTCTCTTTCCTCTTTCATTTTTTTTTTCTACCTCCTAAACCTCTTAAGTTTTCTATGGTAAAATTTTTTTCAAAGAACCCACAAAATTTTCCGGCTTCATCTTCAATTTTCCAACAACCCTAAGATGGTAGCACCAAACGATGTTCACCTCGTACCTCATCCCAACTACTACACTCTTTTTTGAGCTTCCAATGCTCAGAGTTAGGAGTAATGAGGATTGTGAAGGCTTCGTGCATCCAAGACAAAATCTTTTCAATGGCTGCACTCTTTAGTAAGAGGCTGGTAAAGGCGTGCATGCCAGGCTGCCCACTCCATCAAACTCGGAGCGACCATGTACCAAGATCCACCCCTAGTATATGGATTTGGGTTTGAAATTTCCGATCTAGGAATTCACAAAAGAGATGCTAATCTATTACAACTTGGCCCTTTGAAACTTGACTCGAACATCGTTTCGAATCATTACTTGTTTTGAGCTCCTTTCTTAAGCCGAATCATTACTGCTACTTCTTCCAAGCGCAGGCGAGCCTTCACTAGGACACTTACATCACCAATTTTCCCAAGAAGGACAAATATTGGTATGCAAAGATGTCCTTGTTGTCGACGGAGAATGGGAAGGTGATATCTTCGGAGTTAGGGTTTCTTACCCAGGACGTAAAGATAGAAAACGACGTCAAACACGTCGAACCTTGATGCCCCCACCTCATTGACAGTGCTTATGAGATCATCCTAACATAGCATCAAGATTGAATGTGGTTGATCGTTTCGGATCGGAACAACAACCACAGTAGAGATGCCATCACCAGGCATTGTTTCGAGCAACCGACTCCTGATCCAATCTGAATAGACACAGAACATGAGGAGAAAGGGGTGATGTCCATCAACAAGCCCAAGAAATCTAGGAAGAGAGGCAAGAGGTCTGGTGAAGCAGTCCTGAAGTCCGTTGATAAATGGACTTCAAAAACTTCCTGGAGGAAAGTTGCCAAGTCCTCCACTGTTGAAGAGACAACTCCAATTGAGGTTAGAAGTCCTGAGGCGATGATGCCAAGTGTTGAGATCCAAGTAATTGAGGATAGAAAAGAGAGAGAGGCGTCAGTTAGTTACGGTGAGGGATTTATTAAGATCCAAGACGACTCAGCTGATAAGAAAGCGAAGGAGAGAATAGTAGAGGGTGAAAACCCCATTATAGAGCCAGCAGAGCAGCAGTAGAAATTTGACCAAGCTGCAAACTTGAACGGCCAGGATGTTAACTCCGATCCAAAGTTAACCCACGTTCTTGCTCTATCGGTAGAGATGACAACTTCTGCAACAATACCAATGCCCACTCCTGCAATGGCAATGAATTTAGTGGTTCCAAGGCCTCATTTTGCCCCAACTATGTCTTCCCTTGCACCAACAAGCATCTTGGTGAGGCTCAGTTTTGCACCCACCGGAGTTGCAAGCTCCTCCACTACTGACGCAATCAGAACAACCACCACTTCTTTTGAGGCTAACCTGGAACATGCAGCCTATTTTGGCGAGCGCCCGTAGCCTTAACAACATGGAGCATGCCCAGACCATAATCCGTGCAGCAATAGCTTTGGCAGGTTTGAATCGCAATGTCTCTAGTGAGGATAAGCTAATCTGAAACTGTTATCATGCCAGCTATGTTGTAGGTCTTTCGTTCAACACTTTGTCAAATTTTGGCAAATGTTAAAATCCTTCAGTGCATAATATTAGCTACTCCATCATGCATGCACACGTGTGGACTGAGACGATGCTATTGGGCCAAGCAAATAAGATCTAGAAGACAGAAATAGCATAGAAAAAGAGTTTGGCGCCAGGGTCATTCTTGACATGGATCTTAAAGAGAAGGCAGTGGAGTTCGAGAAGGTCCGGGCTGATCAGAGGGTATCCGAAAATGAGCGAGAGCTAGAGGGGAACATACTAGTTGAGCATCTTTGCAATGAAAAGCCGAAGTACAGGTAGCTCCGAGAGAGGATGGAGACTTTACAAAAGTGTAATGAAGAAAAACTTTAAGCCCTGGAAAAGTCTCGCACAGATGCCGAAAGCAAAGGTCAGCGCTCAATCGACGATCTTATGTTGGCCATGAGGGACTTGGAGTTGGTGCATAAGGCTAAAGTTGAGGCTGAGCAACTTCTGGAAGCGGAATGGAGTAGTGCAAAAGTGACACAAGAAACACTTCAAGCCGAAGTAGCTACGCTGCTTCGTAAGGCGGAGCCACTGTCCGAAAAAGCGGACCAACAAAGTTTATGCCCTATTGCATGAATGCCATGCCCTAGTCAACGTGTTGAGCTCTTCTGCGGGCGTATCTTTGGCACTTGTTGCACGTTTGAGAGCAATCCATGGCGTCTTGCCTCATGGTTGGCAAATAGCATCCAACTATTAGTGCTTTTTGTGCAAGATATCTTCCTTCAGAATGGTTCCCGCAAACATCAGAATGAATATCACTCAAGATCTACAACCTTTTTTTCTAGAGTGACGTAGAGGATGTAAGGTCCGAAGACCGACAATAAATTTTTTCGCATATGATGATGTATCCTGAAGCCTTTTGGACCAATTTCCTGGCCATGTGGCGATCTTCACGCAGTTTTCCATCTTGGATGTAATTAATGATCTCGCTCATCCAATTCTCACGAGTATCGATAACAGCTACTAACTCCGGTTGCAGTTCATGGATGCTCAGAGTGGTGAGATACTCGAAGTGTATGGTACGTCGGAGCAAGTAATCTACAATTGATATGATGTGGGCAAGTGTGTTCACATGACTGTTTTCACTCCATGGAACCTGTTGAATTTCATACTTTTCAAACTCTTCAAGTAGTTTTTTAGCTTTCTTCAAGTATTGTCTCAAGGTGAGATTGTGTGTTGCATATTCGCCCTTAACTTGATTCACGATTAGACTAGAGTTGCAAAAGATTGATAATTCTCTAACTTGAAGTTATGTGACCACTCTTAGTCCGGTAAACAGTGTTTCATACTCTGCTTCGTTGTTACTTGTTCTAAATTCGAGCTTTAAAGGTTGCTCAAGCATGGATTCGTCTAGTGTTATTAAGACCATTCATGCTTCTGCTCCGTTCACGTTTAATGATCCATCCACGTGGAATTTTCAAAGACATGGATTCTCTGGTGTTTGATGCAAATCAGTGAAAAGTAAACTCAACGACAAAGTCTGTGAGTTCTTGGGCTTTGATTGAAGTTTTGAGCCGGTAGATAATTTCATGTTGCTCCAATTCAATAGCCCACTTGGTGACTCTTAAGGAGGCATTCAGACAATATAGAATGGATCAAAGCGGGTATTCTGTCATGTAGACGATTTAGAACGACTGAAACTACGGCCAGAGCTTCCTGGCCGCAGTAACGAAGGCGAGAATAAGCTTTTTTATCTTCGGATAACGAGTTTCTAGTTCAAGAAGAGCTTTTGACTTGTAGTATATCGGTTTCTTCTCTTCGAGTCTTCTCGAACTAGAGCTGCACTAACTGCACATTCTAAAAAGGCCAAGTAAAGGTACAACTCTTCTCCTTCAATGGGTGTTGATAATAATGGCGAATTGGATAGATACTCATTTAGTTTAGTAAAGCCTTTTTGCTAGGGGTGGGCACTTGAAACCGAAACCGAAACACGAATTGAATCGGACCGCACCTAACGGTTTGGTTTTGCGGTTTTGAAACGGTTTCGGTTTCAAAACCGAACCGCGACAAAGAAAACGGTTTGGTTTTGGTTTTGAGTTTTCAAAACCGCACCGAAACCGAAACCAAAACCGCACTATTTTAAATATTATGTTTTGCACTTGCAGGTTGCACTTCTTCTGATTCCTGAAACTCATCTTCGAAATTCCTATCATTCAATTGCACTTCTGAAACTTCGATTCTTCATCTTTTCCTTGAAACTCATCTTCTTAAAAACTCATCTTCATCTCTTCCACAGTCGACAACACACAGCAGTGTCCTGAAGTTGAACTCGCTGCTTGCATCTCCTCTGTGTGCGACGTGTGCTACCTGGCTGCTTGCATCCCCAAGACCCCAGATCCCCTTCATTCACCTGCTCTTCTTTCCAGCTAATATGGTAAGAACTTAGAACTTGCATCCCCAGATCCCCTTCATTCACCTGCTCTTCAATGATTTTGAACAGATGAACATCCCTAAAATTTCAAAATATGCAATAGGTGTGGTTTGATTTGATTAGTGTATAATTGTATATCCCTTGTGCTTTATTTTATATGTATGCTTGCCGCTTGGTACATCATTTGGGAGCAATTAATTGGAGCTTTTTGAATATCATGTTTGTGCCTTGCAAGCATAACCCTCAAGATTGTAAAATCTAGAGGGTGATTTATTACTACTCTCACCCACTCGGCTGAAGTCCAAAACTAATAGCCTCTGATTCATGGCAAAGGAGTGTATGGTAAATGATGGAGCCACCATTGTCCCGTAAATCTTGTCTGGTTTAATTGAGAAGGAGGAGTTGTTAGAGTGGAAATGGAGTTTCATTTGGAAGCTTCAGGTTCCTCCTAAAATAAGAACCTTTTTTGTGACCGCTAGGACATGGAAAGCTTCTTACCAATATGCAGAGGTTTAAAAGAAGATTAAATATTACTCCTTGTTGTCCTAGAAGTTCTTCAAGTTCTGAAACTTCGGAGCACTTATTGTGCAGTTGTCAATATGCTCTCAAAGTATGGAATGTCATGCAAAATCCTTTAGAGGTCATGCATTTTTATTCTACACCTTTTGATGATTTTCTTTTATTCAATCTAAAAAGCAAGTGTACATTTGCAAGTATATCTATATCATTTCAAGTAAAAGAACTTTCTTCATTTTCTTTTTTCAACTATACATCAATTATATTTGTGATGTTTTGTATTGTGTAGAGTTGGCCAAACAGGCTTCAAGCATTGCCTCTCTTACTCTTGATCCACAACCACAAGAAGCTCCAAAGCAATCTCAAGGTTCTAATTCACAAGAACCTCCCTTTTTGCGTTTACAAGGTGCAAGGTCTTCACAAGCTCAAAGGCCTCCAAAACCTTCAAAGAATAAGTGTCCAAAAGGAAAAGGAAAGGCAAAGGTTTGAACTATTCTTAATTTATTTCAGTATTAGAAATTTAGAAATATGTGAAGGCAGTGTTCAATGAAATCCTTCCATTCAGGTATTTGAGATTTTCATTTTAGTAGGGATCTTGGGCATATTGTCCTACAACACCAGTGAAATCCTTGAATTGAATCATCTTGTTGATCGTTCTTTATAAAGCATGCTTTTGAGTACCAAACATAGCTTAGATGGTTTCACATGGTATATTAACTGTGTCACAGCACATCAGTAATATATTTTTTCTGGTATTCAAGAGAAGCTGAGAAAATGAGATACTTGGTTAAATTAATTTGTGGTAGGAAATTGCCAAATGCTACACGTAACTTGATGCTTTTGTTCTGATTTCTTAGTTGGTATTCATATAATTCTTGGGCCCTGAAGCTCCTACTCTTCCAACTAATAAATATGTTGAATAACTGCATGAATTCGTGTTTGTCTGAAACTCAAGTTTAATTATTGGATCATGTATCAATTAAAGGAACTTAATTTAAGTTGTGACATATTCAGGTGCTTGGGAATGCGTGAATGCAGTGTTACTTGGTGTTGATCAGGCTTTGGCAGCCGTCATGATGATCAGGCTTTGGCAGACCTCTCTGGTTTCAAGCAAGTCTTGGGACTGAGAAAACAAACAGGTCTTCAGGCCTTCACCGACACTTTGATGTTAATGAAATCTGTTTTTTTTCTTGAGAAAACAAACAGGATTTTCTTGTTGGGGACTTAACCCTTGTCTTGCAATTTTCTTTCCTTTATTGTTAATGAAATCTTCTTTTCTTGTTGAAACTTGAAAGCAAGAACTTGGTACTGTGTTCTTTCTCTTGTGATTACAGATTTCTGTTGTGACTTGTGAGATTGTGAGATAGTTGTTGAAGTATGAATGAATTTGGATTGTTCTGTTTCCGATCCCGTTTCTTAGTCTTAGAGTTTATGGATTTTATTACTGCCTTGCTGCTGGGTATTGTGTTCTTTCTCTTTGTCCTTGAATCGAATTAGTGAAGGCAGTGTTACTTGGGTACTGCCTTCTTGGGTACTGCCTTAGTGCCTTCTTGAATCGAATTACTTGGGTACTGCCTTCTTGAATCGAATTAGTGAAGGCAATGTTGCTGGATTTTATTGCTCTGCTGAATAAGTCTGTGATGATTGATGAAGCAGGAGTTCCGCAGGATGGCCAAGTCTGTGATGCTGCATAAATTTGTGATGAAGCTTGAAGCATGAGTTCTGCATAAGTCTGCAGCTGCTGCATAAGTCTGCTCTATTGCATAAGTCTGTGATGTAGCCAAGTTTCATGTTTTTCTAGGAAAAAGTTGAGATGCTTTTTCTCAGAGATCTGAATGATTATTTTTCTAAGACAATACTTGTAGTTGTAGAGTTGTAGTTGTATGTTGCCTTGATGTTGGCAGACCCCTTTGGCAGAAAAATTGACAGAAATCGAAACTGAAACCGTTTGGTTTCATTTCGGTTTTGGCTTCAAAACCGCACCGAACAGCACCGCGCCCACCCCAACTTTTTGCATTAATCCGTTCAGAGTTGTCATTTGCTTTTCTTGGTAGTGGTGAAGAAAGGCTTACACTTGTCCGTTGATCGTGAAAGAAATCGACTTAAAGCTGTTACTTTGCCGGTTAAGCTTTAAATTTTCTTCACAGTTTTGGGCTACTTCATCTCTATGATAGCCTTGATCTAGTCCGGATTAACCTATATTTCGCGCTTGGTGATCAGGTAACCTAAGAAATTTTCTGATGCTACTCTGAAAGTACACTTTTTTAGATTAAGCTCCTTGTTGTATTTCCATAGTAGATCGAAATATTCTTTGTAGGTGAGTGAGATGGTCCTTCTTGTCCTTGTTTTTCGCCACCATGTCATCGACGTATACTTCTATCGTTTTTTCGATTTTCTCTTTAAACATCCGGTTTACCAATGACTAATAAGTTGCCAATGCATTCTTTAGTCTGAATGGCATAATACGATAACAATATGTACCTCGATCAATGACAAAAGATGTCTTCTCCATGTCTGGCTCGTGCATATTGATCTGGTAGTATCCACTAACGCATCCATGAAGCTCAGCAACTCATGCCCTGCAATAGAATTGACAAGAAAGTCTATCCGAGGTAGAGGATAAGGATTCTAGAGGCATGCTTTGTTTAAGTCTATGAAATCCACACAAACTCGCCACTTTCCGTTCTTTTTTTTCCATAAGGACAATATTGGCTACCCATTGTGGATGATGAACTTCAATAATAAAGATGGCATCCTTAAGTTTATCTATCTCTGCTTCAATTATCTTACTCAGTTTCGTTCTATGGTTGCGTTTTCTTTGAACAACTGGCTTTATGGTTGTGTCCACATGGAGATGATAATAGATAATTGAGGGGTCTATTCTGGTCATGTCTTGTGAGAATCAGGCGAACACATCCTTGTTTGCCTGCAGAAAAGTTGTGAACAATTCTTTTTCTCGATCCGACAATCTTGACTTGATTCTTGCTTTCTGCTCCAGTTTATCGGGATCAAGCACAATGTAAACAACATCCTCATCCGCCTTGGAGTCCAGAGTATTATTGTCTTGGAGGTCAAGGTCAATGTCGAATTCCTTGTAGCTTGTGGCTTGACCCCCGGGCTTTAATTGTTAAACGGTTTCTTGAGTCAAAGTAGTGGTGTTCTACTCAATTTTTTGGATCATGTTCATACTTTTAACGACACAACAACGAGCAGGAGTTTGATCTCTTTGATTCCTTCTAGTGATGGGTATCAGATCAGCTGGTGATATGACAAAAGTACAACTTTCATTTGATGTAGCCATTTTTAGCCAAGGATGGCATTGTGCGGAGTCAGAGAATCCATGACATGGAAGAGTACCAACAGATTGTTAAGGTTTGTCCGGACCATAAACTTCACAGCTCTAATAGACCAGACTAGCGTGCTCTCAAAGGTGTGAAGAGTTGTCTTACTTCTGTTGACACTATTCCCATATTCTCTGCAACATCCTTGAAGAGAACATTAACTATGAATTCATTATCTACCAACACTCTGCTGACCATAACATTAGAGATTTAGATCTTTATCGCCAAAGATTTAGATTTAGATCGGAAGCTACCATCTTTGGCTTTTTACTAGTAGCCTTCCTCTCCTTTCTTATGTAGCCAATATACTCTTGTTCTTCTTAAATGCAACTGACGTTTAAAGTAGGCTTTTTGGCATGCCTCTTATCTTCTTCTTCGTCTATGAGCAAATACAATTCGGACTTACCCTTGTCCTTCTTGTTGGAAGTATCATACTTCTTAGCATGTCCTTTCACGTACTCCCAACAGTAACCTTGGTCAATAATATCTTCAATGTGATCTCGGAGTATGCGACAACTCCTAGTGGTATGCTCGGTTGACACACCCCACCCTCGATACCCACGTGGATACCGAATGCGGGCGTGCTGGCCGACACTCGTAAGTGACGAAGCCATTAAATGCATGACATCACTTAGTGGAAATAAAATTTAATTGTAATAAAGTTACGAAAATTCAATGTCAATATGCATATGGTTCAGAGCGTACTAATTTTGAAACAGCGGAAACCAACAATAAAATAAGTTCCTATAATCTCTAACCATAACATGGATGGATATTATTATAGAAACTGAAAGGAAAAATAAATCCCTACATGGTCGGGATGGATGATCAGAGCTGCCACGCAAAAGCCTCGACTTCGCCGGATGCACTATCACTATGTCCTGAAGGGGGCGCAAAAACAAAAGGTGTGAGTGGACAAAAATAAAGTTTTCGCAAAACCTTTCTCTTTTCAATATACTAACCCCCTGTTTGAAATCCAGTATAATCGTAGAAACATACTATCATAATATAGTTCAAAAGGTACTTCATGAGTATAACTGAAACACTTAAAAGTATAATATTCGTAAATCACAATTCATAATTCCAATAAAATATATAAGGGAAAACCAACACAGGGTATATGCGCGATCACCCATGTACGGGTTGAGGAACAGCCTCTCAATCACCGTACAAGCACTTTACGTTATCCATTAATTTGTAAAGAAAAATTAAAAATAGGCCTTAAAGAAAAATCCCCCAAAAATATTATTATTTTATCGAAAACGGGCTCGAAAAATGATTTCCGGGCCCCGAAAACCCTACCGCCGCCGTCCACCGCCGCCGGCGCCGCCGTGCGCCGCCGCCACGCGCTGGAAAATGGTCGGACGCGCCGCCACGCGCCGGCCACGCGCTTGCTGCATCAGCACCGTTAAAGTTAATGGAATATACCTTTTTGGACGGAATATGCTAACGCCGTCAGGAATATTCCGTTACCGTTAACGGAATATTCCTCTGTCTTCTTCCTTGCGCCAGTCGCCGAAGCCGCCGCCGGCGCCGCCGTCCGCCGCCACCTGGTTCGTCGGAATTCTGGAAAATTTTCTGAAAATGTCCAAAACTTTAAAAATTCATATCTTCTTCGTTCTTTGGCCAAAATCAACGTGCCATATATCAAAATGAAGGTATTGACGAGTAGAATATTTTCATACCAATTTGAGGCCGGAAAAATGGCCGGAGATAGCCTGAAATTGGCCGGGAAGCTTCAGGAAACCCTAATTCCATTCTCCTTCAAAACTGCACCAAATTGGACGTTCTTTATATCGATTTGAACCTACTCAATCCAATAAAACCAATGGTAATGGTTTCGAGGCTTACCCATGTCGGGATTGTACAGAAACTTGAATGGCAGTTCGTCGTTTTCGTTCCGGCGTCGGTTTGGACGATTGCGCTCGAGTTTGGAAATTCTAAAATCACAACCTCGTCCAGAATGACGAGACGATCGAGATGGTATGGATTTTGGGCAACGGTTCGACGGTTTTGTGATTCGTCCAAAGGTTAGGGTTTCGGTGAGTTTTGGAACTTTTTGGCTTAGAGAGAAAAGTGGGAGAGAAAGAGAATGAGAACGTGCAGACTGAATGAGGGGGTTGGCTGCACAGCAGCCAGCTAGAAACCCTAATTTACTTACGGGGTGGAAATTACTTAAATGCCCCTACACGTTAAAGCTTCGTAAAATGTTCGTTTTAACTCCGAATTGAGTTTCACTTGCGCCCACGCGTTCGTATCGACGAGTACATCATGAATATGTAAAGAAATAAATTTTTACAAGTTGTCCCAAAAAGTCAACAAAAGTCAACATTGACACTAGGGGTATTTTGGTAATTTCACATAAATTTTGGGACGGGTTGTAACACCGGTGCTCTGATGAAAAAAGCAATACTCATTCGGTTTTCTCTTAGCCAAATAATTTGAAAGAGGTTTTGGCCTTTTTAGGTAGGGCTTATCCTTAATGGTGTGAAGGATATTGTTGATCGAAGTATTCAGAGTTGTGTATTGCTTTGGCTTTGCCAGAGTTGACTTTTTTTTTTCTGTCCTCTTCTCTCGTTCTGACGAGAATGAGGAGGTGGCAGAGTATCATGCATATTCCTATTCCGTTCTGACTTTCTTTCTTTGTCGGACTTTGGGTCCTTCTTTCGGACTTCGTCATCCCAGGTTGTCACATCATTCATAATTTCAAAGCACTCTGCTAGGGTAACATCATCGTACTTTTTTTTAAAAAACTTTTGGCACAGATGAGAGTGGACGTAAAGTCTTCACTTGAAGGCCATCATAGTGTGCTTCCCATCGGGTCTTTCTACTTCAGCTAATTCCGCTCGGAATCGTTTGAGGTAGTTTCTAATGCTTTTGTGCTTGAACTGTGGTTTCATTCTAAATACAACGTCATGGCATTTCGAAACATCTTGGTATGTGAAGAAGTTTGTTGTAAAGATTTCGGTTTTGAATCTATCAATTGAGTGTGGAGGCATCTCGACATACCACCTCATGGCAAAACCCTCCACAGTAGAGGAAAACATCTTGCACATCCATGCATCATTGTTGCTATACAGGGTAATAGTAGTGCATGATGTGATTATCCGAATCAGAGTTTTTACAATAATAGTTGAACCGGGGTAGAGTAAACTTCTCCGGAGGAAGACTAGCCTTGATTGCAGAGGAAAGTGAGCCATGGACCTTTGCAACCACCTTGCTTAAGAATTGGTTCTGAACATCTCTCAGAGCATTTCTAAGGTTATCATGATTCACAGGTCTGTGCTGTTCTTGTTCCTTAAAGGACTCTGGTCCGTCGAAGTCGAAATGCCTAGGCTCTACACTGAGAGGCTCTTGCAAAACTCGGACTCCACTAGCAGTGGTATGTGTGATGATCTGATCTTCACGTTGCTCCATGAGCAAATTCGGAGCAGAAGTCTCAGTTGTAGTCGGATGAGGAACTTCGATGGGACTTCCTTTCGAAGTCACGGTACATCGAAGTCACGGTACTCATAAATCGTATCTCGAGACCAGAATATAGACTTGCCGAGCAGTTCTGTGAGCGTTATCCAAAGCCTTCATCTGTCTCTCCATATTAACAAAATTAGAGCAACTTTCAGCTTGGGTGGCATTCGATGTTTTCTGAAGTTCATCAACAATAACGTTGACCTTGCTCAAGATCTCCTAGATTTGATCCATGGTGGGAGCCTCGTCTCAGCTAGTGTAGGGATGCTTTCAAGAATAATCGAGCTTTCCGGAGGCAAGTTGTTTTCGCCCTGGTGACAGCTTAAACAAAATCGTCTCCGTTGCTAATGGATATGGTGAGCACTCGGTTGTGGTAGGAGTAAGAATTTTTCTCTCAATGAAAGCACCAACTGTTGGAACCAAATTTCCGCACCAATGTGGATGGAGAAGTGCAAGAAGGGCCACCTACAAAAGAGAGTAAACAACTGTAAAACCCTTATGGTACCAGTGTGGTACCGGCCAAAGGTTATCCGACAGTCAAGTTAGTAACGGTTTTAAAACTGAAGCAATGGGCAAGAGAGCATAAGAGCGATATGTATGCAAAGTGCACGAGATCAAAATACCTTTGATGAACCCTAGACGGATGTATTTATAATAATCAGGAGAGAGTCCTTTTAGGATAATGAATCTGTATAAATCTAGGACAATCCTAAATAATATCTAGCGTAAGATATTATTTTCTTTTAGGATTGTGATTACTTGTGGCCTAAGCCAATTCCTAGATTATAGGACTCTCCAAGATTATAGGAAACCAATATGATCTCCAGTTGGATCTGGCCTCCGTGTCTTGCAGAGCAAGCATGGTCATTCTGAATAAGATATGCGGGCCCAGCCCAATAAGAGTAGTTTACTCCATGACTGGACTATGGAGGCGCTCATATTTCGATCTGCTTTACTCCGGCCCAGAAAAATTCATGGTCCCACATACGACTTGTTATTCTGGTTGTTCCATATTTTCATTTTGTGGAATATTTTCGAAGTTTTTAAATTTTCTGGCCGCCCCTACATTTCGAATCCTAACTTTGCCCCTGTGCATATCAAAAGAATTATCGATTTTTGGTTTTGTGATGAAGTGCTGTAGATGAGATTGGAGAGACAACGATCTCCTTTTTGTAAAAGAAGAGGATTTAGCGATTGTTGGAGAATAGAGTTCCACATTGAAAATGTAACATAATAATATACAACTTATATATTTGAGATTCCACCCTTAATTAGGGGCTTGACCAATGAAGCTTCCATTGATCTAAATATGGTGCGAGTGATTTTGAATAAAGGGAAATGAGGTTTGGTTGGTGGTGAGAGGAGAGCGACCATGGAGAGGCGGTTGGGGTGGGTGTCCGTTGAGGCTGGCTTGGCGATGGCAGTGGAAACTTAGAGTTGTCGTTCATGATGTGTTGGTGTGATAGTGAGTAGGGGTAATTTTGAGAGAAAAACATGGTGTTCTTAGAAAATATTAAAATTTGAACTATAGTATGGGATGAACTTAGATTGGTGGGTAAGCTCAAAGGTCACATTTGAATAGAAAAACTGAATTTTGGTAATCAAGTTTCAATTGTATCAATTTTAACTTTGTAGTTTAAGAAACATTGAAATTCAAGGACAAGCTCACTTTATCTACATAATCTTCACAAAGTAATTATATGCCCCTTTTCTCCTTCCAATATGTGATTTCAATATGCTCATGTGATTACTCCGTCCAAAAAAGGAATAGAAAGTACGATTTGTCCTTGAATTACAATATTTGGTAAACTATAGGGTTTTTAATCAAAACTAAGGGACTAAAGTGGAACTTGGAGTAAACTAGAAGGGCCAAAAATGAGATTTATCAACAATAAAAAAGAGAGAAAAAGAAACGGTAGAGTTTAAGAAACGGATCGCATTTTGATTGTGCTTAAACGGGTTTCAACTTTCCCCCAGAAACCCTAAGAAAGAAACGCCAGGTTTCGATAAATTCGAATCACCCGCGCCAAAAATATAAAAAACCCCTTTACGATTTCAGGTAAAGTAAACAACAATCCTTTCACTTCTTTTTATTTTTCAACTGATTATTTCTATTAAAAATCTGAAAAATATCATACGTCACTCCAGCAAAACTAGTTTTTTGATCTATTGTTAAGCTTTTATGGTTGTTGGTCAGTCTGTTACGCTCATGATTTTTCTTTTTTGTTGGTTCTGTTAATTGTAATTTATGATTTAATTGCTTCCTAAGCTGATTTTATAGCATAAAAAGACATAATGGAGAGTGGAGAGTGAATCAGATTAGGTTAAGTTTTACTTATAAACTGAAAAATTAGATTTTGTTTAGTTGAAAAAAGAAAACCCAAGTTACTGCTAGTTGTAGAATCTTGAAAAACCATTGGAAAACTGAACTGTTGAAGTATAAGATTACAAAATTGATGATTTGGTTGGTCGTACTCGTAAATGGATTTTTTTATTTTCTCTGTTGAGTAATGAGCAGAATTTCCTATGAGACAAAACTTGAATGTTATAGTACCTTAATTCATGGGCGGGTCAGGATTATGTATATGAACAGGTAGCAGTGCGTTCGAACAACTTTTGTTGTCGGAGCAATTGAGGTTGTGCGTCAAGAGAATACTTATTGACATGTCATAGACATCCTATCCTGCTTCAATTGCAATATTATAGTAGGTGATGTATCACAAGCCTTTGTTCTTCAAGGGGTAGATAAATATGCTGTTTTTTGTTTTTCGCAATTGTTGATATAACCCCTTTTGTCCATTTTTCTTCGTGTAGGATCTGCTTGATATTGTTCATGCCATATACAAGGGAGGGAGATTTGTGGACATTATTCTCTAGCGAGCCTTGTTACAAGCTCTATCAAGTTTCGGAGATTCACATTTCTTTCTGTGCTGTTGAATTATCTTGGATGCAGTAGAAGGTGTGAAGGTGGAGCTGATCTGAGGACATGCTTATGAGAAGAGTTCCACAGAATGGTTCGTTTCAATGTTGGAAGTGTGGATTATTAAGTTCAAGGGGATAACTCTAAATATTGGATCATAGTTAGGGGATTTTGCTTTCAACATCTCGTGCTCGCCCTTTAACTTTAAGGTTGAACCGTTGAAGAATATACAACCAGAGTTAACATCTTGGAACGCTGTAAAGGTGGTAAGTTCTTTTGTTCAAATGATCACTAGGGTCAAGTCTAACTCATTACCGGAATTGTATTCTTATACGAAAATATTGTCAGAAGAAAATTGAAATTCATGGCATGCTAACATAAGTATGTCGATTTTAGAAACTTGTTTTTTCTTTCTTGTTTTGCCTTGATAATGACATGACCTTTATCATTATGGAATTCGGGTCATTCATAAATTGCAAGAAGGAACCAATGAATACTAGAAAAGCTTTTAATTCTTGTTCTGTTTCTATTGGCTCCAAGTATAACATTTCTCCATGGTCATTTACTAAACTGTTTGTTCCGTTCCTTTCCCTCAGGTGGCATGCAGTAATCACTAGCCACGCTTGAAAATATGCCATCAGAATCTGATAAGTGGGGATGGAAGCATGTTACTGTGTTTGGTAGGTTTGACAAAGGAAGTGGTACCAAAAAGTGGAAGTGCAACCACTGTAACTTACGTTATAATGGATCTTATTCTCGTGTTAGAGCCCACCTACTTGGGTTCTCCGGTGTTGGGGTCAAAAGCTGCCCAGCAATAGACAGGTATTTAAGAGAATCCTTTCAGACCTTAGAGGAAGAGCGCCTAGCTCGTAAGAAGAAAAAAACTTCTGGATGTACAAAGCCTAGCAAGCGCATTCGGACTTCACGACCAAGTCTTACCTGCGCCACTAAAGAAGATATAGATGAAGTAATAGCTAGATTCTTTTATGTTCATGGATTGAATCTCAATATTGTCAACTCTCCTTACTTTCATGACATGGCTAAAGCAATTTCTACTTTTGGCCCTGGATACGAACCCCTCTCAGTGGATGAACTTTCTGATTCTTTCTTAAGTAGAGAGAAAGGAAGGATAGAGAGATCTTTGGCTCTAGTTAGGGAGTCCTGGCCTCACACGGGATGCTCGATATTGTGTTTTGGTTGCTTAGAAACCACGCTGGGCTGCTTCCGCATTAATATATTCATCTCCAATCCAAGAGGTCTTATGTTTTTGAGAGCAGTAGATATAGATGATACTGATGGGGCAGAGAATGTATTTTCAGGTGTTCTTGGTGATACTGTTATGGAAGTCGGGCCCGGCAATGTGCTTCAGATAATCTCTCATCTAGGCAATGCTAGCAAACTATCTGATTCAAATATGTTGTCAAAGTTTTCTCAGATATTTTGGTCTCCTTGTACTTCACACTCGATATGCTTGTTGACGGAAGAAATAGCTGAAATGGACTCGATAAAACCCATTGTCTACTGTGCTAAGGAAATTGAGCAATGTATTACCACATATCAGCACTTTTCTCCATGTCAGTTCAATCAAAATCTAAAGGGAAGCATTGATCCACTTTCTGTGAAGTTTGCATCTTCTTTCTGCATTGTTCAGAGGATTTTTGAGCTAAAGCAACCTCTTCGAGAATTGGTTGTTAGCGAAGGTTGGAAGCAATGGAAGATTAGTTCATCAGATGACATTTTAAGTATTGAAGCTGCCATTTTAGGGGATGATTTCTGGAGCAGCGCGCATCTGTTGTTGCAAGTATTCGAGCCATTTGTAAGATTGCTTCCTACACTTGATATTGACAAACTTGTCATGGGTGATGTTTGTGATTGGCGGGTTCAGGCTCTTGAAGCCGTCAAATGTAAGGATATTGATTATGGCACACTGAATCAGTTGGAAGAGCTGATAGAGAACAGATGGGAGGCATTATTTTCTCCACTTCATGCTGCTGGTTACATACTGAACCCTAGACATTTTGGGAAAGGTCAAACCAAAGATAAAATTGTGATGAGGGGTTGGAAAGCCACCCTAGAAAGATATGAGTCGGAAAGTGCAAACAGGCGGGTGCTAAGAGAGCAGCTCAGCGCTTACTGGCGACTGGAGGGCTCCTTCGGAGATGAAGATGCCGTGGATTGTAGGGATAAAATGGACCCAGTTGCATGGTGGGAGAACTTTGGATTTGAAACACCTAACTTACAGACACTAGCTGTAAAAATTTTGAGTCAGGTTTCAAGCATTGCAATGTGTCAAGAGATATGGCAAGAGTATGAGTTTCCCGGTCACGAAACATCCAACAGATGGGGAGTGGATAGAGTGGAGGATCTTGTTTTTGTGAGGAACAATCTTAGACTTCATAGCCAAAGAAATATCTCAAACTCGTTATCTGGCCCGAAAAATGTAAGTTTATGCTCGTCGTCTGGAGCCAGGACATGGGATGGTGCTCATCTTGATCAAACAAAGGTGACTGTAAGTATTCATGACAAAAATTTTAGTCCTTGTAATTAAGGACTGCATAAAATTATGGTTGGGATGTTTTGCTTTTTATGGGTAAGTTTTGATTAGGGTTAGATTCTCTGCAAAGAGTTCAGCTTTTACAATGTGTACTGAGAGTCTATGATATAGTATTCAACAAAGAGAACATGGTAGGTGACAAGCTTAGCTAAACTAAACTTTTCTTTGATCTGGGATGCACTTGGTTTTTTACAAAGGAGATAGATTTCCACATTTTCTCCCTCTGCACGAGAGGAACTTGTATGGCACGGGTACACCGCTACGGTGGTGTCCCGTGCCAATAATACAAAGACATTTGTTAGTGTATGTACATATGTCCCCTTGTATTATTGGCATAGGACGCCACAATGACGGTGTACCTATGCCATACAAAGTCCTCCCTTGGCACACCTACATCTTACTTTTGGCCTTTGAACAAATCAAAAAATAATTAAAGGACAATAATAAATATAAATGTGTAAAAAGAGAAAACGGTGGGGGAAAATTTCTTTGTACGAAAAATAGTTGTTTTTTGTGTTTTGTTTTGGGCTATAGAGCTCAGAAAGAAAAGGGTATTGTCTGGACGTAAGCTTGGACCAAATTCTAGTGTGGCCATGAGGTTTTGATTGGCTAGTGGGCCGTTAAGTCCAATTTCCCTGCATCCTTAAATCCAGAGAATTTCCTCTTGTTCTCTCTTTTATATTTTCGTCTGCTTTCAAAGTATGCCTTCAGTTGGGACAATTGGAACTGATCGAGCTAGTGTATCATGTACGTGACAAAAAATGGGAAGAAAGCAGTTAGACAAGCATTTTTAGCAAGTGTATGATATCGATGATATCAATATCAAGAAAAATGCTAGCTTTTATCGTTCGTGTGCAAGTAGTCACACTATATCAAAATGAGTCTTGTATCGAATTCCACATCAACCAATGAGAGTTGCCCGTACGATAGGAGAACCTAAGTGCATGAATTGAAGTTATATAGGGCACTTCAAAATTGAAGTTAAAACTAAAATGTGAAAATTAAGGGCATGTTTGATAACAGTTTCTTTTAGTTTTTAGTTTTTAGTTTTTAGTTTTTATTTTTTATCCTAGAGATGGAGGAAAATATATGTGAGGGCAATGGGAAATGAAGAAGGATGAAGGGGTCTGGGAGGGAGTAGGGACAAGTATATAAAAACAAAAACTTGAAGGTGAAGTTGTTCTCACTTTATCGATTTTTAGTTTTCAATTTGTGTGTCGTGCCATACACATTTGACATCTCTTCTAGTTCCATCATCCTCCACCCATCTCCATTCATCCTTTATTCCACATACCTTTTTTTTTCTATGTAGAGCACAAAAAAGAAAAACTAAAATAAAAAAACGAAATAATTATATCAAACGAGCCCTAAACACATGAATTGAAGCAGATCTGAAATTTAGCCCTAAAAATTTTTAGTGTACGTCCATGTACTGAAGTAACAAGAAACTAAGGGTGCTGCTATTTGCACTTACAGAATGACTATTTTTTTTTTTTTTTGCCGAAGCGTTTGGTATTTCAAAATTTTCAACTAAGGACTAATCTGAACTGGGACCCAGATAGGCTAAGAGGAATTTCCCCCTATTCCTGACCAACATCAAGCAGACTAGCTTCCATCGTATTTCGATTTTTTTTAGATTGTTAATAACATTTTCCAAGCTAAAACGTGAAAAATGAGAGATGAATTGAAACTTGTATATATGAATGAGGGAGCCTGGGAAATGTGTCCATATCAATTTATCATTGTTTAGTGGGTTTAAGTCAAGTACATCTGAACATTGTTAGACCAAGGCACTTAGCATAAATCATGGCACAAATCATTACACATATATAATAGCCAAAATTTAGGGCTCAAGTATCTTCTTTACGTGGAAATTAAGCAAAAGCAAAACCGGCTGGTTATGTCATAAGAGGAAAATTTTGAATTAAAAGTTTGAAAAAGTGGGATTAGATTTTATAAGTGGGACAAAAGGACAGTCAAAGACGACTCAAAAAAATCTGGTATTATTTGTTTACTTAGTGGCCACCATATCACAACAATTTGTGGGGGATTTAAAACCTAACTTGCCACAACTTTTTGAAGTAAAGAAAAAGCACTAATATTAATTCTTACATATTATGGTTAATGGGGAATAAAGAAAAAAGAAGAGGAAAAAAAAGCTCATTGAATTATCTAAAGGTGTCCAAAAAGTAATACGAAACGCAGTGTTTCACGTACTAGCCCTTGGTGCATAACAATGTTACGTTTTGGTTTATGAAACGAGTATGAAGTTTCAAAAAAAAAATTTCTAATGGTGAGATTTTGAAATTATATCAGTTTATATTTTTTGTTTGTTGGAACGCCTAATGAGGAGGTGTCATATGGGAGACTTGCTATGGGTTGACGTATAAGCTCAATGATGATTTTTATGTGTGGTGCATGTAGTGCAAGTGTCCATTACCTGTCAGCCCACAAACAGAGTATTATAGACTTATAGTGACCACGTCATCAATTTAATGAAAAATTAGATAGTCAATAGTCCAAAGGGGCAAAGGCAAAAGTCGGTACAATTTCAAAATTTTATGGTAAAATTGAAACTTCGTGAGTTTTTAAAATGAGTAATGCTAGAGAGACTATATTTTTATACCACATCAGTATACCATCTCACGAGGCGTGATATATACAACCAACATCCAATGAGATAAATTCATTAATTGACATGATAACATCACTTACCACATCAGATAGTACAAAAAAGTGGTCTCCCTAGCATTTTTCTTTTAAAATTGATTCAAATTCAAATGATTAGTCTTTTTGTTTATCAAGAGTTTTTTGTTTGAAGTTTATCAAGGTTAAGTATTAATACAAATTAAGAAACTATAAGAACAACAACAATTCAGCCAAAGAAGCAGACATCATACATAATACCACAATAACAATATAACAGCAAAACCTCTTAATCTCCCTTAATGAGTATTAGCTCCTCTTGAATGGGATGGCACCGCATTAGCTTCCTTGGAATGTAGGGATTCCTCAACGCCCTTTGAATGTGAGAATGCCTCTCTAACATTCTTTAATTTAGAGCTTTGCTTCATGTACCACCTAAACGAAATAATTAACAAATAAATTAATTGCATATTTCATCATCACCCAGATACACATTATCAATAAATATAAAAAAATTAGAATATAGATCTTTTTTTTTTGGGTTTACTATACAAATTGCATGTTCTCTTTCATTAATTTAACTCTCTTTTTTGAAGTAGTACTGCAGTGTCATGTTTAATAATCAATCACGCATTTGCAACATATGATGTGTATTTTTTTGGCCTGATATATTCTTATATATTATTCTGTGTGATGTGTTACAAAGTGATGTTTAAGCAGCACACAATCATATTAATTATAATAATGATGAGGGAGATGATGATGTATGATCGACATTATTCACAAACACCTCAAAGATCCTAAATTCCTAATGCCTTTGTTCTGTTCTGAGAAGAACTGTGTGTGTCCCTGTGATAATTCCTCCAAAGTTTAGGGTTCGACATTTACTTTTGTACGGGTTAGGGAATCTAGGGTTCCTTCTCAATCAGTTATTTTACTATGCTTTGTCTCCATTGTTGTGAACTTGGATTTTGACAACTAGAAAACATATGCATATTGAAGATCTGGGATGAATTTAATAACACAATGTAGTTGGGGTGCCGAAAATTCTAACATAACACAGTTTCTTAATTAATTATACAACCCTAGCATATACATATATAATGTAGAATTGTATATATGCTATAATAAGCATAGTGTGAGACTTTAGTTATATTGACAAATTGTTAATTTATTATATTTTTATGTAACTATTTGAATGTATAATTTAGATTGATGGTCTACGTCATTAATATAACACATCAAACTGTCAAGGTGAAAGTGACCATAGACTCAGAGGCCCTGGGCATGCCCCCTCTCACCCTTTGTATTTGGAAAATTTATATTAATCTTGCTAAAAGTATTTACAAAACTCCTATTGAATTTTTAAGTGTCTCTTCTCTCAAATTTTTTTTTTTTTTCACTCACTTTTATGTCTTAAATCCTGTTCAGTTGCAGGTTTTTGTCAGTATGAATGAGTGTTAGATTATTAATATTACAAGTAAAAAATATTAGAGAAAAGAGCTAGTCACAAATTAGGGTGTTTTGTAACAAGTTGAACAAGTTAGCTTGATTTGTCAGTTGTCTCATAAAAAAGGCTTGAATCTTTTAAGGTGCACTCTTTTATTTAAATTTCTAACTCTGCCATGCAAATTGTTTAACAACATACATTTATATGTGTGTATATACACATGTCATCATTTTGAACAGACAAATGGACACAAGAATGATAAGTCATGACTAAAACATAATAATGACAGACTAATCACATAATTATTGCATTTTTGTTGTAAAAAATATCAATCAAATACCAAGCCAAAAAAACTAATGACACTAGCAATTGCGAGCCAACCAACTGCAGGCCTTGATAGTGGATCTTGCATCCACTAGCAAATTAATTAGTAGTCTATCTAAATCATTGTTTTATAATTTCAACAAAAAAAAATCATTTGTTTTACAAAAATGAAAACAGCTGAATTCAATTGTTGTTAGTCTGTATTCTGTAACTCTCACAAAAAGTATGGGGCACCACAATATACATAAATACATGCATATACATACAATCTATCTAACTAACATCCATTAAGATGAAGTTGGGGAGAATATTATTTGAAGTCTACATGTCGGTTAACTAGTCATGTATGGTAACAATTCATCTGTAGAATATATATACACACACATATATATGATGTAATATCAAAAT
The DNA here is from genome assembly GCA_018257905.1 of Gillenia trifoliata. NCBI lineage: Eukaryota > Viridiplantae > Streptophyta > Magnoliopsida > Rosales > Rosaceae > Gillenia > Gillenia trifoliata. The sequence continues at coordinate 19,404,327 of CM031081.1, read as the reverse complement.
TTTGATGAAAAAATCATGTTCTTTTTTAATCAAATTTCTTCTTGGGAGTTGGCAACTTGGCAGGGCCACGAAATGTCAATGGACATAACAAACACGAGAATTAAAATGGCCTCAAAGAAAAATTTATTTAGAAAGCACAATCCTCTATAAATGGAAAAATAATACTATAAGGCTACCTACCACCATGAAATATGACGTGTCAACTTGGTAAGATTAGTTAACTTGTGTTATGGTAATTAATTTTTTTAGTAATTATACATATGACTACTAGTTAAGAATTATTGGTTGATGTAATGTTCAAGTAATAAAGTATTAAATACAAATGCACATGGGACTAATATCTTTAGTGATAATAATATTTATCACACACATTCACGAAAAAAAAGTTTGATTCTTTCTTGTCATCCCTTATCTTCCAATTAAGAAAAAGTATAAAACTGCATTGCTTACACAACTACCACAGTAATGTGTTATGTTTTTGTGTAGAACAATAGGAATTGGATTTGTTTGATGCATAATAACGGAAATAACGTAGATGCAAGTGTAGATTTTGGAAGCAAAGTATTATATATATATATATATATAAGATAAGAAAATTAGAAGATAGATTATTGTCCATTAATTGATGTACACACAAATGGTTAGATTATGACTCTATTTGTAGAAATATGTATCCATTTGAAGATAGATTTTTATTTATTGGTTCATTAAAACATATGTATCCATTTAATTGGAAATTTTACATATATCTCCAGAAACCTTGTCTTTAGAAATTGTAAACAATCTCACTCTCATGCTCGCAATCATATTATCAAGTGGAAATGGTTCATTAAAACATATGTATCCATTTAATTGAAAATTTTACATATATTTCCAAAAACCTTGTTTTTAGAAATTGTAAACAATCTCACTCTCATGCTCACAATCATATTATCAAATGAAATGTCAGAGCTCACTCCCAGGAAAATATTGTCCGCTTTAGGTCCAGATCGCACGGATTTTGTTCTTGAGTTTTATATCTAAAACGCGTCTTGCTAGGAAAGATGAGATATGCACATATAAAGAACATCACATTCTTTCACCCAAATGATATGGGATTTGATGCCCAGACGGAGTTATCACATGAAATCTACTCAAGATTAATTTGAAGGAATAAATTATTTATGTGATAGGACTTTTACATGGGAAAATACACCTATTGGCCAAGGGACATGACTCTAAGAAAAGAGGCATTGGTTCACAATAAAAAAATACATCGCTTCAATATGTGAATCGGATACAATGAATGTGCAAAGAGATACAACCCTTGAATAAAGGGTTACACTTCTTATAAGGGTTATAACCATTAATAAGGGTTACACTTATTGAATGGCATCAGTTGGTAGTCTATAAATAGGGTTGCACTCAACCCATTTCATTCATTTAATTTCCAATTCACTTGCCTAAGAGAGTGTCAAAGAGTAAATCTTCATGTGTGATCTTCAATCTAACATCATCCATCACTAGATATCCTAATTCGATCATAATTTTGCCAACATAGATGCTATTGGCTTTCCCATTGTCACTGGTGCACGAAATATTGAAGATCAGAATACCATTTATGTTGCTAAAGCTCTCGCCCTTCGTGATGCCTCAAAATTTGATAAGGCCAAGGGTTTAGGAATGCGTGTGTTGAAGGAACCCTTCATATTGCATAACACCCTGGAGATTGAGAGTCATTATAGATGACATCAAATGGTTGGTTGCATCGTTTTCAACCATTTCGTGGGATAATGTCTTTTGAGAGGCTAAGGGCTCGTTTGGAAATGTATTTAAAATGATTGAAAGCGCTTTTATTGAAAGTGCTTTTGGAACTAATTCTTAGTAAAAATGCAAGTGAATATTGGTGGAACCCAAAAATAAATTCACCAAAAACACTTTCAGTCATTTTAAAAGCACTTCCAAACAAGTCATAACCTTCTTGCAGACGCTATTACTAATATAGGTCATTCTATCCAAAACAATCCAATTTCTAATAGAACGCTTCCTACCTCTACTAGAACTGTTTTTCTTTTTTATTGGACTGAAAATAGTTGTATTAGAGGTTTTTCTCTATAATTGAAGTTACTTAACAATCAAAACAAAATATTACATATATTATGTCACTATTTTGACTCTTACATTTTAAATTTACATATAGTCATACCTTATGAGCTACATCAATTTATTTTGCATTCCTTTGAACGAGTTAATTTTTGACTTGCATGTGTGAGTATATATATACTAATATGATCAACCAATGTGATAAAAAAATATAATAGCTTATATGACACACTCCGACTCGAATATTCAGGTGGACACTGGATCTCGAGGCGTGCTGACCATCACTCCGGAAAAGTGACGAAGTCATGACGTGGAAAAGAGTTAAGAATTTGAATAAAAGTTGAAAATTAAAAATTAAAAGTAAGAAAAGAATTTAGAAAGTGCACAGTGTGGGATTGAACCCTTGTTACAAACTAAGTGTCAGAGCAAGAAAGTGCAATAAAGGAAATAATATTCCCATCCCGAAGGATGGATATGAAGGAACATAGAAATACTCTTCCATGCATTAATTGAAATGTGAGTGAGCAGGTGCCACTAGTTCTCGTCTGCCAAGCTTAGTCCCTAAGTCCTGGAGGGGCGAAAAACACAAGAAGGGTGAGTGGGCCAAAAGTAAAGTTTAATAAAACTTTTCCTGAGTTTCGGAAAATAGTAACCCCTCGCTGTAAAACCCATAGTAAATTCCAAAATACTTCTTTAATAATAATAATAAAATATATAAGCCATGTGTTGGGAACAACACCCCAAAAAAGATATGGGTAATCAAATAGTCAACAACATAATATAAAGCAGTTTACTTATCAAATAAATACAAGCACACAAGTTCATGCAGAAAATAGCCACATGAACAGGTTGGGTGTTATAATTACGCTCTAATAATACACGTGAAGTTGGCGCTAAGCGCGTTACAACGAGTTCTAGCTACCAAGGCAACTAGAACAGGCTGGCACCTACGATGGATCCAAAGTGAGCGTGTCAGTACAATGTGAACATACACGTGAAGCTAGTCTTGGCCCAGACAGTACTAACACCGTGCAAGTATGCATGATAAGAAAGAGTCATAAATGTATAGTCATGCCAACAATTAATTTCTGAAAATCAAATAAAGATATTTAATAAAAACAATTCTAATTTCATAAATCATGGCATGTTATATGATAGATTAAAAACACAATTTAAAACATATAATATAATATACTTTAAAGTAAACGGGCCCACTCACTGGTAAGTCGTCGGATCTTAGCCGCCATACCTAGTTTGGCCTCGATATTCCTCTGGATAGGTCTCACCTATATGAGAAATTACTATACTACTCATTATACAAGTCAAATCCAAATTATACTAAGGAAAAGACTTGAAATCCCCTTTCTTTACTCAATTCGACACTTAAAACTGTCGGAAAAGTGGTCCACACACCGCCACAAGGCTGCACGAAGCCTCACGCGCCGGCTAGAAGTCGGCAACATGCGCCGTTAAAGTTAACGGTGCGCAGTTAACTTTAATGGAATATTCTATGGAATCTAACGAAATATTCTAACGGCGTTACAAAATACTTCATCGCTGTTAGAGAATATTCCCTACCGGCGTTAGTTAGAAACAGAATATACCTTTAGAATATTCTCCAGTCTGACCGGATCTGGACCGAGTCTGATGACGTCAGGACCGGGTTGGCTGACATCAGAATCGGGTTTGCTGACGTCAGCAATCCGATTACCTCTGCAATTCCTGGCCACCGCTCGCCGCCGGCAGGAGTTTTACCGGATTTTGGAAAATTTGCCAAAATTTTTCTAAATTACACAACTTCTTCAAATATCAACCAATTTTCATGCATAAGTAGTCAAATTGAAGCTAGGAAGATGAAGGACTCAAATTTACCTAGAGAAACCTCAAAAGGTGGTCGAAGATGGTCGGAAAATGCCTCGAAAGCCTCGGCCAAATTTGAACGTCGTCGTTCTCGTGGTTATCCTTGCATGCAAGGCCTGGGATAAGTTCTACAACCCGCGAGGAGTTGTTTGGCGGTGAAATCTAGGTCAATCGAGGTCTAGATTCGACGAAACTTCGTCGGGAAAAATCGTTAAACTCCCTGGAGTTCTGGGTTCGAGTTTGGGTTTCTGGGTTTGTTGGGTTTAGTTTGGTTGTGTTGGTGATGAGTTAAGGGACCATGGAGATGGTGTTTGCTCGCAACTTCAGAAATGGTGATGGTGTGGTCTCGGCAAGGTTGGGTGTGAGTTCTGTTTGTGTGTGTTTGCTGGTTTGTTGAGTCTGGGCACGAGAAAGCAGCAAGAGAGAGTGGCAGACAAGAAAGACAGGTTTAGGTTTGAGTTGTGTGGGTGTAATCCCACAACGGATGCAAAATAATTTAAAGAGCAAGAAAAATTATAAAAAAATTTCACTTGCATGCAACTGTCCAGAAGCATGCAAGTTGTAGGCAGATTTTTCAGAGGGTGCAGAGCACCCTGGTTTGCATGGCATCCACGGGAAACAGCCCACAGAAACCACAACACAGGAAGTGCAAATTACCAAAATGCCCTCACTCATAACTTGTCTGTTACAAGTCCGAATGACGTCCCGTTTGTGCTCACGGGTTCATAGTGAAGAGTAATAAACAACAATCACAAGGAAGGTACAAAATTATGACAAGAAAATCAAATGTCCACGTAGGACTCACTTAGCTCACCAGGGGCATTTTCATAAATTTACAACTTCGAAGAATAAAGTACAATACACTTAGGGACAGGATGTATCATTATATTTTCTTTTGATTTAGACTCAGTCAACCGTGCAAAATGTAGAAAAAATTCACTAGAAAAAATAATTCACATAAGCATCATGCTGACTAAGTAACATATTTGGTAGGACTATTTTACCTTGAAATTCAATTTTAAAAACATTTATTATTCCAAAATTTGGATTTCAATTTTAATTTTGAATATTAATGGCAAAACAAAAGTCGTAACTTACATACCAAACAATTATAAGTGTAATCAACATAATACACACAAAATTTACCTATTCAAAAAGTAAAAATGAAGAACACATACATTGACACACCCCGACTCGAATATCCAGGTGGACAGCGTATATCGAGGCGTGCTGACCAACTCCGGAGGAGTGACGAAGTCATTAGAAATTGATAGAGAATTTATGAAGGAAATTAAATCAGAGTTGTGCTAAAATTAATAGAAATACAGAGCGGAAGTGTATGGTGCGGGTAAAGACCCATGAATACACAAATATCAGAGCTAGGTGCAGTAGTTTAAAAGAATATTCCCATCCCGTAGGATGGATATAGAACACAACTGAAAAGAAATAAAATACTTCCACTGAGGGTAAAAACGGTAATATCAGCAGCAGCCACGCGGTCTCGTCAGCAAACTAAGATCTATGTCCTGGAGGGGCGAAAAACAAAGGTGAGTGGGCCAAGTACAGTTTTACAAAACCTTTTCAAAAGTTTAGAATAACCCCTCGTTGTAAAACTCGTAGTTTACTGAAAATATAAGTTTACTAACAGTACTGATAATAACGAAATAAACGGGCCTATGCCCACAAGGATACGGGTAAAAAGATATCAACAACAGTATAAAACATCACATTACTTATCGCATAACCAATGCACACAAGTCATGCAGAAAGTAGCATGACAAGCTGGGTGTTTATAGTTTACGCTCTAGCACTACATGCACGTGAAGCTGGCGCTAAGCGCGTCACAACAAGTCTAGTCGCCAAGACGACCTAGAACAAGCTGGCACCTACGATGGATCCAAAGTGAGCGTGTCGGTGCGTGTGAACATACACGTGAAGCTGGTTTTAGCCCGGACAGTGCTAACACCGTGCAATATGCGTGATAAGTAATAATTTACCAAAACGTATAGACATGCCATAATTTAATCAATAAAACCGAATAAGCATGCTAAATAAGTGATAGTATGCTAAGTAAAACATTTATCAAGTTTAATAAAACATGGCATGCTATACAAGTCATAAAAATCACAGTTAAACACATAATAGTATAATATTTGGAGTAAAGAAAGGGCCCACTCACTGGTATGTCGTCGGGTCGTAACCACCATATCTAGCTTGAGCTCGTAGCTCCTCGGGATAGGTCTCACCTATATGGGAAGTTACTAAACTAATCATTAAACAAGTCTATTCCAATTTAAAGTAAGGAAAAGACTCAAAATCCCCTTTGTTTGCTCATTTCGGGACTTAAAATCGTTGGAAAAGTGGTTCATGCGCTGCCACGGGGCTCCACGCGTTGTCACGTGCCCACACGCGCCCACACGCGCGCTCACGCGCTCGTACGCGTGCCCACACACACGCCACGCGCCCACTGTTCACTCGCCGTTAAAGTTAACAGTGTGCCATTAACTTTAACAAAATATTATGTTTGACTGACGGAATATTCTCTAATGGCGTTACGGTTTATTCCGTTACCGTTAGGGAATATTCCTTGACGGCGTTAGGATTAAACGGAATATACCTTTGGAATATTCCCCTGGTTCGACCGGTTGAACCGGATCCGCTGACGTCACAGACCGGTTTGCTGACGTCAGGACCGAGTTCGATGACGTCACTCCTCCGGTGACCGCTGCAACTTCCGGCCGCCGCCGAAATCTGGAATTTTTCACAGGTTCTTCAAAACTCAACCATTTTTCACGAAATTGGTGTCAAATTGAAGCTAAGGACGAGAGGGTTTCGAATTTACCTACTAGGGACCCAAAAAGTGGCCGGAGATGGCCGGAAATAGCCTCGAAAGAATCAGCCAACTTTGAAACTCGCCGATCTCGAGGTTTCCTTCGCATACAGGCCTTGGGTTGTGTTCCCAAGGTCTCCAGGAGCAAATTCGAGTTGGTTTGGGGCTGAATTGAGGCTTGAAACGTCGCGTTTGGCCTAGGAGAAGTTCGCCGGAAAACTGTGAGTTTGAGTTCTGGCTTTCAAAGCTCAGTTTCTAGGTTCAAAAGGATTGGGTTTTGCTCGAGGATGAAGAGTATGAACACAGGGGCAGTGTTTGCACGAGGTGAGGCTAAGAATGGTGAAAATGGGAGCTTGGGTGTCCAAAGCAATTTGTGTGTGTGTTAAGTTTCTGCAAAGCTTTGCATGCACAGAATCTGTGTGCAGGGTCACGAGGATGAAACAGGGTAGAGGTGGGGGATTAGTGAGTAGACAGACTAGTTTGGTGAGAATGGTGGTAAATCCTACACGGGTAGGAAACTTTAAAGAAAAACTCTCATGCATGCAGACAAGCATGCAACCCAAAGTCTGAAAATTTCAGAGGTGCAGAGCACCTTGGTTTCAAATGAAACCACGGGAAGACAGCCCAAAAGTTCAAACTATACCACAAATTGATAATTACCGATTTGCCCTTATTCGTAACTTGTCTGTTACAAGTCCGAAAAATGTCCCGTTCGCGTCTACGGTTTCGTAACGAAGTGTACAGGTTGAAAAGTACGCTAAAAGTACAGAATTATGAAAATAGAAATGAATGTCCACATAGGACTCACTAAGCCTCCAAGGGCATTTTCGTCATTTTACACAGTCGGAGAATAAAATACAATAAAGTTAGGGACGGAATGTAAAATACATTCTTGAAATTATCTTATTAATAAGAAGGATAATGTATTACCTTGTTTATAGACATAAACATTATATTACCTTGCTAATAGACGTAAAAATTATTTTATCTTGTTCATAGATACAACATAAAGATGATTAAAACATGCATGAGTGAAAAGTTTTAAGATTATGTTACCTACAGTACAAAGAAAACTAACAATTACCAAAAATATAAAGTACTTCTCTTTGCTAGGTAAGCTGCCACGACGCTTGAACCTTTTAACAAGGTAAATAAATAAAAAGCACCATAAACATTGTAGGAGAAAAAGAAACACTATAAAATTCATACAAATTTTAGAGGTGAAGAACATGAAATTTTGAAGAGAAAGAAGAACAGAATAAAATTTTTGAATTTTTGTAGGGGAGATCTTGTTGATGGTGTGTGTTATAAATGATTTTAAGCCACGCATTAATTGAGAAAAAAAAAATTTAAGAAGAAAGAGAGAAATAGAATGATGATGTGCACGGATTTGCTGCCATTTTTTTTCAAAAAAATTAATTTCATAGTCATAAATCACATTAATCTATGCAAATAATTATGGGTTGACAAATAAAAACCGTAAAATAGGTATAAGTAAAAATATTATTAATTATGATAGTAAATATAGGCGGACTCATCCTCCTAGTATGAAATGTTTGCTGAAGTGAAAGGATGGTCAATGGGTTTGTATTGAAAATTTTTTAAAAATGAGTTATTCATAAAATATGCTTATATGATATTGGGTTTAAACCAACTTTTCTATATTCTTCCATAAGTATTCTTTTTCTAATTTGTACTAAAATTCAATAGTAATTATCTCATCGTCTTGGCTGTCCTGGATTTTTAACCTAAAGGGTTTCTCTCATTTTTTGTAGAGTTTAGCCATAAAACACACTATGAACTATTTGGATTTAAAGTAAAGAATAGTCAAGACAAAGGCGGAATAGACTAAAATATTTACAAACATTTTATGCTTACGCGAATCTAACTGTTTGAAAATAGTATATAGGATAAAGAAACTTCTCCAATGTCTATATTATTTAAATTAATTAACCGTGACATCTCAGCTTTTTATCTAGGGCTTTTGTGTACAGTTCTACTACTCAATCCTTTTTTTTGGTTGGTCTGTAGTACTGCTACTGCGTTTTTCTTACAAAACTTTTTTCTCGATGTGCTCTTCTATTCCATGTGTTGTGTTTCTTCCCCTTTAGCTTTTTACCAAAAAGGTCGTGCGGGATTTGTCTTTTCTTATTTTCTCTGGAAACAAACAAGTATGCTTTTCTTTTGTGTCAAGAAATTGATAGTTTCTAAGTCTCTTTCTTTCTCACCAAAAACACTACTAAAGATCTAGTATTAGAAGATTAATCAAGTTCAATCAAAGACAAGAATGGCATATAATTACATGGGTAGGTCCCTAAAAACCCACTCTTAAATGGTGGGGTAGGTCACATTGTCTAACTTTTTGGCACATTATCCTCTTTTGATTAGCTTCACCTTCCCAAAGCGTTTTAGAGAATTTCCAGCATCCAAAGTAGCTAGAGATCAAGGTTAAACATACCACTAAATTACCCGCAACAAAATTAAACATACCACTCAAATGTTTGAGGACAATAAAATAATTTTATCTCTAATGTAGACAGCAGATTGTTTTTTCCTTCTTCTTCTTCTCTTCTGCTTTTCATCTTCTTCTTCTCTTCCACTAGTTAACTTCGTACACTTTCTATTTAAATTAGTCATGAGAGTCTTATTAGTAGCTGCAAAGTATTGACTTTGCTCCTAATTTTCCAAAATAAAATTATATTTTTGCCCTTATACAGTTGTCATGTGTTGTCCACGTGACCAAGATGAATGGAAAATTGGATGAAATTTTTCAAAATCTAATAGCAAGGGGAAATTGGCTATTACAAAAATTCAAGGGGATAATTGACTAAAATTAAAGTTCAAGGGGGAAACTAGTAACAAGTTTGGGAGGCAAATCAACAAATAGGTCTTTTAATAAATATAGCACCACAAAACATGCATAATAAATTAACAAATAGTTTGGTCAGTTTTTATTTGTAGCATTTACTATGAGATTTACGGGACTGGCTACAGTGCTCGCAAGCATTGAATGCTCACATCGATCTCACTCTCCTTTCCCCCCCTCTCTCCTCCCTCTTCCCTCCTTTTAATGGTGAGATCGGTGTGAGCATTCAATACTTGCGAGCACTGTAGCCTACTCCGAGATTTACAGTCATAAGGGCATCTCCAATGAAATATGCAAAATGCTTTGAAATGTGTATTTTGCATTTTTGGTTGGCCTAAAAACTCTCAAATGGAGAGATGTAAAAGATTCATCTTGCCAAAAAATATAAATAAAAACCTAAATATACATATTTTTTACATCTTTTAGTGGTGGATCCCTCCAATCAAAAAAAGAAAATTAAAAGGAATCTCAAATTTATTTCTCTCTTATTAAAGTAGAACTCCTATCTACATCTCCCAAAAGTGTAAAATGTGATATAAATATAGTTGTTGCATCTCGTCGTTGAAGATGTTTTAATAGTTATTGGATGCAAATAATTAATGAGTCTCATAATTAATATTGGAAAAAGGGTTTTTCCCTGCTAAAATATTATTTTTCTGACAAAAAAGAACAAGTCTTTTGATTTAGACCTAATCAACTATACAAATTAAAGAAAAAATTCATTTATCCACATTAGCAACCTGATGACATTTAATATAGGTTACAAATAATTAATTTCTTATTTTTGTCTATTTTGCCCTTTAGACTAATAAGAAGAACAAAATAAATCCCCTAATTTTATGCCATTTTACTCTTAAATTTGAATTTTTAATCTTATATATTTCATTGTACACTTATTAAAATCAAAAACTTAAAAAATGCAATTTACCAAATTAAGAGGTAAAAATAAACGACAAAAAAAAAGGTAGAATAACACATGCAACCAATAGCCCGACTACTTATCTAGTGTGTAGGTAGTAGAGAACAACAGATAAATACCTATATAATAGGTTTGGTAAAGAAGTAGAAAATGATGAGAAGGTAGTATGAGGTTAAGATGAGGAAATTTACTACTTGCATGATAGATATATTACCTCGTTAATAGGCATATATATTTATTACCTCTAATAGACATAGAAATTTATATTACCTTATTAATAGATACAGCATAAAGTTGATAATTACAAGTTACATTACCTCTTTACGGAGAAGGACTTACATGAAACAGTTTCACTGCCTTGTGCCGTCCCTTTTCTAATGATGCATTGTCATGTAAAGTCTTTCTCCACATGGCAAAGTATTATTATATCGGAAAGCCACGTGGAGGTGAACCCATTCTATGAAAGTTGCTCTCCTCTTTACGAGGTGGAGAAGAAGTTTGAAGAAGAAAAAGATAAAAATTCTGAATTTTGATTAGGGAGAACTTCATATGGTGATGTAAAAGTGGTTTCTACCACTAATTACACCATAATTAAATTAACCATATATATATATATATTTTTTTTTTAAATCCACAGATTGCTTGCCTTTTGTTTACAAAATTTTTAATTTCATTATCATAAATTAAGGACATTAAATCATGTAACAATTATAAGTTGACAAAAGAAAAAACTATATAAGGGTAAAAAAAGTAAAAAGAAAGATTTTTTTTTTGTCAAAAAGTACAAAAGAAAGATTGACTAATTGAATTAATAAACATAGGCTGACTCATCATGCGGCTATGAAAAGTTGGTTGATGTGGATAAATGGCCAATGAGTTTAAATTGAAAATTTCAAAAAAATGGGTTAATCGTAAAATATGCTTATGATTTTGGGTTGAAACCAACTTTTCTATAAAAGAAAAAACAATCCACAGTTTTGACAAAATGACAGTATGGGTGAGTGGTCTCATTAATCACAATGCGGGATGCTGGAGGGAGGACCTAGTTAGAAGATTATTTGAGCCACAAGAGGCCGATGTGATTTTGGGGTTGCCGTTAAGCTTCTATGGGTGTATTGATAAGCTAATATGGAATTATACTCGCAATGGTAACTTTTCGGTTAAGAGCGGATATGAACTTGCACAAGTCATGGATCGCAATGGCATGCTAGGAAGACGAGGGGCTGGGGAATCTAGTGGTGTTCATGAGCAAGATAAAAATTGGGCTGCCATTTGGAAACTTAATGTACCTAACAAGTTGAGACATTTTATGTGGCGTTGCTATACTGATATCTTAGTTGTTAAGTCGATTTTGCAGCGGCGACATATGAATGTTGATGGGGCTGTTGATTACGTGGTACTGATATAGAAACGCAAGTCCATCTTTTTTTTTTTTTTTTACGATAATTGCATAACCTATTAGTGTTATAGCTGTCAAATTAAAACAAATTAATCCCTCTCTGACCAGCTGTAAGAATATAGTTTTCACATGTTTGTACTTCATCTAATCATTTAAGTTTCTAACTGAAGAAAGGTTAAGCAAAGTCTTTCCGGAAACCATATTGATAGCCACATCTATAATATATTGACACCATATCGACAATATGTCGCAAGAACAAAAATCAGAAATTTTGAGTTATCTTCTACCTCTCTCGTTTTCTCCCTTACTCCCTAAAGTGATTACACAACAAAAGCAGAAAGTAGTAATAAAATCATCCTTGAGCTAGAAAACCAAACACCTTGTCTAGTGCAATTATGGGCGGAGTGATTGGATACAAGTTATACAACTGAAACAAAAATTAGCCCTTTTCACTCCATTGATAATGCTAGCTGATAGGATCTTGTACACAACTAGTCTTTCAAGTTGAATAATTGTAGTCTTTATCTACACTCAGCATTATTCAGTCAATTCAGTCAATTCAATAGGACTTTCAAGTTCTTGCGCGCGCACGGGAACACACACACATATATATATATGGTTTTTAGAAAAATAAGAGCTTTAGTTTTCATATGCAGAGGTATTCCTCACACTTATAAGTTGGATGTCTTAGGTGCAATTTTCGTTGATGGTGAGTTCAAAACAAATTATTATAATTGTGTAGCTTAACTCAAATCCTCCACCCCTTTAGTGTAAATATATTATTATTAAAAAAAAACAGTTTTTCACATGCAAGTCTTAGATAACATCAAAATTTAAAGAAAACACATCAAATTTAATAAGAAAAAGATTAACTTGATAATGAGACCCTTTGCACCGGACTCCTTTGCACCACTAAATAAACCCTCCTTATACGCACATCTAGGCTTTATCCTACCACTTTAAGTTTGATAATTACAAGAGATTTTTCCAAGTACCCAGTTTTTAAAGAGTATTCCACATGTCATAATATAAGTGGAGTAAATAATATATTTTTCTGTGTCCCTCCACTTGTATTATGACATGTGGAGTACCCAGTTGAAAACCTGGCACTTTAAAAAATTTCTCGATAATTACAGGGTTATTAAGCTATTAACTTAAGCCTCGAAGCGCCCCTGGCCAAAATTACATCACTTCCTTCTTAACCCCTCCAACTCGCAACCAAATTCGCCATCTGATGCGAGCCATATTTGTTTTGAAATTTAGGGATCCTTCCAAGCCACAAGTTCATCAAATTTAACCAAACTTTTATTGAATTAGATTGATCGGATTGGGGGATTAGATTGTAACTGGAAAACCCTACTCAATAAAAAATTAAACTCATGTTTTGAATCTCCAAGCATGTTAGCTTGGACAAGAAAAACATTTTACAAGTTACAACTAGCTAGCACAATAAAAAATGACTAAAAATAAATCTTGAACCCGACTAGTACCACAGAATATGCTTTCAGCATATGAAATTGATATGTATAAGCTTGGACCACAAGGGTTCAAATAATAGTCCCAAATGGTTCATCACAAAATGTTCGATGGTCTTTTTCTTTTGTAAAGGCAAATTAAGGAACACACACAAGGCTTGTAGATTAACCAAAACTACATTTTTCCCCGACTCATTCGAGGGTCACCCATGTCTTATACTCTTTAAATATTTTCCTAGTAAAGAAAAAAAAAAATTAAAGAGAAGTGAGTTCAACTACTAAATTACCTAGACCTAATAAAGGGTAAGATTTATTGGAGGAAAAAAAAAAGGCCATACCTACAAAATATGAAAGGTAAAATATAGATTTTTGAATACATACGCTAAATTTCACGATAGGCTAACCATAACAATTTTGGTTTGTATTAACAATTTTATACTCATAAGTACATTGCACTGTTAATTAGGGTCTTCCTCTTTAACTTAGTGCGTCTCGGATTTCAAATCATCCCCCCTCCCTTTAGTGTAGATTAGTATAGAATATCACTTATACTAAAAAAAAACAACTTTAACTCATAAAGTTTGAATCTTTATGTGGCTTAGTCCAAGTTTGTCACCTCTTTAGTATAAATATTTGTTGTTTTCAAAAATTTGAATCGTTGAATCATAATAGTGTTTGATTTAGTTTTAATTATTTTTGAAAATAGGTCGATATGATATGAATTCTACACTATAACTTACATATACGAAAGTCGAGTATAAAAATGGTTAACCGTTTCAATCTTCAAGATGTTACAATCAATCATATAAATAACACCTTAATTTGCACGAAGACTTTTTCAATTTTTTTTCATCGAAAATGATCACTGCAGTATATGAGCAAGATTTCCAATAATTTAATGTGGGATAAAACTTTACAAGTCAACTTTGACAAAAAAAAACTTTACAAGTCAACAAAACGGTGAACTTATATTTTTACCCTCGTAAATTTTTATAATTTTCTTTTGAAAATTTCAAACACTTAATAGAATAAATTCATTGCCTTCACCTAATTATTATATTTAGTTCAATGTATGTTTTAGCTTAAACCTCTCACAACGTATTGCAGAAAATTGTCTATAAAAAATCAAAATAAAAGAAAAAGCAAAGAGAACAAGTCAATTGCCTCCACCTATGCTATGGCATGAGCCCATTGCCAAGGCCATTGCAGCTAGAAGGGGAAGAATAAGAGGTTTTATATTAACAAAAAGATCTCTAGTTACAAAAATGAAAGAATAACCTTTTGCACTTTATCATACCTTGTAACTTTTTCTGATTAGCACATGACTAGTTGGTTTAACAGTACTTGATCTCTATTGAAATTGGGAAAGTAATTTCTGCACATTATTTTTCATCTTCTGTACACTCCTCTTCATTCTTGGTTCTTGATTCTCAGTTGATTTGTTTAATCTAAAGGTCAAAAAATAAAAATAGTTTGAAGAATTCATTTCTGTATAGATTGGTGTATAAGCTCATTGTGCCTTATTATGACATAGGTTTCTTTTTTTTAAAAAAAACAACGATGTATTTACACTAAATGGTGAGGGATTTGTGATAAGTTATACAATAAGCAAACCATAATAATTTGGTATCAAACTCACAATCTAGAAAAGTCGAATCCAAACTTTCTACTTACAAGTGGAGAAAAATGCAACCAGACCGTAATACTAATTGACTATTGCAGCATAATTAATGACCCATTTAAGAAGTAATTAGTAAATACCCCTTTTTGTTTTTGTCAAATAAGTTAATATCCCCTTCATATGACAAAAAAGAAAAAGAAATTATACCTTGTAAATTGCAACAAGCAAGTAAAAAGATGGACAATAATGAATCGGCTCACACTTGGAGTTGGAACAATTAAAAGTAGGAGGATTCTATTGATTGCACAAGGATGATATCTACCAAAAAAAGAGAGTAAATTAGAATATAAATAGTCTGGCAAAAGAAGGGAAATATAAAAAAAAAAAACTAATAAATAGAAATTAATATGCAAATCCCAAATAGGACCAAAACTGACTATAAAAAGACCCTCTTTTTTCTCTCTCTCCCTCACAGTCCCTTCATATACTCTCTCCCTCACCGTCCCTTCATATACTCTCTCCCTCACCACTCTCTTACTCCCACACCACTGTCCTACCCTCTGCTACATTTTGGCAAGAGGCAGAACTGGCATTGGCTTGGCACAGATCTTAGAGAGAGAAAGTGAGGAGAAAGAGAGAGAGAGAGTCCAGATTTTGTTGTTCTGTATTTTCCACTTCAGAGAGAGAGAGAGAGAGAGAGAGAGAGCCAATCTGTATTGTTGTGCCTAATTAATTTCCCTCTCTGAGTTTGCTTGGAAATCAAAGGATTTTCCAGCCCATTGTTTCATTTTTCCCATAAAAAACCTTGAGCCACATTCACATTGCCCACATTTCATCTACCAAAAGCAAGAGAGAAAGCAGAGGAGAGAGAGAGAGAGATCTGAACAACAACCAGTTTGTTCATTAGTATCTCAATCTCTTTCTTTTCTAGAGAGAGAAAGAGAGGAGAGAGAGAGAGAGGTGGGTACAATGGCTGAGACCGCAACCCAAATTCTGATACCAGAAACGTTTCAGAGGGGGACATATGACATTGCAGGGCAAATTGGGCTGATTTGGGAGCTAATCAAAGCGCCATTGATAGTTCCTCTGCTCACAGCTGGGGTTTATGTCTCATTGGCCATGTCTCTCATGCTCTTCTTTGAGAGGGTTTACATGGGAGTGGTCATCGTTCTCGTCAAGCTCTTCTGGAAAAAACCAGAAGAACGCTACAAATACGAGCCCATTCAGGACGACCTTGAACTGGGAAGCTCCAATTTCCCTGTTGTTCTCATCCAAATCCCCATGTTCAATGAAAGAGAGGTAAATACATACACATATATATGTGCGTGTGTGTATATATATGTATATATGCTTGTTTTTGCCATTTTTATTTTCTGGGGTTTTGAGAAAATCAAATAAAAAGCCTTAAATTGTGGTGCTTTTTGTGTGTGCTCAATCTAATGAGTGTTTGTGTTTGGGGGCAGGTCTACAAGGTCTCCATTGGAGCTGCATGTGGACTTTCATGGCCGTCCGATCGTCTCGTGATCCAAGTCCTTGACGATTCAACCGACCCTACAATCAAGGTATCAAAAATCTCATCCTTGCAATGGGTCCTTTTCCTTTTAGTCCATTAGTCGAGCTCCAAAGATCTCAATGCGTTTGATAAAATGCCACACTGGCAACCACACCAAAATTTGAGTGTTTTAGTGTAACCCTTTTAATTCCAGACCCAATTGACATGGGTTCGTTCCAATTCACAATGTGCAAGTGGGTTTCCAACAAAATTGGCAAATAAATTAATAAAAATTAATCTGAATTTTTGCAGCAAATGGTGGAGCTGGAATGCCAGAGGTGGGCAAGCAAGGGCATAAACATAAGGTACCAAATCAGAGAAACCAGGGGAGGCTACAAGGCAGGTGCCCTAAAGGAAGGACTCAAACGTAGTTACGTCAAACACTGCGAGTACGTCGCCATCTTCGATGCCGATTTTCGCCCCGAGCCCGACTACCTCCGGCGAGCCATCCCTTTCTTGGTCCACAACCCTGACATTGCCTTGGTTCAAGCTCGATGGAGATTCGGTAATTAATTTCTGAATTTTAATTCCAATATCTGATTTTCTATTATTAAAATTCATAATAATTATTATTATTGTTAATTATATGATATTATTTGGTTTATTTACGCTTTAATTGCGCTAATTATTTTTTCCGGAGTGTCGGTGGTCTGGTTTTCTTGGAATTTTCTTTTTTGGGATTTTTGCCTTTTTTTTGTTGTTTGTTTTTCGTCGGCGGGTTTCGGTTGTGTGGAGTGTGCATGGGCGATGGGGTAATGCTAAGAGAGTGAAACCCATCAATCACGCGCTCGGGCCCACTTAGCAGCCCTTCTTGGCTATCTCTGATTTCGACACCTGTTTGTCTGCTAGCCCTTCATCAAGGGTTCGATTGGGACCCACGTCATGAAGTATTAAGAAAGTACTGATGTCACAGGATTAGTGTGATATTTAATTTGTCAGTTTTAGTGCCATTAATCAGTGTGTCTCTCTTGTAGATTACGTTTCAATTGGCCTAATTTAAAGACAAATACTTTCTCTTGCATGTTAATCAAGTCGGTGAATTGCATACAATAGAGTTTGGTTGTGATTCCAATTCACGATTTAGTCGTAATCCACGGTTTGACAGCATAACATCGTAATATGTCATATTGACGAGATAACGATTTAACCTAGTTTGTTTTAAATGAGGTGAGAGTCCTTAACATAGGATAAGGTCCCCAAGTCACAAAGTCAGTGTCACCTTCCTTCTTCATGTGAAGCGGCACGATCAGTTGCTGGAAATGCGGGGTAGGTTTGTCATTTTGCTGCAAAACAACAAGTAAGGTAGTTGTGTGGGTGGCATTATAATTTGGCTTAGGTAAAACCCGGATTGTACGGATCAAACGGTCAACTATTCTGCGAGATGCCGGAACAGAGTCAATTTCCGGAAAGTAAATGGGGCAGTTTCGTCATTTTACGTTTTCCCAAGGGTGACCCTTATCTGCTAGGGCACTGTCCACGTGGTGTTATGTTATAGTGTTTGCTAAAACTGGAGGGGCAACAGTACGCCTTGTGGTGGACCTCATTCCCTGCTTTACCGACACTTGGTTGTCGTGCTCATGCTAGCGTGGCCGACCCTCATTTGTGTCACGTGACCACGAGACCAACTTCCTACTTTTCCTATTATTGACGGGGGTCCACATATTATTATTTTTTATCATTAATTTCATGGTCATTATTTTAATTATTTTACATGTACACTCTTCTTTTTGTCAGGCATGTTAATTTAGAGTGGTTTAAAACGTCGTCGTGCTCGAGCTAAATTTCGGTATGTGGTTTGTTTTTGCAGTGAATTCGGATGAGTGCTTGTTGACAAGAATGCAGGAGATGTCGTTGGATTACCATTTCACAGTTGAGCAAGAAGTTGGGTCAGCAACACATGCCTTCTTTGGCTTCAATGGTAAAACCTCTAATTTCTTCTTTTCTTTTTTTTTTTTTCTCAAAAACCATTTTTCCTTTTTTTTTTAAAAAAATTTATTTTCAGTAATATGTCTCTTTCTTTCTTGCTGCTTATTAATTTAAAACACAAATAGTTGGTATGTGAGAGTGATTGGAACAAGTCTGCAAATGCAGGGAGTGATGTTATGCTGCCACCACCACCACCACCATCATCATCATCATCATCATCATTAGATAATTTTTATCATTAAGTTATGATTTAATATGTTTTGGATTAAAAAAAAAAAAGGGAATGGTTGACTTCTGCTCAAATCATGCCGTTGCAGAAGTTGACTTTTAAAACAGAAGTAAACGGTCTTGCATAAATAGGCAACTGTGAATCTATTGAAGTGAGCTATTTCATTGTCAAGTTACTAATAAGCCACAGTAATTACTAATTACTTCTTGTTCAAGTAACTTTGTAATGTATTTATTTATTTTCAAATTTGTAGTCTTCAAGTTGACATATGAATTCCACTGCAGGAACTGCTGGTGTATGGAGAATTGCTGCTATCAATGAGGCGGGCGGGTGGAAAGACCGAACGACAGTGGAGGATATGGATCTTGCTGTCCGTGCTAGTCTCAGAGGCTGGAAATTTTTGTATCTCGGTGACCTACAGGTATCTGTTAACCGAATATATATACTACATTGTACAAATTATGTAGTTCGTCCGTAGCACTTAAAATTTCATGACTATCGAATTACATGCCACGGACACAATTTCTGATTACTGTCTTTGTTTCAGGTGAAAAGTGAACTTCCTAGTACTTTCAATGCCTTCCGTTTCCAGCAGCATCGATGGTCTTGCGGTCCTGCTAATTTGTTTAGGAAAATGGCGATCGAAATTATCAAAACTAAGGTGAGTTCATTTTATTACACTATTCACATGCTCTTCAAATGCAATTTCTTCTTTTTCCTTCGTATTCATATCTTCTAATTGTGCTTTTCGTATGTAATGCTGCAGAAAGTTACAGTGTGGAAGAAATTTTACACCATATACAGTTTCTTCTTTGTCCGGAAGATCATTGCTCACATGGTGACCTTCTTCTTTTACTGTGTTGTGCTTCCTCTGACCATTTTGGTTCCTGAAGTTTATGTTCCAATCTGGGGAGCAGTATATATTCCTTCCATCATCACCATTCTAAACTCCGTCGGAACTCCAAGGTCTTGTGGACTCTACTCTTGATTTCTTGATCAGTTGTCTTTTGTTACGTGTTATTCTATAGGATTAACGGACTTAATATTCTTCTTGAACATTACAGGTCAATTCACCTTCTGTTTTACTGGATTCTTTTTGAGAATGTGATGTCTTTGCACCGGACCAAGGCGACATTGATTGGCCTGCTAGAGACCGCAAGATCTAACGAGTGGGTTGTCACTGAAAAGCTCGGAGATATTGTCAAGAACAAAGCAGCAGAGGCTGCCAAGAACAAAGCAGCAGATGCTAACAAGACTAAACCAGCCAGCAAACTCTTCAAAAGGCCACGATTCAAGTTCGGAAACAGGTAAAAAAATTTCGCTAAACACCTTTTCTTCTTTCTACCGCAGACTTTCTGTTACGCTTATTTTATTTCGTCATGTGCAATGTGAATGGAAATTTGTAACTATTTGCATTGACACCACATTTCTAACTGGCAAACAGATAGCTCTGTCTTCTCTGCATCTCTAAGCATTGGCACAAAACTAATCACATGCTTCTTAAGTTTTAATTATTTTTCAACAAACCTAATCCCACAAGTAAGAATAATTTTTTCGGCTTCACCCCTTTCATTATTTTAAATCAGAATCTTTGCATTGGGTAATCCAACCTAAAGCATCACATAAATCTGCTGCTAGCATATGACAGTAGATGACTTTATAAACGCTAATGAGTTTATTAATAGCAAAATTAATATTATCTGTTGGTGACAAGAAAGCATCTCGAGATTGTTTGTTTACTCTTTATTTTTTATTACCATTCCCACCTAATATTCAATTTTTACAGGCTTCACCTATTGGAGCTGGGATTCGGGGTATTTCTGTTCATCTGTGGATGCTATGACTTTGTGCACGGGAAGAACAACTACTTCGTATACCTCTTCCTCCAAACCATTACGTTCTTGATCTGCGGATTTGGCTACGTTGGAACCATCATCCCCAGCTCTTAGTGGCAGTGCTTCGTAGTTAAATTCTATATAGATTCAATTGACACAGACCGGTCAGTTATTGTTTCTCATACCATGCCAGCATCGTTCTCCTCTTCAACACAGATTTAAGTAAGCGGGGTTCATTACAATTCATCTTGCTGGCGGAAAAAAGAAAGGTTCCTACTGCGTCTGCCTCAACGAATCTCATGTCATGGTTCGAGTAAACATGGAAATTCTCGGAGAAAGAAGAAATGGTTGAATACATTATACAGAGTGAATTGTGAAGGAAGAGGCAGATGTCATTTTCTTTTTCAAGGACAAGGAGATAGTATTATTTTTCTTTTAAATAGATTGCTTGTAATTGTGAAGTTTTGTTCTTCTTTCTTGGGTTTGCGTCTTATAGTTTTCCTTGGATTGTGGGGAATAAGCTATTGGGTGGAAAAACAAAAAAAACAAACTACTTTATCATTCGATAATCATCATATATGAGTAGTGATTTTAGATTGTACCAAATTGATCCATCTCCAATTATTACATTGAGTTACCATTTCTCAGCAGGACGACTCCTAGCCGTTGATGCAATGTGGCCGTCACATGCATCAACAAACGACTAGGAGTCGACCATCTGATTGTGTGTCGGTGAGTGAGATAAACATAGCAAAAGACTTCTAATTATAGTGAAAGAAATTAGAAAGATTCTACTATTCTCTAGTATATGGCATTACACTGGAGCTAGGGGTAGGCATTTTAGTGCGTCTACTAATCAACCCACTTGATATCGGTTAGGTTGAGTTAGGTTCTAAACATTAAAACTTTATTTGTGGATAAAAACATGATCACCCATTCAATAGATGAGTTGTGTTGGGTTAAAATATTATTAAACTGATTCAAACCGACTCACCCAAATGACAATAATTCTTAAACAAACATGTATATTAAATAGATTTATACATGAAATTTAATAACTTTTAAATAAACTTGTTTATTAATTCTTGATTTAAATAGTGAAATCTATGTATTAGTAATATGTAGTTATATAACAACATCAAATTCACATGATTTAAGGGCCAGTTTGGGGTTGCTATGCTTTAAAAATAAACTGCTTATAAAAGCAGCTTTTAAAAGCAACTTCCATGCTACTTTTAAAAGTTGATGTTTTAATGCCATAACTTTTAAAATAAGCAGTATATTTCATTTTTACCAAACACTTTTTATCTGCTTAACTTTAAAAGTGAAGTAGTTTTTAGTGAAAAAAAAGCAATACAAAACGGGGCCTAATTCTAGTTTGACATGAATATTGATTATTTGTCTTTCATACTCACATTAGAAATAAGAATGAAAGAAATCAAGCACAACTCTTGGAACCAGCCCAACCCAACCCGCCTAAGAATGATTTGGGTGGGTTGGGTTGTCAATTTTCTTGGGTGACAATCAGGCACGGATCCAAGATTCAAATCTCGGGTGGGCTAAACTTTGAAGCCAAATTGTTGGAAATGTGCCCTAAAACCAATCATATGATGATACTTTACGGACATTTCACATGTTAAACTAATTTGGTTTAATATAAAGGGCATAGATTATTGTTTAAAGTAGTCTCATATAAATGTTATATGCTTAAACAATAAGTCCAAGGAATATGTGCTTAGTAGAATGTAATCTAAACAAGTTAGGTTCATGAGACCATTCTCGATCATAGACATATCCTAAACGTTCCTGATGAATGGGATTGCCAATTGGGCATTGACAGTCCGTTAAGATCAGTACATGTTATGTCTTCTCTCAGGGAGAGTGACTAGTCTCGAGTCATTGGTGTAACTGACACCAAGACAAGCATGTAGGTGCTCAGTATGGAATGAGTTCACTGAACGCGATCAACGATAAGTTTTCATGATCATGTCACATGAGAACTCATAGTTGGGATAATGCAAATTAGCCCTTTGACCTGAGGCATCACGGTTGTCTTGTGGTGAGGTCCTTAATCTTTGATTATGTCAAAGGCACCCCATCCGAGGGTGTCCACGGCATCGTTGGGGTTAAGCTACTTAGCCATGGAGGCAAGTGAATGCGCAACAAGGGATCTCTAACCTTCAAACCGTTTGAGGGAGAATACTCTATGATATGATTAAGAATCTCTAGCCAGAGTATGAATGAGATTTAGGAAGTCGTTCCAAATCATATTCAAGGTAATCATATAAGTAAAGGAATCACATTGGATAGTAGACATGAATAAACTATCAAACCAAACAATGTGGTCGAGAGTATTGTATTAGAGAATGACTGTATTGCATTGCAATCCTAACTGAATAGGTTTCTCCACCTCTTCTGATTAGCTTGGGTAGCCATGACATACTGCTAGGTGTCACTCATGGTTTGTGGTAGCCCTAAAAGTGTATGATCACTAAAGGGAGAATTGAAAGTAAGTTTCAATTCACAAATGATTTGAAAGAGTTCTAATCCTCCACTGCCTCGCTAAAAGGAACCTAATGGATCGCACACCGTGTAAGGTAGAGTTTGATGCAAAGAATGGAGATGAGTAAGAATAATTAAATGGTTTAATTATTTATGGCAAAGGATTAATTATTAATTAATTAATCAAACGAATAAGTTCGTTAAAGACCTCGGGTTGGTTTTGGGCTTCAAGGCCCAATGGGCTTCGAACGTCAAGCCCATTGACTTAAGTTGTATGACAACTTAATGGCTAATAATAGATTAGGGCCCAATAGCCCAAAGAACCCAATATGGCCGGCCATTTGAGAATGTGTAGCAAACTTGCTTTAATTGCAAGTTTGCCACTACATTGTGAAATGCTATAAATGAAGTTTATAACATTTCAACACAAAGAGGTTTTCTTTTGGGAGAATGGTTGAGCATGAAAATGCTCTCTTCTCTCAAAGAGGCCGGCTCCCTAGAGGAGAATAGCTAGCAATCTCTCTTCCTCTAGGGCACTCATCTTCTCATCAAGGCTCTCCTTGGTGTGGAGACTTAAAGGTTCCCTACTTTGGGAACTTGGAGAATCCGATTCATCCATCATCATCCAAGCAAGGAATGAAGGCCCTCTCCATGGGTGATTAGCCTTTGCTTATGCAAAGAGGAATCAACAAAGGTATTTGATTTCTCAACTCAAAATTTGTTTTGTTTTGAATCTTGGTTCACCATATCTACTAGGCTTAGAATTTCTTGGGTAAAGTTTTGATTTGAGTGCATACAAGCATGATCCGCCAATTAATTGTTAATTGCATGCTAATGATGTTGCTCAAATGAACTTGGTTAATCCACAAATTTCCCTTCACAAATTTCATTAGTGGAATGTTTTTTTTCAAAATTTCGGCAGGGTCTCATTTATTTTTTTGACATTCCTCAAATGTTATAAAACCTATTAATGACTTCAAGTATAACATGTATAAATAACATTTTATAAACAAAACTCGACGGTACGAGTGAATTTCATTGATAAGAAAAAAGAGATACACTTAGTTAGGGGGCGCGTAATGAGTTTTATCCCTCAAAATGCATAATTGTACACAAACAAAACTTACAATAAGCAACAAGAAAGATGTGGTATTGGGCTAGAATTATGGGGTGGGCTACTAGGGCTAATATAGGTACTTAGTAGTTAGGAAGTTCAAAACTGGGATGGGCTGAAGCCCACCCTAGCCAGGGCCAGACCCGTGCCTGGTGACAATTTGTTTGAACACTTCTAACTTAGAGCCTATTGGGTTGGCCAATGAATTGAAGTCTAACCCAACCAACCCACTCAACGTCCATACCTAACTGGAGCAATGAATGATTGAATGTTCGATTAAATATTTAATGAAGCAGCTAAAAATACCAGTGTATATGTATACTATACGAGCATCTCAAGAAATGATCATCAAATTTCTTTAGACGTACTGAATTTTGTGTGAATATTTTACTAAAAAAAATAGTTATACGACACGAATATATTATTATAGTAGTGTCTAATACTGTTGCTCTGATATTACTAATATTTATTAATTAATAACCAGCATGCAATGCAATGCAACACAATTTGTAAAGTTCGGGACATGCACGTTTTTTGTCTGACTCGGAGTCAGAGATTTGTCGTTGTAAGGACCCCGCTGGCATATGGAGATTGCGGGCTGTGACAGCATTCGTTGACTACTTGCACCACACCACTGACCATATTTTTTTACTGATGAAATTTACCTGGACTCTTCTATTAAATATGAATTAATATGATCAAGAGATGAGTTAATGGATTGTCTAGCTACATGATATACTTTTCTTGTCAGATTGTAAAACTGAACTATTAATTAGGTTTTCGTGTGTTTGTTTGAGTTCATAATTTGACAATATACATATGTTTAACTAAAAATATTTGGTACGTTGATAATTTAAGGGATCAAAAGAACGAGGACATGACCAAAAACAATTTGTGATAGTGAATTTCGTCTTGTTATTCTTAATTAATTCTTCCAAACCTCTCTACGAGATTAGAAGAATGAATCCTTATTCAAATAAATGAGTTAGAGTTTCTTAGAACTGTGTTATTTTCGAAGTATGGCACAACATTCTGTCGAAAAACACGAGGCAAAAGTGCGTCGAAGTTGTCTTGCTACATAATATATTTACGTTATCATATTTAAATTGGATATGTGGTTCTTTTTCACAATTTGATATGTTTGACATAAAAGATACATTTGACAAGACGATATTAGCAATTATACCATCAGTCATAGTAGTTGTGTAATGGACCTTAAAACAAACTGCTAAGCACATATAAAAAATTAAGTTTTCCGGACTATGATTACAATTTACAACAAGGATTAACAATGATGATAGGAATTTCACTTTTCATGCCTTGTCTCAATCATTAATTTGTGCCAAATGATGATATGAATGTGTTCTATATATAATGTCATCAACTTCTCAGTGTTTACCTTTACTGCCTTGTTGTATTTAACTAATTAACTGATCAAAAGATAAGTTTAATTTTGGAGAAAAGAGGTTAAAATTATAAAGCAGCTTATCATGGTTTAGGGATTACTTGCATTTCAAGTATCATTATCTGTCTTAAACTTTTTCTTTACTTGCATCAATGAGTATCTCAGAGACCTGCAGCCAGTATGATAACCTCCAATGCAGGTGCTGTAATAATAATAATAATAATAATAGTTTAGGTAAATTAATATAATACAAGGGAGATTAAAGCTGTTTTTTTAATTAAAACTTGAAAAGTTATCAATAATTGTCTACTTAGGTAAATTAGTTTTTTTATGGAATGTATAATATATGATGGAAACTTCGAAAGCAAAGCAAGTTGCTCTGATAGGTCTGTCAAAAAGAGAGATAATATTAATACGGAAGAAAAACAATGGGCTGATTAATTGGAGGAGCAACCATCTTTCATTAGACTTTTGGTCAACTGAGAAAGTCACCGTACTTATAGTTAACAACAAAATAATACATTTGTAGGCACTTTTTAATAGGTCTCACATATATTAGTAGGGTTTACTTTTACTAGAGAGTAGCCCGAAAGTGTGTTAATTTTGTGCGGTCAAATAAAATTATAGATTTTTTATTTGACAACTAATAAGATTTTTACAAAACTACGTTTACAATGAGATATAGCGCAAACACAATAGAGATGCAGAATCATAATAGAGTTAACCATAACTAAGTATCAAACTCAACACAAAATATATTTCATTTGAATTTGTGTGAGTTGAATCTGAGACTTTTTCAAACGAAGTGAAAACAACTACAAATACTATTTAAAACAACTACTATTTGTGATGGTTTAAGCATTACATTTAATTACTTGAGGAGGATATCGGAAAAATCTTGGATAGTACGGACCATTTAATGGTACGGCTATTGAATGGTCTCAGATTAATTTGTAGTGGACTTTAAATGAATCTTGAATCATTCAATAGTTAAACTATTGAATAGTACATACCACCCAAGTTTGACATGAGGATATCATAAAAGAAAGGAAAAAAATTATTTATTATTATTTCTTGGGTAGGGGGCAATCAAGAATTAGCATATGCCCTAGTTATAGTTTTTCATTATTTTGATGGAGTAGGCTACGGTGCTCGCAGGCATTGAATGCTATCACCGGGATCTCCCTCCTTCCCCCTCTCTCTCCTCCCTCCTCCCTCCTTTTAACGATGAGATCGATGTGAGCATCCAATGCTTGCGAGCACTGTAGCCAGTCCCTATTTTCATGCCCTAAAGAGTGAAGAGAAGAAGCATTCTACTACTTCCACTTTGCAGCTGCCAGCCGGCCATGTTCAATTGGAGAAGGAGTGCCCACTTGCTCTCCATGGTACTTACCGGGTTTGCATCTAAAGCCATTGCATTGTCCTATTTTGCCAACTAATCTTGTCAGCAATCCCACATTGTGTGTTTCTCACATTATTATGATTATTATTGCCAATCCACATATTTGTGGTTCCTACCAAACTTTAACCCAAAGCTTTGTTTTACATCAATACATATGTATATATATATATATATATATGTATATGCATACTTTATTTTCTTTTGTTTATTTTTTTCATTTTGGTCATTAGATATACACCCTTTGTTCTCTTACTCTTTATCTTTTTTTAACAAAAGGTTGAAACCCATAAACTTAGACTTGCTTGATGAAGTCTTTTCTTAATTTAGATCAAATTTAGCAAATGATACACATTGCTTAAATTATAATGTGACGTAAATCATTAATTGGTGCCAAACTAAACACGAAACTCACATTGCACTAATCAAATAGTTGTTACTTGTGAGCGACTGATACTAATAAAATTTGTAATACGAAAAAAACTGAAAAATGTAACTAGAATCATTTCTGCATTTTTTCTCAAAATGGTGAGATTCTCTTATGTAACCAATTCATTACGTGCTAATCGTTTATTAGATAATGAGTGCATTTTTTGAACACATGACAATCGTTTATTGGACGATTACGCTACTAGAACTAAAAACCAGATGCATGAATCTCTCCTCAAAATGGTACTACTTGGAAGAGTAAAATGGTGCTTATGAGGTGAAAGCATGTTTTGAAGTGTCGGCAATATTGTCATTAACTTGTAACATATTCAATGGGTGATTGTTGATTCCTTTATGACCAAAAAATTAAGTAATTGATTTCCTTACGATAGCATATTTTTATAAAGTAGCACATGTTCTTGTAGATGCTTACATCAGTGTACATACATCAGTTGTCTTTTTCAACTTCCCTACATTAAAGATTTGGGAAATATAGAAAAATAATTTAAAGCGATCTAAATTTAAAGTACTTTAATCAAATATTAAAAGAATAATATTAGTTGATTAATGGTGAGATTTTCAGCATAATTTGTTTCTAAAAATTTAGTCCCACTATGTCTTGAACCGACAGAAAGAGAATTAGGGCAGACGGCAGTCCAAATGCAAAACTTATATTAATTTGGTAGGTTTGCCTGGAAATTGATTTATATTTCTTTTTTTGTTTTATGTAGATTTACAGTCAGAAGAGGTTTTCTTCAAAGCTTTTTTTTTTCTGTGTTTTTTATTTTTACGGCTTAAGTCATTGCATGATACTATTTTTTAAACTTGAAATGATCTAAGGCGTTTATTGGTCGTATCATTATATGATACGTATCATTGCAGAAATTTCGCATTTTTATTGATAACTAAGGGCCCAAGTTTTGTAAGTTGTCTTTCTTGAGTAAGGTATGAAAGTAAGAACTAAAGTACTCTTTCATTCAAGTTGCAAGTGACACAACCTTTGAATGTATTTAGGCGTTTGAAGAATTTTACAGTCAGTTGTTCACGTATGTGAACGTATGCTGATTGTCGATGCGTTATGAGTCTCAAATAAATTAACAGTCTGAAATCGTCCACGCCTATGTGTGAGTAACCAACCATAGCACTCTCAACTATGCCATGAGTTGGTAAAGGGTCTACTCGCACTATCACACCATCACACCATCACCCTATCACACCAATGCTATGCATGTGCTGGCTTCTCTTGCTTGGGCTAATTGGTTTTTGGTTTGAGTCTTGTCTTGTATTGACAATTGCCTCAATTATGAAATGAAGCATCAATTCTAGCATTGGCATATATATGCCTTTGGAAATATCTTAGGCCCATTTCTTCTGCAACAATGGGGTCGGCCCCCATTTAATAATATTCCACATGTTTCTCACTCTCACCTCATCATTGTTGGGGGACTGGCTACAATGCTCGCAAGTATTGAATGCTCACACCAATCTCACTCTCCTTTCCCCCCTCTCTCCTCTCTCCTCCCTCATTTTAATGGTGAGATCGGTGTAAGCATTCAATGCTTGTGAGCATTGTAGCCTATTCCCATTGTTGGATAGAAATCATGAAAAGGTTAAAAATGTTTTCCAATTGTGTTTGACAGAAAAATTACAAATTTTTATATTTGGAGAAATACTTAACAGGTGATTCAACATGTTTATAGTTAAAAAACTTTTAGCAAAATTGCTTACGAACATAAATATTTTCTGCATAAATAATCCAAACAGCCCCCAAGTAAATTTATTTTATCTTTTACATATAGAAGAGCTATCACATAAATATAGTATTTTTATTGTTGTGCATGTGACTTGTTTTTCTGGTTGGACCAAACCCCATTTTTTTTAAGTAACATAGAAAATTAAGCAGATCTAATCTAAGTAGTTACAAACCAAAAAAATAAAAAAAATCTAAGTAGTAGTATATACGTGTGTGTGTGTATATAGGTAAGAGGTTAACACTTGCTACTGAGAGAATAAGGTGTAACATGTTGAGTCTGAAATCTGAATCTATGGGATGTTGATGATGATGATGTTGGAATATATGGCAAAAAGAAGAGCCACATCGATCCACAGTGAATAAAATAGAAATTATAAGAGAGTGATTAACGGGTGAAGCATGTGTAAGCATCACAATATATGTCTGTATAATGAATATATATATATATGTATTATATATATAACACAACATGTCCCTGGAATTAATGCAGAAATGGATGGCCAAAAGTCCAAATTTCCTGCTGGAATTAACATGCTTTGCACACAATTCTAACCTTTCCCTAACCCTTTTGTTTAAATGGTCGGTTGCATATATTTTCTAGGGAAGAAAGAAATTGATGAAATGGATAAAAAGGACGTAATGTTTGTTGACCAAGAGATTTGAGGTTTGAATGGTTGGTACTAATTGCACAATTTAAACATGGAGATCGAGTTCATATATTGCAACCAGTGAGTATCAGATTGCACTCATAGGAGTCAAACCTAAGACATTACAAGTGAAGAAAAATATTACTATACCGTATTATCTTCAAATTGAACACAATTGTTTTTATTTCTTCATTCATTATATCTTAAATATAGTCGAGTTATCTATTCCTATCAAATTCTAGACACCAAAAAAGAGAGTATTTTGAATACATTCAATATTATCTACACTAAGGGGTGGGGGTAGACAAAACATCACAACGGATTAGTCATAATAATTTAGTTCGAATTCACCTTTGGATGGGAGTGAATTGACAAAACCCCTATACCTAACCCCAACCCTTTACTTATTCATCAAAAACCCAACTTAAGTTACTCACAAAACCCAACCGTTCATAAACACAAGAAAACGCTCGTTCTAGGTTTGATTCCTGGAGATGGTGAATCACACGATGGTGGCCAAGAGAGGTTAAAATGCTTCTGTGAGTTTTTTTTGCCCTCAGAAAGGTGGACTGTTGTGTCTTAGCCACCAATTGGTCTCCTTTTTAAAAAATAAATAAATAAACACACTCAAACACTCAAAATTGAAGTCACCCAACTGGTACATTGTACATTGGACACGGCTGGTTATGTTGGAAATATAGAAGAAAATAATGAAGGCAATAATAGAAAAATGAGAACATTGAGTCAAAGCACGAATCAAATTCGTTGTCCTTAAGATTAATTTGTCGCTCTTCCTTTGTGCAAAAAGAGTTTAGAAATAAATTGTCTCCAGGATACAATGGACTCAAACTCACTTGATATTACACTTGTGATTTACAAAGTATAATCCGAATTTTAGAGACAAAAGGGAGAAGAGAAGAATTGTAATATTCATTAGGGCTGCACGAGTATAAAAACTAATGATTCAATGTCTCACAGCCATGTGCTTTTTATAGACATTCTAACACCCATTCGAATTGAGTTGTGTCACTTGAAGAATTAACACGTTGCTTTCCAGGCAATGGGAATTGTTAGTTCATCAGTCATCATTTTAATCTCTAAAAGATACGTTAGAAACTAACTGCCAAAAAGCAACAAAGATGCAGTTTTCCATTTGAAAAGTTGTAACCTTTTCAAACAGCCACCAATATGCAGCACATATTTGAAGGGTTATGATCATTTCCTAACAGCCAGAAGACCTCATTTGAAAGGTTATAACCCTTTCAAACAGCCACACTAATATGTAGGTCCCTATTTCGAATAGTTATGACCTCTCACAAACAACCACAGATTAATTTAATTGATTTAAACATCCATAAACTATTTAATTAAATTAAATGATTTGAAATTTTACAACAGGTTACCACGATACAAATTTGTAAACTTACTTTTAGACCTGGTAAGATTGTTATGGTGTACACAACCCGTTAATACGACATGAATTTGCACGAAAAGTTGCAATTTCGGGTCGGATTGTTAATGGTTGGACCCATTAATCACCCTTTAAAGTTTAAACCACTAAGAGTAAGAACATTTTAGTAATTCTTAGACAACTAAATCTTTTATTTGGATTTGAAGTTGTTTTTATAATGCGGATGGTGGAAATCTGGGTATAAGCTTGGATGTAGATAGTACTTTGATAAAAAAAAAAAAAAAAAATACAATCCTTTTGAGTCATTTTACAAAAGAGTATAATTGGTCATGAAAAAAAATAAATAGTGCATGTTGAATTGCTCGATGGTTAATGTTATACGCACTAAGGGGAACGGCACACGTGATGCACGTGATGGCAGTTAAAATGAGTTTCTTACAAAAAGAGAACTTTTAAGCGTGTGGAAGAGAAGAAAGTGGTGGATAGAGTTTTCCTTTTCAACCCACTTCATCTCAAGTTCAAACGCTCCGTGCTCTCATTCGTGCAGCTTAGAATAGTAATATCGAAAAATATTGCTCGAAAAGAGCAGCAGCGTGCATAGTGAGTTATAGTGGCAGTACCCATAAAAGTAAAAGTATTAGGCCCAGTAGGCCTCAAATGTACCAAAAAGAAGAAAAAACTAGGGGCAACATTGTGCCAGCAAAAGAAATGAACGAAAGCAAAATGTTTGAGGGAGCTTGTGAAAAATGAATGATGGGGATCTACACTTACATTTTGTTTAGCTACTCAATCAGCTCAAAACTGGCCGCTTCGAGACAAATGCATCTGTGAAAATTATATTTTGCATTTCACTAGCTAAGAACTGCGTATTTCAACTGTACTCATCTGCCCAGATTTTCAACAAGTAAATTCCATGAGAAACTACCTTTCCCACTGTCTACACATGGGCGGTATTGTCTACATATAAGTGCTCCTTCAGAATTTCTCGTAGGTACTCTAGCTGCTCAAAACCACCTTGAAGTTCTTCCCACTACAAGAAACAGAAAATAATTATGTTAAAAACAGAACTCGAAACCACTCTTATCCGATGAACATGTAAGTCGTTTTACCACTGATGAGCCATATTTTAATATTTAGGTATTACTACGTTTATTTTTTGGCATGAAACTACCTTCTTATGCAGGACTTCGTTCCCTAAATAGTAAAACTCAAATAAATCATCCCATGATCGAATCAAGCATCATGGACAAAACTTAAAGATGCTCTACTGGTCTCAACGTGCCCATGCCATATACACAACACAGAGAAAATAAACAATAGAAACCTTCAACATGAAGAACAAATCATATTGCGTGGTGTCTCTGTGCGTATTGTGATAATTCATGGATGTGAGATGTGAGATGTCGGAACTCACCTCTTGATGAGCCACTGACACTACTTTCCAACCAGCAGCAGTTATGTAGCGGCGTTTCAACATAGTATGTCCCAAGGGAACCCCTGCACGAAGCATAATGAGATCAATTGAATACTAACTAGGACATTAAGAGTAGTCAATGACTCAAATGAAAACAAACGCAAA
Organism: Gillenia trifoliata; assembly: GCA_018257905.1. Classification (NCBI taxonomy): domain Eukaryota; kingdom Viridiplantae; phylum Streptophyta; class Magnoliopsida; order Rosales; family Rosaceae; genus Gillenia; species Gillenia trifoliata. The sequence continues at coordinate 19,371,494 of CM031081.1, read as the reverse complement.
GAAGATGCTGTAACATTATGTGAAGGATACTCACAAGTATTTCTTGAGAAATGCGTTGGGCCATCAATCTCCATAGCAACCTTCTTATCAATCACGACGGCATCTAGAGTGTACCCGTCCACCACATATTCTTTGACCCAATCAAGACCAGTGCTAACAAGAAGACGAGCAACCTCCTTTTGAAATGATGATGTTGTTTTCTGATTAAATCTCTTAGTTTTACCAGCGTGAGCAATTTTCTCCTCAAGATCTCCCCGTAGAGATAAATGAAGGTGCGGGTATTCAAGCTTCAAGCACTGGTTCACTAGATGAACCTGAGACGCAAACATGATATCTTCCCTATACTGCTCTGAAATCCTTTGCTCTTCAAATTGGCTCAGAGTTCTCCACACATGGGAAAAGAAAGTTCGATCCATTTGTCCAAAAACAGCATAAGACCAAGCTATACTCCCAAGCTGATCCCTTCGGAAACTGAGCACGGGAGCGCTTTCATCGCCATCAAAGTCAAGATCTTCTATGTTGTCCACACTCTTTTCTCTGTAAAATTCTGATTTTTCTTTGCTTGAGAAGCATAAAAATTGGCTGGCATCTTTGAAAACAATATCTAAAGAGTCCAGCAAAGGCTCAGCAGACTCGGATAAAGAAGCAAAAGCCCACAACACCTGAGCAAGCTCTTGCTCGTGGAAAGTGTGAATTATATCCGATGCCTGTTTTGATAATTCAGAAAAGAGATCAGGAGCAGAGTGCTTCATCGAAGCAAAAGCACCCGCAACATTAGCCACATTCTGTGAATTAAACTCCTCGACCTTGGTCAAGGCCACCTCCGCAACTCTATCCATTTCTGACAGGTAAAGCAGATCACCGCCAATCTTAGACAATGCCCACGAGATATTAGAGATACCTTGAGCTGAACACTCTGGTAAGGCTGTCATTGCTATTCCCACAAGCATAGACATCTCTCTTTGACGAGCAAAGGCCAACCTACGTGTCTCTGTCATTGCAACTTGCTCCATGTTCTTAGCAATCCGATGAAGAGCGGTGGCAATGTTTAAAGGAGAGAGAGGCGAGGGACTCAAGCCCTTCCCAACAGCCATGATTGTCTCCGCAGTAACCTCCAACACTTCTTCTGCAGTCTGTGCCTCAATAATTGCTCTATTCAAGTTGATTTCTTTCTTACGATCAGAAGGCCCCGAGAATTGTGAAAGCCTCTGAACAAACTCTTCCCTGGTTTTCTCCTTCTTCTCTTCAAACATCCCGCCCCCCAGCACACTCACAGTTCTTCTTAAATGACTAGCACCATCCAGACTATTCATATCCAGCACATCAAAGTCTTCCTCCGAATCAACATCCAAATCGTCTTCAATTTCCTTGATTTTCTTTCCCATTTTCTCTACTTTCCCCACCTTCTTCTTGTTCTTCTTCTTTTTCTTCTTTACAGTAATCATATCCTCCATCGCCTCAGACCATCCCTTCGCCTCGATCACTTTCAGCGCAGTCTTTCTCGCCCTCACACACCAATCCATTCCCTCACTTTCAACCAACTTAGCATTTTGTTCCTTTTTCCTCTTCCTGGGGGCCTGGAAACCCAAAGGGTCAAGCTCCCGGAGAAACTCCGATTCCCAATCCAAATTACCATCTCCTTTCTCTTCTTCTTCACCGCCATCAACACTCCTTGAACTAACAACAGCATTATATCTTCCTGTACTTAAACAATATCTTCTCGGAAAACCCACCTCAAGCTTTCGAGCTAAAACCCCAGTTTTCGTTAATGGAAGCTTATGAACAATATCATGTTTAAAAATAAAGGGTTTGAAGCAAATTTGATGAGGGAAAGTGGTAAGCAATCCTTGCATACTTATCTAACAAACTTTAAAAATGGAAAATAAAATTCTAAGCAACTCTGTCACCTGACAATATAAATTAGGACAGAAATCTGCAATTTTTGAGCAAACAGGACATACCCAATACACAATATCCACTGATTAGGAAGAGAGTGCTGCTGCAGTCGCGCTTCTGGAATTTCTGGTTTACGTAGCTATGGAACTGACATGGGTTTTAGGAGGGTTGGGAATTGAAGAAGATTGGAAGAAGAATGGAAATGGGGAATCGAAGGGATGAAATTTGAGTGAAGATTGGAGGATAGAAGAAGAAATTTTGAAGAACTGAGAGAGGATTGAGTTGAACTGTTGAGTTTCAGGGAGGGAGGGAAAGGATAATGTCAACAAGAGTGAAAAATGCATTGGGGGAGAATTCTATTCAAAACCCCCCAATTGCTTACTACACCCGAAAAATGAGAGCAACAAAACGTTTTAATCTAATAAGTTAGACCGTCTTTATTTTATCTATATATATATATATATAAACGGAGAAGCCTTTAAGTTTAAATTTTTACCAAAATACCGAAAATATCATTTATTACAGATTATAAAAAAACAAAAAAATAAAAAAAGTGAGGTTATAATGGTAAAAATATTAAAATGTGCGGAAAAGAGAGGGGGAGGAGAGAGATAAAAGAAAAAAAATTAAAAGAAAAAAAAAAAAAAGAGATAATCCAAACCAAAATGGCAAAACCGTTCTTCTTCAGTACTCCACTCCATGATTTCCTCTGTAAAAAATCACCAATTGGCGTTCAAATTTGAAACTGCTATTTGCAATTGCGAATTGGTTTTATTTCTTGCTCACAAAAACTAAATCGTCTTCACTCTCACTATCAGGTACGTTACTTTTTTCTTCTCCTATGTCTTCTTTGTTGTTTGATTTATTTTTAATTTTTTTTTATCATTAATTTCAGATTTTAGGGAATTAATTGTTTCTATCAATTAAAATTTTCCACTCTTTCTTTGTTTTTCTCTTATGAATCGAAGCACAATGTAATGACAGAGAGCAGGGTGAAAGGTGTTGTGTTGTTTATAAGGTGAGTGATTGGAATATCTTGCTCCATTTTTTCCTTTTGGGCATCTACAATTATCATTTTTTTGGGCATGGTTTTTCCAGATTATATGCAAAAATGTTAGAAATTACATGTTTTTCCTTTGATTTTTTTGGTCAGAAAAGAGAACTACAATAAAAAGGTCCAAACCTAGCGCAATACAAAGGAGCAAGGGAAAGTTGGAAACAGGCAAAGACGATAAACAAAAAAGCAGGTAAAAGTTGGAGCCAGAGAATGAATTTAGAAGATAGATGATTAATGCATCTTCATTGATACTTTGGTAAACGAAACTAATGTTTTAACTTCTTTTGTTTTTACTAAAAATCTCTCTTTCTGCCGCACACTAATACAAGAAAAGAGCAGAAGAATTACGAACACATGAAGAGAGCAGATGCGTTGAATTTCTAAATCCCTAAGCTAATTCCGTTTGTTTCTTCTCTTAAGTTAATTAATTTGGATTTTTATTTGTATATTTTCTCCATCTCTTTTTCCACTCCTTTGATTGTTTGGCTTTGATGTTGGAATAATCAATTAATATGGTATTCTTTTTGTTTTTTTTTTATAGTTGTTCAATGCAGATTTTGGTTTAAACCAAATATATTTAAATTAACAGTAATCTATGTCAATACAAAATCAACATTACATAAAGAGTCTATAGTATCTAGTCAGTAACATGATCAACTTAGATTCAAGGAAATATATACATTCTTGATAATATACATTTATCGTCAATAAATATGGATATCACTAAATTGCAATATCGATAACATGTTAAGTGATTTATCCGCATCTCACACCAACACCCCACCATTCACCAGTAAAGTCATATGTCTATCATCTAACTTGGACAATGGTTGACCATCACTCTTATTCGTGGAAGCCAAGCCAGGTGCTTATAGTCATCTTGCACCAGCTCACTAACATTCCCCTGCAACTCCTTCTCAACGGTGAGCACTGAGGTATATACAAAAATTCAATCCCTGTAAAAAATGTAGAACATATTTTTTAATTTAATTCAATCCAAGTTAGGTGCTTTGAATTTGAAAGGAGAAAAAAAGACAAAAAAAGACAATCTACCACCTTACATACTGACCAAGCAGATTCCGTAAGGTTCAGCACAAACCACATCAACATACAATAATTCAGAAAGCAAATTAATCACAATAACTGCTTTCTTAGGTATTTATCAAACGCATTGCAAGCATACATGCCTTTATCAACCTAAACAAAATACTCGCCATCCAACACCAATGGATATCAGCAAATATAAGACCAAAACTGAACATATATAGATTTATATGATAAATACTCAATAACTGTGTATTTCAATTTGGCACCACCACTGAAGATGGCGAGCGATGGACACTCTTTCTATTCCTAACTAGGTCGTTGATCTTATCGTTAATTACATGATTGCTTTATTAGGATCTGTGATTTTAGCTAAAGAGTGCAGCGTGGGAGCAAAAGGAGTCGACGAAGAGGTTGAGAGAGAAGGGTCGGCGTATCTGAAATTATGAGCGCTGGTCTTCATTCATGGTTGTTTCACAAAAAGTTTAAACCAAGACCATCTAATTGAAAATTTCATGAAAGAGTTTTAAGTCATATAACTTATGATTCTTGATTGTTTCTAATCAACATAAACTCGTGTCCATCGAAATGTATATTATTGTTTGCGTGAATTTCCAATCACACAAAAAATTAGTCCACGCCTCTTACACTATCAAATGCGTAGAGATCATATATGCATACTACGAGGACCAGATAGGCGTATTGAGGTAACCTGTTTTTAGTTGTTAAGCCAGTTTGCAACCTAAACCGATAACACAGGAACAAAGCTGTAGTATGGACTCTACAACATAACAAAATCCAAAGAAAATGAATGTATCGATGCAATATTGTAAAATGAACTCTACACTCTAATTTTTTTTATTTTTTTTTT